>OX375868.1:72395021-72455893 GCA_947359475.1 Heligmosomoides polygyrus bakeri | reverse complement strand
TGTCAAATGCGAATCTTTCCGGCTGCAGCTCAAGGATTTTGTAGGCAGTAGAAAGTTCAAGAAGCGCGCTGAAACACACCGGCGTAGTTTATGGCTGAACAAAGCTACAGCGGTGCGAAGATGCAGTTTAGCCTTGTGTGACACGATTTTTTCCGATTTCAGTCGACCACTGTGAGAACACAAGGAGAGCAAACGGCCTACGAATGCGTAGGTTAGCAAATCAGTTAAGGTACTTCACGACGAACTGCCCATAACTCCTCAGCTGCCTAACCTCCCTTAGTCCCAGCTGCCACTTTAGAGCTACGGAGGGCAGCTGTGAAGTTTCTTCCGCCCTTACTCGCCCACATTTGAGTTTTCGACACTCGCAATGGTACCGTACAGCTCGAAGAGCTCTATCGAACGGTGTCAGTATTGACCAATTTCAGAAAAATCGATTTTTTGACAATTTCCCATCAAGGGCGAGGCTGCTCGAGGCCGCGGCAGACGGACGATGACGTCACCGTCCGCGCAGGCTCGGCCTAGAGCGCCCCCGTCGATGGGAAATTGTGAAAAAATCGAATTTTCCGAAAATAGTCGAGATTGGCATCATTCGATAGAGCCTTTCGTGTTGAAGCTAATGGTTGTATTGCGACTGTCAAAAGCTCAAATATGGGCGAGTAAT
Source organism: Heligmosomoides polygyrus bakeri (assembly GCA_947359475.1). Lineage (NCBI taxonomy): Eukaryota > Metazoa > Nematoda > Chromadorea > Rhabditida > Heligmosomidae > Heligmosomoides > Heligmosomoides polygyrus. The sequence continues at coordinate 72,455,232 of OX375868.1, read as the reverse complement.
GGAGCAGGAAACTTCAATCGCTAAATAAGACGCCCTAAAATGGCAGCTGTGGTTAAGGCAGTTTAGGTAGCTAGAGAGCTGTGAGCGCTTCCTCGTAAAGTATCTTAAGTGGCCTGCTTGCCTATGCATTTGTAGGCCGTTAGATCTACGCGTCTTCCTGCAGAGGTCGACTGAATTTGGAAAAAATCTTGTCACACAAGGCTAACCTGCTCTTCACACCGCTGTAATTTCGCAAGTTTAAAGGATGCAGCGCTGTACTTTTGCCATCTTCTATTGCTCTCTACTGCCTACAAAATCCTTGAGCTGCAGCCGGAAAGATTCGCATTTGAGAGAGTTATCGCGCTCCGAACATGGCCGCGAGTGCAATATGCGAGCGGTCGCGCCCACTCGATTGATAGGTTTGATTCCATTTGCATTGTTCAGGGCGCACTACAAAAGTTAGCTGGACAGTCTTAGAGCAATTTTTGATTAGGACGGCTGGAAATTTCCGATAAAACTCCCCAAACCATCACTGTACAGACTGCCGCGCCCACTCGATTGATAGGTTCGATTTTGTATGCATTGTTTACGGCGCTTTCCAAAGGCAAGCTGGACTATCCTAAGGCAATTTCTGAGTAGGGCGGATGGAAATTTCCAATAAAACTCCCGAAACGGTCACTCTACAGGCTCTCGCGCCCACTCAAGCTCACTCTGCGAGTGGTCGCGCCCACTCGATTGATAGGTGCGACTCTGTATGCATTGTTTACGGCGCATTGCAAAGGCAAGCTGGACTGTCTTAAGGCAATTTCTGAGTAAGGCGGATGGCAATTTCCAATAAAACTCCCGAAACGGTCACTCTACAGGCTCTCGCGCCCACTCGACCTCACTCTGCGAGTGATCGCCCCCACACGATTGATAAGTTCGATTCTATATGCACTGTTCACGGCGCACACCAAAAACAAGCTGGACAGGCTTAGAGCATTTCCTAAGTAGAACGGCTAGAAATTTCTATAAAACTCCCGAAACGGTCACTCTACAGGCTCTCGCGCCCACTCGACCTCACTCTGCGAGTGATCGCGCCCACACGATTGATAGGTTCGATTCTATATGCATTGTTTACGGCGCACTCCAAAGGCAAGCTGGACAGTCTTAAGGCAATTTCTGAGTAGGGCGGCTGGGAGTTTCAATAAAATTCCCAAAACTGTCACTCTACAGGCTCTCGCGCCCACTCGATTGATTATGTCCGGCCTATATGCATTGTTCTACTCTATTGATTTATATGTCAGAAGATAGAGCTTGGTCTGCGGAGCTCAAATATATGTTTCTTTTTAAAAGTGCTTGATTTTAAAGAAAGTTACATAAAAAAGCTGCTTTGGAACGCTCCAAAACGGCTTTTTCGGGAATTGACCAAAAGACATGCGCGGTACTGTATTTTTTTGACCGAAGTCTTGTTGGTGGAGTCGAAACTTTTAACTAGTGCCACAAAATATCTATCCTTACATAACTATAGCTTCACACAAAATAGGTTTAAAATAAGTGACACACAGAAGTGAACATTTTAGCTGTTCTGTGGTTTGAAGCATCTCACCATATATAATAGAGGAGGGTTTTTTGTCTGTTCGTAATTCTTCGGTACTTCGTAAACTTCGCGGGCTCGACGGTTTAATCACCCAAGTTTGAGGCACGACTTCTATCTCCGAAGGGGAGCGCCGGGAGGTGAGCAATCGCCGCTGCCGAGGAGGACACGTGAGACGTTGCGAAATAGGCCGGCGCCGCGACTCTGTCCGCGCACGTGTTGGGTGGCTACTGCCTCGAACTGCCCTCCCCCCTTGAAGGCTCCTGTCCTCACTACCGTTCAATTAGTGGACCTGCAGTATCCTGCGGTGCTGCTGCAGTTGTGTTGCTGTGGAGTACGGCTCTGCCGCCTGTGTGCTCCGGCCAAGGTCACAGCTCATTCCTTCCTACTTCCGCTGTGCGGCGTGCCATCTCTGAACTCTCGCCGTGTTTCTGCGTTCCTCGTCTAGGAATATTCTGCTGCGTCATTCGTTCCAACGAGCAGTCTCTAGTGGCAAGGAGACAAAACACTATACCTTTCGATAAGTTGCCACTCTTAAAGGTATATTCTCAGCTCTTTTGGAACACATTTCTTGGTTTCCACCAGTTCGATCGATACGATGCCGTCTCCTGCTCGTGTGTCCTCTCTTGCAGTTAACAGCCCGAAGAGATCAACTGAACCCGAACAGGAGACTGACCGTCTACGGGCCCTGTTGCGAAACGCAAGAGTCCCGAACTATGTGAAGATGGTCATCGAGCTGTTGATGGAGACCCGGACAGAAGTCAAGGAGCTGAATAAGCGGAACGCGGAGTTGTTGGAGGAGGTCAAAAGCTTGAGGGAGGAAAACATGCTTTTGAAAGAAAAGTTGATGAAGGTGCAACTGTCGGATAAGCCTTTAAGGGCAGATGTTTCTGTAAGGGATTATGTCAATTCCGAGGACAATGAGCATAAGCGATCTATAGGTATATCAAATCTTGTTGAGTCGTCAGCGGTTAGTTCTTTAGTTAGAAATTGTCATGATTTTGACTGTGTTTATAAGATTCTTGATTTCCTAGGCGTTGAATGTAAGCCTACAGCGGTTTATCGTATGGGTCGGCCGCAGCAGAATAGGCCAAGGCTTGTAAAAGTTGTCCTCCCCGCTAGTCGGTTCCAAGCTGAAGCAATCAGACGTGCCCCTCGTCTGCGCTTCTTTCCGTTTCAAAGGGGCATTTACCTTCGCCCCTCACTCACCAGGGAGGAAAGAGAGCACAGACGAAGTGAACGTCTAAGCAATCGAGGGTTGTCAACTGTTGACTGTGGAGGAGATAGTTCGCTGTCTCAGCACGTTCAGCAGTTACTACCTTCACAGCTAAATGCCAACAACGGAATCGGTCCCTCGCAGCACAGTAGCCCTTCGGGAAACTGCTGAGCTCTCGCAGGAAACCATATTCCAAGCTTCTCTGCCTTCTCTCGAATACTAGGTCGTTAGTGAAGAATTGTAATATTTGACTTTGGGTCTCTGTCAGTATAACTATGACGTGGTCCTTCTGACTGAAACATGGCTGACCTCTCAAAACGAATTAAATCCTCTCTTAGGAATAGCATGTTCTCAATACACAGGAGTACGGTGTGATCGTAATCGCAAAAAAGGCGGTGTACTTCTTCTTGTGAAAAACTGCTTATCGTGTAATTTAATTTTCCATGAATCAGCTGGTGATAAGTATGAGCTACTAGTTTGTGACGTCGGACATCACCCTGACCTGTTCCGTATTGTAGGAGTGTATCGCACACCAACGTGTGACGCTACTGGCCAAACTCTGGCCAACTCTGGCCAAACTACTCTGGCCAACTTGCAAAAGCTATCAGTGATTTTTGCTCATTTTGCGTTCCGAGCATTGTTCTTGGTGATTTCAACCTCCCAGATCTATACGCAACGAATATATGTCGTACGTCAGCGGTCTTTCGCGATGTGCTCGAATCCCATGGATTAGAGCAGCTCGTGCCTTGCCCAACTAGAGGTAGTGCGTTGCTTGACCTAGTCATGTGCAACAAGCAAGGGCTTGTTGATGATATATGCGTTGGTCCTCCCTTAGGAAGTAGAGATCATTCTACAGTAACGTTCTGCATTTCTTTTGATGTTAATCGACCAACATTTGAATGGAAAAGGGACTTTGCTGGTGCAAACTATGACGACATTGGGGATTTCCTCGCTAGTGTTGACTGGATAGAAAGCTTTTACCATCTTCAAAGATAAATATGAGACTTTTCTATGCATTCTGAATCACGTCGTTGAAATATTTGTTCCTCTTCGGAGAATAAAAAAGGGAGAAATAAGGCTTCCGCACTACTTGAAGAGAATGGAACAGCAACGCACGTACATGTGGTATGTGGCGTCCGCAACGAATGACGCAAATGACTGGAATAATTACGCTGCATATAGTGACAAGGTGGATAAAGCCATTCTGAGGTATAATGTTTATTTAGAGAATAAAATCCTCGGGTCTCAGGATAGAAACAGTTTCTATAGATATATTAATTCCCGCAGTGGAAAAAAGATAGTCATACCCACCCTATTTGATAATAATGGCTGCCCTTATTCATCACCATCTGACAAGGCAAATCTGCTTGCCTCGAACTTCCTTAAGCACTTCGGCAAACCTGTGAGTTCGAACTCTTCAGCACCTCAAACACTGGGTGAAGGTGTGTTTAGTTCGAATTCATCTTCTGCTCGCTCCTTTCCACAAATGGACACTTCACCATGGTTCCACAAAGAGGAAATTTACGATATTATCTCAAAATGGTCAAGATCCTACTCTGTTTCTCCTGATTTGATCCCTCTAGGTTTTATTAAAAAGATTTTAGGCCACATAGTTTATCCTTTAGAACACATTTTCAATTTCAGCATCATGACGTCCGAAGTGCCCAAAAGATGGAAGCACGCTTTCGTTACGCCTATTTCTAAAAAGTCTCCGTTGAGTGATCCGAAAAACTATCGTCCTATAAGTATTACTTCAGTGTTTGCCAGGACCTTCAAAAAAATTATCAAAAAACATATCATAGCGCATATAGAGAACCACAAGGTGATTTCAGATAACCAGTTTGGTTTTTTGCAAGGAAGATCTGTAGAAACATCAATGCTCACGTCTCTTAATGATTGGACCGAAGCCATGGAAAAGAAAAATAGGATAGATGTGGTATATCTAGACTTTTCGAAGGCTTTCGATAAGGTCCTAGTGCCCAAATTATTGCACAAAATGGACATGGTTGGTATTCATCCTATGATAACCGAATGGACTCGGGATTTCCTTACCGGGAGAACATACCAAGTCAAGGTCGAAGGAGCACTATTCTCCGTGTTCAACGCTTGCACTGGTGTTCTACAGGGAGGAGTGCTCTCACCCCTTCTTTTCCTTCTGTACACTTATGAGCTTCCAGATACTATCGCCGGATTGGAGGTGACTTGCAAAATGTACGCTGATGATGTAAAAATATACAAAGCAATCAAGAAAAACGAAGATACTCACAGCATCCAAGCCGCACTTGACTACATAGGTAGTTGGGCTAAGCGGTGGGAACTCCCGCTTGCACCGGAGAAATCCTGCTGCTTACCTATTGGGGTAAGTAATACGGAAAGATTACCTGTTTATAAATTACAAGACACTGATCTCAAAGTGGTTGAGGATGTTCGAGACTTGAGTTTCTTAATAAATAAGAGGCTCAGTTTTGATGAGCATTACAATTCTGTGGTAAAAACTGCGAACTTTCGCACATATAATCTCTTCAAGGTTCTTAAAAGTAAAAATCCTGAGACGCTTCTGCGAGCCTACGTAACATACGTACGCCCCGTAGTAGAGTCTGGAACGACAGTTTTCAGTCCTACCAAGAAGAGGGATATCGACATGCTGGAAAGCGTTCAAAATAATTTCACACGAAAATTAATAATGCGGTGCTTTGGCTTAAATTACTCGCTCATCCCAAACGGACGAGAAAGAAATAGGATGCTCGGTCTAAAACCCCTGGTATATAGAAGGAAGGTTGCTGACCTAAATATGCTTTTTAAGATTCTCACTGGAAAACTTCACATAAACCCTTCTCAATTTTTCCGAGGCAAAGTAATTAGGACAAGAAGAGGTAAACTCCGCCTACATGTTCCCGTTGCAAGGACCACGGCAAGATCTACATTTTTGACATACAGAAGCCTACGCGAGCTCAACTTGCTGCTTACGGACAATGAGCACCTTCTATCCTTACCTTTGCGTAAATTCCATAAGTTTCTGTTAACTACATTATTGTAGTAGTTGCTTTCACAGGTAGACCTTCTTCTGTATCTTACAGCTCTTGTTTTATGTTTTGTGTTCTACTGTTTGTTCGGTACTGCTTTAATTATTTTCCTTATTCTTTCCACGTGTGTGAGCCGTGTACCCGCGCTATGAATAAATAAATAAATAAATAAATAAAAGCTGCGGTACACCTTGGAGCACATGGCGCGATCTCATCTTTTATTGCACTGTATGCTTGCTTCTTAGCTGTGGGCTGTAAGTAAGATCCTCCCTCTCGAAGTTCGTTGAGTTGAGCCCATGCAACTATTTCTCCCGCCCACCCGTGCCTCCTATTTATCGCTTGGGCACTCTTCCAACACGCTGCCATTTTCATTCGATTGATTGCAGAGGTTGAACAACAAATTCAGCAGTGAGGAACACACATATCCCCACTTTGATGGTTCATGTAAGTGGCATTTACATTTTCAGTAGCGTTTGTCCCGCTTGGTGGCGGGGTCCGCTCTTCTGGTGTGGTGACGCCATTTCTCCCGATCAAATGCTTGATCGGGATGCACACCAGCTATCTTTAAGTCCAAGTGCAACGTGTCTAGCCAACGTTGCTTCGGGCGCCCTCTGGGCCGTTTTCCAGGGACTTCAAGATTCAGTCCAATCTTACAGACGGTGTCGTCGTTAGCGCGAAGGACGTGGCCATACCATCGTAGACGAGCTTCGCGCAACTTGTCGGCTATCGGGACGACACCGAACCTCTGTCGTATGGTGTCATTGCGAACGCGGTCCAATCGCGTTACTCCGGCCGTCCACCTTAACATCGTCTCCATTACACTGAGGCGGCTTTCAATTTCCTTCGTCACGGGCCAGCACTCAGCACCGTATGTCGCTACTGGGCGGACGACTGTTCTATAAACCTTCGACTTGAGGTACTCGGGTATTGTCTTATCGCGGAGAACCCCAGTCAGCGACCGCCATTTGGACCAGGCTGCACTTACGCGCGCATTTACCTCCAACTTTAGGCTGCCATCGGGCGTAACTGTTGATCCGAGATACTTGAAAGCTGTGACTCGTGAGAGCTCAGCACCATTGATCTTGATAGATCCGAGCTCATTCACATCCGTCGTCAAGTACTCCGTCTTTTTGACGTTTAGCTTGAGTCCGAACAATGCCAAGCGATCGCACCATTCCTGTGCCTGTCGCTCGAGTTCGGCTTTGTCTTCACATGCAAGCATGACGTCATCGGCATACAGCAACGTCCAAGGAGCTGCCTTTTGGAGATCTCGTGTAATTGCATCCATGACGACCACGAAGAGCAGTGGGGATAGCGCAGACCCCTGGTGCACTCCGACAGAGATCGGAAACTCCGTCGAGGTACCCGCTGGTGCTCGTACTCGGCTTATTGGGCACGAGTAGAGGATGCGCACCCACTCAATAAGCTCTTCAGGGACGCCGTATCGTCGCAAAGCGTACCATATAACTTCTCGCGGGACGCGGTCGAAGGCCTTCTCCAAGTCCAGGAAGGCAAAATGCACCAATTTGTGTTTCTCGCGGTGCTTCTCTAGCAGAAGACGAACGGCGTGTATGGCATCAACCGTCCCACAGCCGGCAACAAAACCACACTGATTATTGGAAAGCTGGACGACATCCCGGATACGTCTATCGACAATTCGCTCAAACACTTTCATGGTGTGCGAAAGTAGGCGAATCGGACGGTAGCTAGCGCAGTCCGCAGGGCTGCCTTTCTTCTTCCAAATCGGGATAGTCGTGCGTTGCTGCCAACTCTCAGGCACTTTCTTCTCAGCAACAACATGATTGAAAAACTCTGTCATCCAGTCGGCAGGGCACCAACCCTTCGACTTCCACAGGTCGGCCGGCAGGTCATCTGGACCAGTGGCTTTGCCATGTAAGTGGCATTTACACCACCAATCAAATAAAGCTGCGGTACACCTTGGAGCACATGGCACGATCTCATCTTTTATTGCACTGTATGCTTGCTTCTTAGCTGTGGGCTCTAAGTAAGATTCTCCCGCTCGAAGTTCGTTGAGTTGAGCCCATGCAACTATTTCTCCTGCGCACCCGTGCCTCCTATTTATCGCTTGGGCACTCTTCCAATACGTTGCCATTTTCATTCGATTGATTGCAGAGGTTGAGCAACAAATTCAGCAGTGAGGAACACACATATCCCCACTTTGGTGGTTCATGTAAGTGGCATCTACACCACCAATCAAATAAACACCTTGGAGCACATGGCGCGATCTCATCTTTTATTGCACTGTATGCTTGCTTCTTAGCTGTGGGCTGTAAGTAAGATTCTCCCATTCGAAGTTCGTTGGGTTGAGCGCATGCATCAGCTTCTCCCGCCCACTCACGCTTCCTATTTATCGCAACTTTTGCAATCAATCGAATAAAAGTCGCTACGTCTTGGAAGAGTGTCCAATTCGACGTGAAAAGTTCTGTCGTAGCAGTTGAGTTGGATGCTTATTACCCCGATAGCAGGACGTAGCAGCGTGCAAGTGAATCAATATTTAATGGAACTATGCATTATTCACGAAATTATTTTTAGTACTTCTGACTATGACAACAATTTATATACTGCTGTGAGACGGCGCGGAGACAATTAGTGGAAGATTGAGCTGTGTCAAATATTAAGATCAGAACGACCAACTTTATGACCGAAGCATTCGCAACAGATTATGAATACAGATAGAGATCTATGTGGCCGTTGAATGACTGTGTTGGCCGACTGATGCGCCCCACAGCTGATTGGGAGTTTCGATCAGACAATCAATATCGATCAATATTATCGATCTTTTGAACGCGATACTGAATTTCTCTGGATCTAGGAAAATCAGAGACTGAAAATCCCACCGTATATAAAGGAGGAAGGCATGAGTCACTGCCTGTAGTGGTTCGTCAACAGCGGAAATCAAGTTCCCGTCCCACTCCAGCTCACACCAGGCTCTCGTATATAATTCTTTCCGTGCGCTCCCTCAAAATCAGTGGCCAATGGTGCGGGCGTATTTGCTCGGGTTACTACGCTTTTTCTACCTGCCCAGCTTCTCCAATTTTCAACGGTGGACCAAGACAGGGTAACGAAGAAGGCTGCTGGGACCTGCGCTCGCTACGGCTTCGTTTTTAACCAAGTCTTGCCTCAGAGTCGTCAATTTTCAGCAGTAGTTTGACCAGTTTCCATACTATACTATGTACAGAAGAGGATAGCATTTTTGTCATAAGCCACCATTTCTGGAATTCGTCACACCTCGTGGCTCTAAGCACGGCGACTGGACGGAAATATCAGACATTTCATTAGGCTTGATGAGCTGCAATAGGCTGTTAACCCAACGCTAGACGAAGAGGACATTCCTCTGAGTGCTGTGGATGTGAGTGGTACCAAGTTAGGAATCAATCTGGAGTACGTGCACGTTTTAACGAGCTCGACGCTAGGGTTGCTTCCTTACCCAGCGTTGGTTGCCGGCGGAGCCGGCGACCGACGCTGGGTGAGGAAGCAACCCTAGCTAGGTTTGGGCTACGTCCCTAGCGTGGCCCGTCATACCCGACGCCGGCGGAGCCAGCTAGCCGCCGTGGCCCGCGGATGCGATGACGGCGAAGCCGGCTAGCCTGGCGTGGCACGCACACTCCAGCGCCGGCGCCGGCGACCGGCGCTGATATGTTATATGTAAACATGTCCTATAACACCCTATAATACCCCTAGGTGGATTACCTATATGATAAACATGGATTTTGCAAAAGTGCAAAACAAATGCTATCTGCGGGATCCAAACCCCGACCCCTCGTTCACGATCCCGAGCTCTTCCCTACTACGCCACCTGTGCACTGCGCCGGTCCTCGATACCAGCCCTCATCCCGCGCGCACCCGTCAGCTGTGGAGCACGTGAATCAACAGGTCGCCAACACGCGCCCTTAATTCTGCTCAGAGTTGTATTGGGGCCGAGATACCTGCAGTTTGTTACTACCCAGAGAGAGGCGGTTCTGCCCATATACAATATTTGCGTCGTTCCGACCTACCGTTGAGATAGTATCCTGGTTAGGCTAAAGCAAGTAGGAATTGATGGGAGCTTATTGAAATGGTTTGAGTCGTATCTTTCGGATCGTCATTTGTAGGTAAAGTGAATAGTTCCTTCTCAGAACGCTATTCTCGTTCAAGCGGTGTACCTCAGGGTGGTGTTCTCTTTCCTCTTCTTTTCGTCACGTATTGTTTTGAGCTTCCGAATAAATTAAAGTCTCATGCATTTGTAAAAGTGCAGCTCTCCGCCGATGATATCAAGGTATATGGCATTTACGGAGAGGAAAAGAAACACAAGTTTTACGCGCCATTAAATATATCATTTCGCAGGCTAATGGAGTGGACTAACATGAGGGACCTTCCTGTTAATCTACGTAATGCGCTTTGGGCGAGATTGGAATATAGATATGGAGAAACAACTTTCAGGAGACGTGAAGAGGTGAAAGACCTAAGAATACTTATCAGCAGTTCTCTAAATTTTAAGTTCCATATAAATGAGACTCTGTTGCTTCGTAGATTTTCAATGATTTGGTTCTTTGTTTCCGTATGCTACAGGTGGAAGTGAAACTGAGATTCAGTAGGTATTGGGTTTATAGACCCATGAGTGGACGTTCAAGACATTTTGCAATTGGCTGCCCACACTTGAACACTGGCTTCGGCGCAAAGTTTACAATTCCTTTTTTTTTGTTCACGGTGGCTGAAATTGCTGCCCACCGATGTACTGAGCTCTCCTAGTGTCCCAGTTTTTCGAAGAAAGCTAAAAACAACAAATCTTTCTTCATTTAAGATACAGGACTTCAAGGTAGTAACAGGTAGCTAGCTCAACTATGGACCTTAGACTCCTTCGCGTCAAGGGAAGTCATTATTAGAACAAGTGCTTTTTCTCCTTTTATATTCAGTTGATGGGTGCTTTTACAGCAGTTTCGGATGTTTGTCCCGACTTGTCAATGGACTCCTCACGGCTTATCAATATCTCCTCCGTGCCAACAAGGCTACGTCGTTATGTCGCACATGTCCTTCGACACAGTATCATCGCCTCTCCCATAAATAGGCTTATCAACGAGATTCTTTTACTGACGTCTTGAATGGTAATCTCAGATTCCCCTCCTGCTGTTAGCTTCCTTTGTTTCACCTACCCCTAGCGTTCGTGAGTGCTTTTCCTCGAAATACCTACATTTTTTCTGGTGTAGGATTTTTACTGCCTTTCAATAGTGTTGAGTCATATCAATTCGGAAAGCACTGATGCTGTAGGCAATGACTTTCTCTGGCTGAAGAAATCACAGTTTTATTTTATAAAATTACAACCAGTTTTTTGCTGCTTAAACTCTATTACCGGACTGTATCTTTACACATCTATCTTCCCTGCAGGTTTCCTTAGTAGGCCATCGCCTGGGTTGCGTAACAGTTTAAAAAGGTTCTTAGAACTCGCCCCGGTATGGTTATGCCAGTTGCGTGCCTACTAAGCACTCAAGGTGGAGAATCATTGAATCTATGTAATATAAGTCGAGAAACAGTTGTTTCCTAATTATAGTTTTTAATTATTTATGTTTAATATCGCCAAAATTCTTCTATACTGCAATCAGAGTTTTTTCCGAATAGTCTTTCAAATGTAGTAGACTCACAGCATAGGTCTGTTCTATTCCTCATTTTTAATACTTTGGGATTTTTACTCGTAAGTGAAATATATTTGTAGGCTTATGAATTTTTTGAGGTATTTTACGATCAGCAATATTAGCAAAACAATTACTACTCGTCAGGCTCCTACTTAGTTGTGACTTGATTCTTGTTCCTTCCTTGTATTTTATTACATTCTTGACATAACGACCACAGTTTCTTTCTTTATGGAATGCTGATTGTTTTTCCTTTTTGACGAGCCCATGAGTGCATGAAGTAAATAAATAAATAATAAATAATGGCTAAGGTAATTTCGTACTTCAATGGGTCGTTAATTGTCTTTATTAGATGGTTATGGAGGGAGCGAAAAAATGAGAATATGAAGTGCGGACATAAGGTGGATGACTACAATTTCGATGACAATGTGCTCTAATACTCTTAGCGTTGGGACATTTTTGGGCAGCAGTAAGGTCGCTTCGCCCCTATGGCAGTGAGCTACGGTTTTCAGCTACCATTTTGCCCAATGTTTGCAATGTAGCTGTGAAGTAGAATGACTGTTCCATGGAAGACCGTCTGAATGGATGACCGGACGCAGATCACTCCAGATACCGAAAAAAGCGTTTTCTTCAGAAGTTTAACCTCGCAAGGGGCTGAAACGCCTGCGTATATCCATCTTAGACCTTAGCGATACATGGCGTCTTTCCGTAATCAGCCACCTCATTCGCTAACCAACGGAAATTGACCATTTAGAAAGAAAATAGGAACCGGAGGTACATCCAGACTCAATTTTCTTCAAGCCTCAAGTGGATGGTACTGTAATTGTAAACTCTAGCGCCACGCAGGAGTCCAACCGCATCTCCTGCTTGCCGGGCGGGAATGCTCTACGCCAACACGTCATCGCAGCTGTTTGTTCAAACGCAAAATCCACAACTCACGGGACCCCGACAATATCCATACCTGGTGGGACCGATCAGCACCCACCAGGCTCCACTTGAATAGTACCTCCCGCTGAGATTCCCCACACGGCATGAGACAATTTGGACTAGAGATGTAGAAGCTCTCAGAATAGACGGTCGCCAGAGTAACAAGGAGAAGATCCGCTCATGCCTTGTTCCCGTAATTTAGTCCAAGATGTAAGAGATCGCAATGTAATCTGCTAGTCTACCTGATCTCCTGGTGGACTCTTAAGCTGTTTTCCCGTATAAGAAGAGAAAGAAATTCGCTATCACGTCACATTTCATTTTTTTTTGAAGTGATTGGCTTTGCTCCAAATTACAGCTTAATAGTTCCAAAAAACGGTAGTGTAAGGTGTAAATAATTCCTTCATCGAACGAAATGATGATAACTGTGATAATTTCAAAAAGCAGTTAGGCTGTTAATCCAAAAGAAATATCGCAATATTCGATTGAATGTCGGATGTTCCAGAAATGTTTTAGTAGAGTTTTAATTAAGCTTTTGTTTTTTAAAGCATTCACAATATAGATCATTACACTTGTGCATTGTTAGGCTTCCGCTTGCTTTGTTTGCTTTAGGATGACATATGCATGATAAAATGAAGATGATATGGTTTTTCTGACCGTGATGATGTTTCGGTGAAGAGCTTTACGCTTTTTTACATTATCGCAGCTTAAAACCAGTTCTTTTCGAGGGAATATGAAATTTAAAAAAATTATCGGATTCACCGAATTTACCGAAATTTACCGGCGAATTTCCGCGTAAAAATATGCGGTAATAAATTTACCGGCGGCAAATCAGCGCACTCCCCTGATCGGGATGCCGATCTCTAGCATCAGCGTGAAACCAGACAAACCATGCCCGCCAGGTCAACAGGAGATAAGGGTTCGAATTCCGCTCGGTGCTAGAGTTTTGAATCGCAACAAAACATCGTTACACATTCAGACCATTTCTCTGAATCTACCAAATTGTGTATTTCAAAGCGCCTATGCTTCGGTACTTTAGTGCTCGGTAGAAGCGAGGCATCAGCACCGGATTGACAGTGTTCCGGAGTGTTGATCTTGCCTTCAGTCAACAACTGCCGTATAGAACGGAGATGGAAGTGGAGCCAAAAACATTTATTCTATAGATTGAATCTCGGGCGCAGTTATCCGAACTAGCTGCTAGGAAACATCATCGCAATTCATTCACTCGCGCTTTAGAAGCTCTTTATGATGTCGTCTAAGTTCCGACCACCAATCCGCGCACATGTGGCTGCCACGCGACAATTCAAACTCGGCATTCGATTAGAGCGCGCTAACCCCAAGGCGCTCCACTCTATCACGCGTTGCGATGTCTTATACGCCCGCTATGGTAGCCCCGGCAAGGGAATAGCGGTGCAGGGAATAGTGGCGTTGCTTCCTGCGAGGGTGGTCGGGGGGTTTGGTTCTCCCGTGTTAAGTGAATTTTCCATTTCAACTGAGTGGTTGAGATTTGAGGGACTTTGACGCCTGCATAATTGTCCGGCGTTTTATGGCCTGGTTCTGCGGACTCCCCTGTACGACGAGAGCAATTTCCACCCTAGCGGCTTAGATGGCACCCACCCTAGAGCCGCTTTCACTCGAAGAGCGCAGAAACCTGCTGCGGACTACCTCAAATACTGTAAAAGTTCAGTAGCACGATGCCACGGCCTTACTTAGACCTAACCAAATTCTGCTGATGCAATCGGTGACGGCTCTTCTTCCTCCTCCAAGCCGCGTGCGGTAGCGTCGTATCGACGTGGCCATTCTCGATATCCATCGACTCCACGGTCAGTCGATGTGGAGGAGGGTCGTTGCGCGGTCGGTGGCGGATCGCAGCTCTTCCACCCCTGCTTCCTGGGAGACGGGGGAGCAGTTTCCATACGAGCAGCTTTAGTGGCACACACCCTGGAGTCCCTTCACTAGCCTGTCTCTGCGCTCGAAGAGCGCAGAACCCAGCCGCCAACTCCCACTGGGAGACGAAAGCAGTTTCCACGCGAGCAGCTTTGATCGCACACAGCCAGGAGTCAGCTTTCTAGCCTGTCTCTGCAATCGAAGAGCGCAGAACTCAGCCGCGGACTCCCCGTGAGCTTCCACACGAGCAGCTTTGGTGGTACACACTCTGGAGTCCTTTCCCTAGCCTTGTCATTGAAGCACGTTTTCGTCGCCCATTGATGGTCGGCAGCTGGGTTCTGCGCTCGAAGAGCGCACGAAAACGCTCGAAGAGCGCAGAACCCAGCTGCCGACCATCAATGGGCGACGAAAACGTGCTTCAATGACAACGGCTCGGATGGCGTGAGCGGGCGTTGGCGCTTTGCCACGTCAGCGCCTGGTTCGGTCCAATGGCTATCCGATGTCACAAACAGTGGAGCGCCTTGAATTGCGCTCGTTGCGGCCACACGCGCGCGGATTGGTGGTCGTAATTCAAATGAAGCCGCTCTTCATGATTCTCTGATAAAACGTCTGGTTGGGGGCTTCACTCCCAAACCCCGAGAATAGAATACCCGTCTAGGCCTTCTTACAGTTACAGTGAAAAACTGGTTTTAGGGGAAAGCGGGAGAGTAGGGTACAATCTTGAAAACTGCTCCTATGGAGCTTATCCATACTCTTTCTCACTTACGCCGATTTATGAAGTACACATTCTCTACGTGGTGAGGAACAGATTGTGATAATTTTGTGAGAGCTCTATACCGTTAAATATCCCATGGCAATAATAATCCTCCGATTCCCGAAGTCTTTCTCCCTACCTCCACTCCTCCTCACCCCCCCCCCCCCCCCCGACAATACACAATACCCCTCTACCCATTTGCACCCAGAGACAGGAAGAAAAATATAGTGAGCATCAGTCAGTAGTGAGAGTGAGAGGCATGTGTACGCACACGCTCGCTGCCTTTCAAAGGTCATCTGAAAGTCCAACGCATGCTCCACAATGCTTGATCTGTGGCACATCTCTTGATCTAGACACCTTACGACGTACGACGTTCCTGTCACATACACGTTGGACGATAGTGAGAAGAAGTACTGGTCCGTCCTTACAGGTTCCTTCCACTGATCCCCTTCCTATTACTGATCCACCTTCACTGGTTCTCCCTTTACCAGTCCCCCCCCCCCCTTCACAGGACTCTCCCACTTCACTGGTTCCCATTTGTCCCCCTTTTTGCCCCCTCTTACTGCCTCCCCTCACCTAAGTGGTACCCTTTATTGGTCCCCTTCACTGGTCCCCATTAATGGTCCGACCTTTACTGTCCCCAACACCCCCCCCCCCCCCTTCATAGCTCCCCCATTACTGGTCTCACCTTCACTGATCCCTTTTACTGGTCCCCTCCCCTTCACTGGCCGCCATTACTGGTCCTACCTTCACTGGTCCTCCTTTAATGGTTCCCCCTTTACCGGTTCCCCCTTCACAGGACTTTCCCGCTTCACTGGTTTTCGTTCGCTCCCCCCCCCCCCTTACTGCCGCCCCCAACCCTCATCTTACGACTAGTGGTACTCTTTATTGGTCCTCCTTCACTGGCTCCCATTAAAGGTTCTACTCTTGCTGTACCCCACCCCCACCTCCTCCCTTCGCTGGTCCTCTCACCCTTCACTGGACCCCCGCTTACTGGTCTCCTCTTTAGTGGTTTCCCATTACACGTGTTCGGAATCCGGACACCCCTTGCGCGACATAGGTGACACCTCTTCTGAACCCGGACGCCTGTTGAGCAACGTCGGAGGCATGTCTTTTGAACACGAACGCCCTTTGCGCGACATCGGTGACACTTCTTCTGACGGTCTCGACACGGCGTGGGTGGCACATCGTCTGAACACAGACGCCTGCTGCTCGACCTCTAGGAAAGGCCTAACGGATGAGCAGAGGGACAGACGGACAGACGGACGGACGGACGGACAACCACTAACTCCTTTATATATTGTAGGATAGGATAGGATAGGATAGGATACCTTGGTCGTAGCGACTGGAGATAAATATTTTGAGATAAGAACTTGTTATTTTAGCCTTTCCGCAGCCGAGTGGTGGTCATGTGTAAGCTCGATGAACGCATTTCTATTTTCAGAGGCAGCAGCAGAGTTTTAGGTCATTCCTATTTAGTAAACGGGAGAAGTGATGAGCGAGGGAGTATAACTTCTTCGGTCTGTCAGTTCAACCAGAGGATGCCATCCTTTGCGTGATCGATTCATTTCTATACAGTCCAATAGTCCACTGTCCCTATCCAGTGCTTTCCGTTTCTTGTTTAGCAGCTCATCTTTATACTCGAGATTTCGAATAGGCGCCACACCAGTTTCCTACCATGAGAGTCCATCTGATTTCTCTTTAATATGGCACTTATTTCAGCTATATCCATTTGAACACCGCTTCACCAGGTATCTTTTCTGGTATGTTGGATCCACATCCAGCACACGTCTTTACGCGCGAACTACGAGATGTTCGTATCGCTGCACGAGAATAATTCACGCCCAATACTCTGACACTGGGAGAAGCCACCTATAGTTGAAAAATGGGTGGAATACCAAAGCACCTGCAGATGACCTGATTTTGACCTACATTTCGCCGGTAGAAGACCTACAAATGACCCAGTAACGGTATCTAGGCAGAATTTTAAAAGGGGTTTTTGCAGTGTAGGTGCCATCCAAGCTGCTCGCGTGGAACTGCGTTCGTCGCTCAGAGGGGAGCTCGCAGCTGTTTTCTGCGCTCTTCGTGCGCAGGAGGACATGAATCTCGCCACGCTTCTCACACGTACTCTTTAGCTAAAGCTTAGTATGCTTAGTTTTGGTCTATCCCGACATCCAAGGAGATGTGTAGTTCAGGTATTGCTACTAAGCTGTAAGAGCTCATAGAATAGAGGACTTATAGAATTTTACTACTAAAACAGTAGCAACCGAAAACATATAATTCCACATTAAAAGGGAACACATGTACATGTGTTGCAGGTATAATCCAACTTCTTCGCGACGCAGTAGCCGGAACCATTAAGCCCCATCATCGTTCGTACTCTGAGCTTTCATCGGGCCTAAAAAATGAAATCCGATCTGTTGCAATGCACATTGTATTAACACAAAAATGCAGCTCTGAGGGATGAACGTAAGCCTTTGCTTTCCAACCTGGGCTTTCATTAATCGGAAACTAAGGTCATTCATTCTGCATCTAATAGTAAGATGCCTTCACATCTTAATTCTATTGTGATTACAAGTAAGCTGAAGATTGGCAGGATATGTAGTTACGAAAATTATTGATTCCAAAGCAAAAGTTGTAAAACCATGAAGGCTCCAGCGACTCTGCTCGTAATCCCCGTTTAAGTTCCCGCCCTACCGATTGCGTGGACTCATTCGCCGTGGGGTGACACGTAGAGGCGACCCAGGGACGCCCTGGACGTACTTTTTATTGTTCCTTGTTTTGTTTTTCTTCTTATCGTTGTCTGTTTTTGTTTCAGCTTTTGTGTTAACGTTTTGATAATGTTTGGCCTTCCCAGGGGACTCTGAGGGCCTACCTTACAACTGTGCTTGCGTCCGAGAACGAGCGGTAAGGCGCAAGTCAAGTTATAAGGTGGCACCCCTTTGGGATTGACCTCACCTAATAAGTTGTCGTTGTTCGGGCATTTCACCAAAATATGTTGCTCTTTCTCAGGAACGTCATTTCCGCGCCTGACCTATAGTTTTGTTTTATCCTTATGATTTCCCTAAATAGGCTGGACAAGCAGTTTAAGCCGAAAGGGAAATCAACCATATTTTGTGCATTTTCGATCGCGGTTATCCTTCCTCCGCCACGCCGCGAGCGCTCATCGCACGCGCGCACCTGATGCAATATTTGGACTAATGAGTTGACATCCACGTGATCGTTCTCACGCATCTTTGCCACAGAGCGCGAAATCCTTCCTTCTTAGCCCTGCGCGCTCATGGGGAGTCCGAGGCTGGGTTCTGCGCTCTTCGAGCGCAGAGACAGGCTAGGGAAGGGACTCCAGGGTGTGTGCCACCAAAGCTGCTTGTGTGGAAACTGCTCCCGCCGCTCAGGGAAAGTGCGCAGCTGGGTTCTGCGCTCTTCGAGCGCAGAGACAGGCTAGGGTAGGGGCTCCAGCGTGTGCCACCAAAGCTGCTTGTGTGGAAACTCCCTTCGTCGCTCACGGGGAGTGCGCAGCTGGGTTCTGCGTTCTTCGAGCGCAGAAACAGGCTGGGAAGGGACTCCAGTGTGTGGTGCATCCCAGCTGCTCATACGAGAACTGCTCCCCTCTCCCAGGGTTCTCCTGTAGCGGCGGCGAAAGAGTCGGGACCCGCTCACCTGCATTTCCTTCGTCCTGCCGACCGCGCGAATGAGATCTACCGCGCTAAATGACCTCCTCAAACCTAACAAGGAAGGGTTCCCAACTCATGGTGAGCTCTTGCGAAGCTATTTTGACAAAATGTTGGGCCCTGTGAGGGGAGTCCAGAACAGTCAGTTTTTGCTGAACGCTTTTTTAAAGACCTAAAAAAGAGGTGTGAAGGCGAGTGCGCAACACTCATCAACCTCTACAACACCCCACGAGATGTGCCTCGGTGGCGCAGACGGTTGGAGTGCCATGCTCGTAGGAGCGCATTGGCGGGCTTTTCAGTTCGAGTTCGTGTGATACCGATATTTTTTCACGTAATAGTTTGTTTTTATTACGCTTTCTCATAATCAAAGGAGTCAAATTTAGACCATCAATGCTTACAACAAGCCAAGGCTGTCTACTTGCGCCCTCATATGTGCAAGTTTTTTCAACTGTTCATATCTGTACCATCAACATGTCATACCGTATAACCAATGATACCGTAATTGCACACAAATACGCTTATATTGAAGGTAGGTAACTAGTATAAAATAAACAGTTACCTTCTTTTATATATTACAAGTGCTGCGACACGCCAAACGGTGTGTCTCGCACTTGCACGCTTCGCGCAACTTTGCAGCATCACTGACCTACGGAAAGTAGTTTTTGTAAAATTTAAAACCCGCTAACATCTAGGACCTGGTGCGTACTTTATCGGCATCAAGCCGTTCACCACTTCGGCCTTCATCATAGGCATTCCGGACCGGCCATTAACGTCATTGGTTAGTGCTGCGCAGTACTTCTGTTCCTCAGGTTGCACCTCCACAACCGATCTGATGGTCAACAGCTAGCTTTTCCAGATATCGTTGACATGTCTTCCAAAGCCAGGTTCCCCCTTACTCGTTTCTTCTTACTGGATTGCTGGTCCGCCTTTACTGGTCTTCCCTCCCCTCTTTAGTCCCCACCTTCCTGGTCTGATCCCCTCACCCACTTCTCTGTTTCCACTATTGACCCCTGCTTGTCTCTTCTTGCTGGTTTTCCCCGACCTGGCCCCTCCTCCAGGTTGTTCCTTTCCTTAATGGTCGCTCTCCTCCTCTACCCTAGAGCCCCCCCCCCCCCCCTACTGCCCTTCTCCACCAGCCCTTAGTAATCCTCCCATGCACACGGCAGACGTCGGTGACACGTATTCAGAAACAGGACGCTTGTTGCGCGATGTAAGGGGCCGTCAATCTAGAAGCTCAAAAGCGCGCGCAGTCGTCGCTGTGTCGAGTATGAGGAGGCTATGCATATGGCACATTCCTTGTTTTCCGTATGGAATCCCTTAGTACCTTCTTCTTGGTTCCCCGTCCTGTCCCGCTTCCAGGTCTCTTCTTCCAGGTGATTCCTCCCCTTCCCTCAGGATCCTCCTTACTACTCTCTCAATTAAGTAGCCCTCCCACGCTCACGATACGACGACGGCGAGCGAACGCCCATTGAGCGACATCCGTGTTACATCTTCTAAATCGGGTGTCCCTTACTGTTAATGGATCGCCTTGCCTTACTGCCCCCCCCCCCTTCTGATTGGTAACTCCCTACTGGTCCCTCCTTATTGCTTAAACAATTCTTGGTGCCACCTCCTGGCCTGCTTCATTGTTCCCCTATCGACCCCCATCCCGATGTCCCCTCCAATTCGCTCTCTCCTGATCGCTGTCGGTTCTCCACCGTCGAAGTCCCCTTTCTACACTTACCCCTTTACTGGTTTTCTTATGCTAATGGCACGAAGTCGACTTCCGAATCTGGGCGTTCAGAAACGCGTGTAGGTGCTGTTGTGATGAGCAGTAAAGGGCTGCGTTTCCCCTGCTGCAGCAACATCCCACGTTCAATAGCAAATTTTGCCCGCGCTGTAGATAAGGCGTAACTCACTTAGGTTAGATCATTCGACCGCTCTCGCTGTGGATGATGCGGCGTTCCTCATTTAGGTTAGACAAGTGCGAGACACGCCTAACGGCGTGTCTCGCACTTGCGCGCTTCGCGCGACTTTGTAGCATCACTGTGACCTATGGAAAGTAGTTTTTGTAATACTTAAAATTCACTAGCATCTAGGACTTGGGCGTACTTTATCGGCATCAAGCCCTTCACCACTTCGGTACCTTCATCGTAAACATTCTTTCCTCACCGACCAGTAATGTCATTGGTTTGTGCTGCGCAGTACTTCTGTCCCTCAGGTTATTATACCGCAATTGTTCTCACGCTCAACAGCTAGCGTTTCAAGTTGTCGTTGACATGTCTTCCGAAGCCAGGTTCCCCCTCTCGTTTCTTTTAACTGGATCTAATTGCTGGTCCGCCTTTACTGGTCTTTCCTCCCCCTCTTTAGTCCTCCACCTTTCTGGTCCCAACTACTGGCCCACTTCTTTGTTTCCACTATTGACACCTAGTGGTCTCTTCTTGCTGGTTTCTCCATCCTGGCCCCTCCTCCAGGTTCTTCCTTTCCTTCCTGGCCGCTCTCTTGGTCCACCATAGAGGTCCCCTTACCGCCCTTCTCCACCACCCCTAAGTGGTCCTTCCATGCTCACGGCACGGTCGGTGACACGTATTCAAAATCAGGGTGCTAGCTGCGCGACGCTAGGGGGCCCGTTTCCTGGATCAAGAAGCTCAGAAGCGCGCGCAGTCGAAGCTCAGAAGCGCGCGCAGTCGCCGCTGTGTTGAGCATGAAGAGGCTATGCATATGGCAGATTCCTTGTTCTCCGTATGAATTCCCCTACGGCTCCCTTCTTGCTGGTTCCCCGCCCTGGTCCCGCCTCCAGGTCCCTTGTTCCTGGTCGATCTCTCGGGATCTTCAATACTACTCTACCCCAATTAAGTAGGCCTCCCACGCTCACGACACGACGACGGCGAGCGAACGCCCATTGTGTGACATCGGTGTCACATCTTCTAAATCCGTACTCTCTTACTGGTAATGGATCCCCTTACTGAGCCTCTTAACTGTTCCCCTCCACTGATTGCTAATTCCCTACTGGTCCCTCCTTAATGCCTAAGCCCTTCTTGGTGCCACCTCCTGGCCTGCTTCATTGTTTCCCCTATCGACCCCCATCCCGATGCTTCCTCCAAGTCGCTACCTCCTGGTCGCTGTCGATTCTCCATCCTCGAAGTCCCATCTTATACTCTTTTCCCTTTAGTGGCCTTCTAATGCTAATAGCACGAAGTCGAGGGCACGGCTTCTGAATCTGGACGCTCAGGAACGCACGTAAGTGCTGTTGTGTCAAGCAGTAAAAGGATGCGCCTTCCATGCTGCAGCAATTCCCACGTTCAATGGGAAATTTCGACCGCGCTGTGGATGATGCTGCCAACCTCACTTAGGTTAGATCATTCGACCGCTCTCGCTGTGGATGATGCGGCGTACCCCACTTAGGTTAGATCATTCGACCGCTCTCGCTGTGGATGATGCGGCGTACCCCACTTAGGTTAGATCTTTCGAGCGATCTCGCTGTGGGTGATGCGGTGTACCTCACATAGGTTAGATCATTCGACCGCTCTCGCTGTGGGTGATGCGGCGTACCTCACTTAGGTTAGATCATTCGACCGCTCTCGTTGTGGAAATGTTCTGGAAATGCGGCGTATCTCACTTAGATTAGATCACTCGACGGACAAACTCTTTTATATATAGGTGGTGATCATTCGACCGCTCTCGCTGTGGATGATGCGGCGTACCCCACTTGGGTTAGATCATTCGACCGCTCTCGCTGTGGATGATGCGGCGTTCCTCATTTAGGTTAGATCATTCGACCGCTCTCGCTGTGGATGATGCGGCGTACCCCACTTAGGTTATATCATTCTACCGCTCTCGCTGTGGATGATGCGGCGTACCCCACTTAGGTTAGATCATTCGATCGCTCTCGCTGTGGATGATGCGGTGTACCCCACTTAGGTTATATCATTCTACCACTCTCGCTGTGGATGATGGGGCGTACCCCACTTAGGTTAGATCACTCAAACGTCATCGACCTCTAACTCAATTATATAGTGGTAGATTTATAGCATAACATATAAAATATACATATATTGAAAGTAGGTAACTGGTATCAAATGTTATTCAAAAACGGTACCACCCGTGACTTTTCTTTTAATTGTAGGTTATAGGCAAGACCTACCGATAGTTCTGCGTTCCGGTGTTTCGGCCGTGTCTGTCATATGCGTGGGTGGCAGCTGGTTACGTTGATGTAGATATAATACTTTCGATTTAATAATGTATAAGTTTTTTATTTCCAAAGAAATGATATGCTGCAGATATGAATAGTTGAAAAACTAGCACATATAAAGCCGCAAATAGGCGGCCTTGGTTTGTTGTAAGCAATGATGGTCTAAAATTGACTCCTGTGACCATGATAAAACATAATAACGACAAACTAATACGTGCAAAAATGGCTCACGGACTCCAACTGAACAGCCCCGCTGGTATGCTCCTATGAGGTGGCACTCCTACCAACTGCGCCGCCGAGGCACATCTCGCCTGGTGTCGTAGGGGTTGATGACAGTTGAGAGCACGTTTTCATACCTCCTTTTCAGGTCTTTAACAAACCGCTCGGCAAAAACTGACGGTGGTTCTGGAGTTCACTCACTGGGCCCTGCATCCTGTCAAAATAGCATCGCAAAAGCTCACCATGAGTTGGGAACCTTTCCTTGTAAAATTGCAACGTAGCGTAACACGCGCGCTGTGAAGTGACCGGTGGTAGACCGTTCACTGGAACTCTGCCAGAAAATTTATTTATTTATTTATTTATTTATTTAGTACACTACAAAAAGTGTGCCATAAAGCAACTAAACAAGACATGTTACTAAAGCAGGATGGTCAGAAAATGCAGAAAAAGAAACAACAATAAGAGCGATAATAATAATAATAATAATAAAAATAATAATAAAGACCAGATTAATCGCGATGAAAAGCAGCAGGGCTCATAAGAAAAAAAGATCGAGATATTCCTAGTCTAATGGTTGCTGCACGCATACGTAGCTATTGGGATTGACTGTTATCCGTACCAGTTGGCCATGGTACCCTCATTCCATTTATGGTGTCATAGGCCAGTGCTGGAGCTTCGGGACACGGGTATGCCAACCACCCTCGTGGAACCAGCAGATAGAACAACAGTGAGAACCTCAATAAGCCTAGCGTACGCTAAAACAGCGGCCAGAGGGCGATACTCTCTACAAGAATTTTCCAGATGAGCGAGTATCTTGGGGCTCCCATCAACGATCGATCTGGTCCAAATGACGGAAAGAAATAAACAGAAAAAACTCAAGACAAAGAAGTATAAGTTAGCAGAACGAAATAAGTCATTGCAGCAGGAGCGGAAATAAAGCCGTCGAAAGTAAACGCCAACTAAACACTAACAATAAACTTGAGGAACTAAACACTAAACATTTAATGAATAGGAGAAACGGTGGTCGAGCAAGTTATGGTGAAGGAGGAATACCATGCACCCATCCAACGACATAAACGGGAGAACACCACGAAAACCGTGCAATGAGGTTGAAACATTCATACGCGCAAGCCTGAAACTATTATATATTTAAACACTCTCACTCTAAAAGCTGTAATAAATCAAGATTCTCCAATCTCTTCTTGAAAACAACGCTGTTCTCGGATTGCAAAACTTCAGTTGGTAGGAGTCTATCCACTTTGCGACTCTAAAGAATAAAAAGTTAAACAGCTTGCTGTAACTATTATTTTTAATAGGCATATAATGCAGATTAAAACCACCTGTACGAATGCTACAAGGTCTGAATACCCAATACTTACTGGCTTGTAATCTGAATTCTTTACGTAATATTCGGAAGCAGAAATCTAGGTCTGCAGCTGCTTTTCTAAAACGCAAGCTTTTCAGCCCCAATGTTTTTAGGCGCTGGCAGTAATCGAGTATGCGGGAAGCGATATCATTTTTGTGAGCTCGATAAAACACCATTTTAGTGAAAGTCTTCTGCACTTTTTCGAGCTGTAGAATCTGCTTCATCTTAGATGGGTTCCACGCTTGCAAACAATAGTCAAGATGTGGTAATACATAGGTTTTGTATAAACGTGTAAGAAGCAGAGGATCGTCAGTATGGATATTACGGAAAAGTGAAAAAAGAACAGCGTATGCCTTTTTTACCGCTTGAGTTATGTGCTCCGAAAAAGATAGCCTAGAATTGATCATAACGCCACGACCTTTGGCTAAGGGAATGCTCTTCAGAAGTGGCTAAGGGAATGCTTTTCAGAAGACATAGTCGCCACTAATACTGTAATCTCTTGCAGCTCCTTTTCCGATGTGCATAACAAAGCATTTATCGATATTCATAGTCAAATTCCAGGATGAGACATAGTCGTATAATTTCGCAATTGATCTCTCGAGTTCGGAGCAGACTTCGTAAGAATTGTCCTCATTATAGATCCCATAAATTTTTATGTCATCAGCAAAAATCTTCGTTTTAACAAACTGCGAAGTAGAAAAAAGTTTGGGCAGATCCATTGTATAGAGTAGGAACAGTAAAGATGACAGAACCCCGCCTTGTGGGACACCACTAGTACAACAAAGGCGCTGTGAGAATTCATTACCAACTCTAACTGTCATATGCCTGTTACTTAAATACGAAATGAACCAATCTAATAAGTGACCATTAATGCCTAAGGCCTTAAGCCTATCAATCAGCTTGGCATGGCTGACTTTGTCAAAAGCCTTCGAAAAATCAAGATAAACAACATCGACTGACATTCCTTGGTTGAGTGCCAATTCCCAATCAAATAAGGTATCAACAACATTTGTGGTTATGGAAAGTCCTGCAAGAAAGCCATGTTGTTCGAGAGGAATAAGCTGTAAATTTTCAACCCACGATAGAAGTTTGCTCCTTATAATTTTTTCCATCACCTTAACCGGCGTGGGAGTAATGCTTATGGGACGGTAATGAGACACCAACTGAGTCTCAGGACTCTTTGGAATTGCCGTAACAAGTGCATCTTTCTAAACATCTGGCACTTCACCAAACATCAGGGATGCATTGAAGATGAACGCCAGAGGCTTCGAAAGTGACTCGGCGCATTTTTTGAACACTGTAGGAGGCATGCCATCATATGGTTCAACAACAGAAGCCTTGATTTGTTTGAGAATCTTACAGACTTCTGAAGGATGAAAATATACATCACAAATTTGATGTGCACCAAAATTCGGATAACTCGTTGAAGGGGATATTCCACCATCGTCTGGGGAAAAAACGCTCGAAAAGAAGTTTCCTAACGCAATAGCTATCTTGAAGTGGGTTGTCTGAGCTGAGAAAAATCCGTTTTTTCTGAGAAAGCAAGTTGAGTATGTGCCTTGGAATAGCTCCTACACGTCATCTGTGACGTAAAAATACGTCATCTTCACTTGCAAGTGAACTCTCCCAGTGTATGAGGATGTGATGCTACGTGAAGATG
Organism: Heligmosomoides polygyrus bakeri; assembly: GCA_947359475.1. Classification (NCBI taxonomy): domain Eukaryota; kingdom Metazoa; phylum Nematoda; class Chromadorea; order Rhabditida; family Heligmosomidae; genus Heligmosomoides; species Heligmosomoides polygyrus. The sequence continues at coordinate 72,429,162 of OX375868.1, read as the reverse complement.
CGACGTGTTTTTTAAATTCGATCCCTTTCTGTTGACGTGGCAGAAGAGAAGGCACTGGGTGACGAGCGTCCAAATGGTTACAGCCTTTTATGTTGAGAGAAGCTTTCCAGGATACAGATGTCGCAAATTTGAGAAAACATCCATGAAAATGCAGATTATACCCGACCTAAGATATCAAAGATGTAACTGGCCTATAACAACAGCCACAGAGTGTGTGTGCGTTGAAGACCGCACCACACCAAGTCAATAGTGCGAGCATCTTTCTTGGTTTTTTTTTTATCTACTAACCCATTACGAAGAACACTTTCAGTTTGGAAGAGAACCGTGAAGCCTCCGGAATTCACACTAGCTGGAGTAACAATGTCAAAGTAAGCTGCCTGCTTAGCATTCTAGGCTGGGAGGGGGTCACATCGTACTCAGTGGGTATTCGCCTTGGTGGGAATGCACAGTAACATCAGAAATGGCCTAGCTTAGTTCATAGAGGTAGAACACACTGATGCTGCATAAATATTTTATTTTCTTTTTCTTTTTTTCTTTTTTATATTTTCTACAACACAAAACTTTGTATACAAGGTGACCCCTACAAGCCTATTTTCGTCCCATTTTCAATAAGAAGCAGCATCGCTCGAACTATTCTTGATCGAGAAAATTTTCTGGTCTAGGTTGTAGAGTAGATCTAAACTACGCACCCAAGGAACGGATGCACTGGTGTGAAGGCCGTAGGGTGCGGAGGTTGCACCTGAGAATCCCCTGTTTCGCCGTCTGCTCCCTCTGGCTTATACCTCGATCGCTGTTAGCTTCTAACCCTCTCTCAGCTTGTATTGCTGCCCACACTGCGGAGGAAGTGCTTGCAATTGGCAGCATATTTGGTTGAAGAGATTAAAAGGTAGGTAAGGCACAATTTTTATCAAAGAGTGACTGGCTGGACGTATCCCATGAGGGAGTAGTGCTGTCGGCTGCCGCCTACTGCCGGGCGTATTGTGGAGGTAGTAGCACCATGAGAGGAACAAAAGGGCTGCGGAGCAGCTACTACTCATCGCTTCGACACACCAGTAAAATAATAGGGAGACCGCATGTAGGACCACTTTGAGAATGGGAATAAATGCACAAAACGGTTAAAAAGTCTCACCTCTACTTGGAATGCCTCTCGATTATGTTCTTGCAGACGGAGGCTGGTTATCTACAATAATAGATAGAGCAACTTAACGCACTGATCAACTAAGGATTACGACTAGGTACTAAATGAGGTTTTAACTAAAAAGAAATAACTAATAGCTACGTAAACTACACTAAACAGATGCTCCCACCGGAGCCTCCTGATATTCTAACAGTATAAATCATTTGAGGCAAATATATCGGTAAAGCAGGATGGAATATATAAATTTGACTACGAGAGCACTATATCGAACTGATGGTTGGGAGATCTACGAATTGCTTCGAACGGAGCCATATGTGAAGATAGCAAAACAACATAGGAATGCAGTATATGTACACATTAACACGTAGTGACTAGACACTAACTACGACCAACATGAACAATACCTGCACGGATCAGTGGGGCTCAAGATACCTGGACAAGGCGGGTGGACTAGGGAGGGAAAGTGCGTTCGAACTCGAGGGTGTACTAGCACAATTCGTTCAACCACACATCACGATGCGGAACACTCGCAGAGTACGACCCTCATGGCAGCGTCACCATACTTCGAAGCGCGCTTTACGACTGGAACGATTTGGTAAAAGACGTAATGATCTTTAAACGTTAAAACACTTGAGACGTACATATTGTTGAGTTCTCGGATGCTTCCGCACGGTGGCCAAGGCTCTGTGGCTGTACTCGACGCTCGTACTGACAGGAGCTTGAAATGAAATAATAGAAATAGTACAATATAGTAGTAAGTGAGATAAAAAAGTAAGTATTTTTAGGGGAAGGCTAACTGCTCAGGAGCTGGATCGATGTCGATTGTTGGCTCGAGTTTGGTGGTACTCACGAGTGTGTGGCGCATTCTAAAACATGACGAAATCGAAGTTCCTGTATCCACTCACCGTATGCCAGGTCCACTTCGCTCGTGTACTGACTAAATGTTCGTTCCGTGTCTCCATTGAGCGCTGTTAGCTTTTTTCTAATTGATAATCATGGGACATACTGGTCCTCAAATTAATATCAGTACCTATTCCTTACGTAACACTACCGTCGTTGTCGTCGTCATATTCTTTGAATGAGGTCTTCCAGCGAGCAGAGGATGGAGTGAAAGGCGCCAAAGTGGTGAAGAAAAACGATGCCACGTCGAACCGATATCAGCTCCTGCCTAGGTGGTGAGGCGTCCAATTTTGCAGCTGATGGAGCTTCTGGTTGGGCAGACTCTGTGGCGCTCTGGTCAATACGCTGAGCGTTTTTCCCATTCTCTCAGGCCGATTTCTGCAAGCCGCCGTGAGAAACAGCCTACTCGGATCAATCACAGGGCGAGGAGCGATCGCGGTCGCGAGACAAGGGGAAGCGAACATTGGCGAAGCTGCCGTACTCGAAGATCGTGATGTGGAGAATAAAAACATGGCGGTTGCTTCCAGTGGAAGAAACTAAATCCAATGTTGTAATGCGGGCATTGATCTCACTGGAAATGCAATTTCTCTAAGGACGCTTGCTCTTGCGAATAAGCGGAAGACACGCTTCATGGCCGCAAGGTTTGCTTCCTACGCTTCCTCAAATTTTACCAGAGCTATTGAAGAACAATCATATGTATTGCTATTTATAGATGAAAGGGAACACTGAATACTGGTAAATAAAGTAAAATTTTGCTCTTAGCACTTGTAACCTCTACCTCAACCATCTGTTCCTGCAAATAGCAACATTTCATGGTCTTCAAGTGCAGGGCCTCAACTTGCACCTCTCGTATCTGATGAACCCTGGCACCAATATTCGTGCGGTTACTAGTATTCAAGGGTCTTTCGAAAACAACGTGGTTTCAAACTACTGGGTTGGTTTGACGAACTTTGATTGTAAGCAAGAGGAAGCAAACGGCGCGACTAGACATTGACACCAATGATGCCGTTCTTTGGGTACATTCCTTAATGTTGTTCATACGCTGCGTGCTTCACAGATCCAATCCTTAGGTTAGTTAATAAATTTCAGAAGATTCGTGAGATCATAATTCGACTGATTACGGTGCATAGAGCTTCTGGCTTTTCCTACGAGGAACGCTGAACTTTCTAGGGCACTTCCTTTCCTTTCCGTTTCCATAACACCGGAAGTGTATTTGATAACCGGAAATCATGAGCAGTCGGTCGCTCATGAACTGAACAACGCGAGCCCTTTTCCAATTGTGGTCAAGGTACGCTCCTGATGGTGATTCTTGTGATCCTTCGTTGACGGCATCGACTTTGGCCTGAAATATTCTTTGAAATATTGAAGATCTGCCTTCCGTCGCATTTCAGATTATGGCCACAGCTCCTAACCGTTTCAGCGTGTCGAGCAATTGTTTCTACATTGAGCAGAAATCATCGAAGAGCATTGAGGTAATTTGCAGTAAACACGTATATCGTGTAGACCATAATAGCTATTGAATTAGCAGTTTAACGTGCTATTTACTTTTACTGAATTAGCAGTTTAACGTGCTATTTACTTGGATTCTCACAGAGTGCCACTACCTCTGATTTATTTACTAGTCTGTGATTGGTTTGTTCTTATAGATATTCGCACGCAGCTGACAGAATAGTGGAAAGGAAACCACTGCAGTTTGTTAGAAGTACGAAGGGCAATGGACGGCGTTACTCCATCCCTTTTGGGATGCGCCACGCATTCCACAGGGTGTCTCAAAAAATGTACATTGTTTGAAAGGTAATAACTTCGCTCACAGTAAAGGTACTAAAGTTAAAGGCTGATATGAAAGCTTAAAAAATAGAAATCTTGAAAATTTCCGAGACATATGGGCAGTGTGGATTGTGCCACGCACTCGTCTGAAATTTTGCATTTTACACTCGATTGATTGTGTTTCGCCTGAATACTTGTTATAATTTTTCCACAAAGCAGCCGTATTAATTGTTCTGTGCTTTTTCCAAAGTGTTTAAAACTTAAAAACACACTACTGCTTGCGAAAAGTGCAGGAGATCCTAAAAAATCCGGTACTGGGTAAAAGGTTCTAATATTGCTGGTAGTGAAGCTTTTAAAAATGTTTGAGACTCGTATGGAAGCACAGCGTAACTACATTTCTGTGTAGTGCAGAAAGTCCAAATTGCGCCATGCCTCCGCCTGAAACATTGCATTCCAAACAGGATTGATTGTGTACCTGCTGAATGAATGTTGCAATCTTGTTACTACTTGACTATATTAATCTGCACTGTGCTTACTTTAACGTTTTCCACTCGCCCAATAGTGAAATTATGCCGATCTACTTCTCCATTTAGTATAAATGTTGTTTCACTAGTTCACAGAATCCGTCATGGAAATGAGACTACTGCCCACATTTAATTTGCTGCAATCAATAAACTCACATGTACCTTGTCTTCCACGTGACTGCCAAGTTCTAAATGTTAAAAATGCACAGTATATGTCAATCTGCCCAAGTAGTAACAAGATTGTAGCAGGCATCCAGCCCACATGCACAATCGATCCGGTCTGAAATGCAAGGTCTCAGGCGGGGGCATGGCGCAATCTTAACTACTTACATGCCACAAAAATCGCGTTGGCTTGTGCTCTCATATAAGTCACAAACATCTTCAAAAGCTTCATTAGCAGCAATGTTAGAACCTTTCAAATAATATCTGCATTTTTTAGAACACCTGCATTTTTCGCAAGCCATAACGTGTTTTTAAGTTTCAAGTTTTGAAAAAGCACAAATCAATCAATACGGCTATATTGTGGAGAATTATAACAAGTATTCGAGCGGATAACTGTCAATCGAGTATAAAATGCAAGGTTTGAAACGAGTGCATGGCGCAATCCATACCATTCATATGTCAGAAGATTTTCATTTTCTTAAGCTTTCATATGAACCCATAACTTCTTCATAACTGCGAACAAACATATCACCTTTCAAGCAGTGGATACAGTTTTTTGAGACACCCTGTGCTTCTATGGGATGTCGTGAAGGCAATTTGAATGCGATATTTGACTATACAATGCAAAATCATTAGACTAGCGGTGGCTAGCCGATAAACGATTCACCATTTTATCGTTCTCAGACAAGTCTGATAGTAGTTCACCGACCCCGGAGGGATGGCCTGGGCTAGAAATCCTAACCATTAACAGGAACCTAGTATCGGGTGCACGCGACAGTCGGCACTACGCTGCACGCGCCCGCTAGGTACTATCCATGGAAAAATGAAAATATTATAGAAGGACCTAGCCATGGAGATGAAGATTAATGACCTTATCAGCCTCGTTGAAGTGGAAAGAGGATGAGGAGAGTATTATTCATCACAGAGGTGCTAGAAAAGCAAAAGAGGGGTTTTCTTGTCGCAAGCTTTTATGGGAGATGGAATCTCTGGATGTAGTCGGCTAAATTACTACTCGTGCAGTTCATGAACAGGTGAACAGAAGATAGATATCTGGCCTTTACTAACTGAGCTGAGTCGTTTCCCTAAGTATGCATAATTTTTTTTTAAATAGAATGCCACATCGAAGAGAAATCGAATTAAACGCACCAGCCGTGATAATTTTAGTAGTGCAATTTTAGGACAATTGTAAGCAAAAAAATTTGTGGAAACTTAGCTCTCTTAGACCTCTACTAAAGTTTAACAGTCTCTTGACAGATAAGGCTGTCTGCTGGTTCAATTCGATCTCATCGCATCGATATACTGATGCTGCCCTGTATATGTACACTGAATCCAACTTGGAAGGATGACCCATCGCTCGCCTTCAAGTCTCCGTACAAGCCGATTGTGAGACATGTGCGGTATGTTCACTCGACCTTCTTGTTCAACCTTCTAGCGTGAAATTTGCGGTGAAGCCTACTTTCACAAGTTTTCTAACCTACTAAGAAATCTGGCCGGTTCTAATGGCTTTCACTTTTGCACTTTCCTTAGGAAATAACCTACTCGATCTACGCAGTGCGGCGAAGTAGCGATGCGGCGAAGGCTGGCAAAGGCTGTGCGATAGACGACGATAATCGATTGAAATTTTCAGTTACAAAGCTCCACGACCTTGGTCTGTTTTGGTGGAAGGAATCTGTCAAAACAGCTTTGATGTGAGAAATGCCTCTTCTGGATTGCTGTTGCAAAAATACATTTTTTCGCATAGGAACATGAAAAGTGGTTAGGTTGTCGAGAACAGGTACAAAAGGCAGTTCACGTTTTTGGAAGCACTGGTGCTATTAGTTTTGTTAGCGTGGCCGCAAGAAGCTTGTACTCTAGTCATATATTAGCACTGAAACACAGATCGTAAATCAAGATTTATTCATTGGCGACCTAATAGTGGCATTGATAGACCGTGTTGTTGGATAATTCTTGTCCTACCTGTATAAATCTTTTCTAACCTTTCTCTCCTGATGCAAACAGGAATCATTCATTAGTATCGCAACCCACTCAGCCCATTTAGTGGACAGAACCCACAAATTTTCCCAAATACGAAAAGCTTGACAATAAAAACATTGAGGACAATGAGGTCATTTTGATCCAGTTATGTTTCTTTGATGCTTTTTTCCAAGCTCAACTGCAGAAGTCGGCCTTGTGGGAAAAAACCCGTGCTCAAATTCAGTGAGACCGGTGCAATAGGACGAAATACTGTACAATCCGGCTGCTTTCTGGTCGTAACTAGGAAACGAAGCCAGATAATTTAAGAACATTCTGATTTGTAAAGTATCAAATCATAACGGATCACCCAGTCACGATGGTGTTCAAAATGACCTCCTTTTGCACGGATGCAGACTTCGAGTCACTTGGTGAGCGCTTCTACTGTGGGCTACTGGTAGTCGACATCGATCTTCTGACATTCTCCAAGTGGGGCCGCCTTCAAACTGCGCAAACGTTGGTTAGAGTTCGACAGGATCCTCTGCTATAAATGACTTTAGACTGAGTAGTCCAACTGGTTCAGATCTGGCGAGTTTGAGCGCCACTCACATTTTGCTCTAGAACCCTGGACAATTCTTCTCATAGAATGCGATTATCGACTTTGATCCAGATGCTGGCACCCAGTCCTGTTGACGAAGAAACCCTCTTTTTCTGACTAAGCTCCTGTGTATCCTCTTCTTGATTATCATAGGGATGGTATCCTCGTTACTCGTACTGCGTCAGAATCTTTCTTACAATCCTGTCGTTGTTGCGCAATCTGCAATCAATCAATCAGTCTTTATGCAATCTCCACTGGTTGAAGTGGGAGACGGAACGTTTACTCATTCCGTCGCGCGTAGCACCGCGCGCGCACGCCGCCTGCGTGACGTCGCCAGCATTCGCCGGTGGTGCGCACGATATTTACTCACACGAGTTCCATTAGTGTGCTTCTGGCTGTCTAGTATTGCATGAACTTGCGAACGGTAACTGGCTACTACGAAATTTTGTTGTTGACTAACAGCTGACTAAGCTATTATTATTTAACTTATTTAATTCATTATTTAGTTCATTATTATTTAGCTATTATTGTGATAAGGTTCTTATCATTAGTGAAAGGTTAGTGATAATAGTATATCTGATAGCCTAACCAGTATACTATCTCAACGGTAGGTCGGAACGGCGCAAGTGTTGTATATGGGCAGAGCCGCCTCTCCCTGGGAAGTAACAAACTGCAGGTATCTCGACCCCAACACAACTCTGCGCAGAGTTAGGGGCGACGGAAGTCGCAGGTTGGCGCCCTGTTGATTCACCTGCTCCACAGCTGACGGGCGCGCGCGGGATGAGGGCTCGTATCGCGGATCAGCGCAGTGCACAGGCAGGTGCCGTTGTAGGGAAGCGCTCGTGCTCGTGAGCGAGGGGTCGGGGGTTTGGATCCCGCAGACTGCGTTTGTTTTGCACTTTTGCAAAATCCATGTTTATCATATAGGTAATCCACCTAGGGGTATTACAGTGCGTTATAGAGCATGTTTACATATAACATACCACCCATACCGTTAACAAGGGTGGTCCAGGCAGGGTAACCGATTTCGCTGAAACTTCGTCTAGGGGGTTATTTGGGGTGCTGATCACGAATCTGATATCCGTTCTTCACGATTCGGTCGGAGGCCACCCATACCGTTAACAAGGGTAGTCCAGGCAGGGTCACCGATTTCGGCTGGATAATATAGGTACAGGAAGGAACAGGATTACATTCTTAAAGTTTCTGCCGGTGACGGCAGGTAGAGACAGAATCGTGAAAAATGGATGTCAGATTCGTGATCAGCACCCCAAATAACCTCCCTAGACGAAGTTTCAGCGAAATCGGTGACCCTGCCTGGACCACCCTTATTAACGGTATGGGTGGCCTCCGACCGATTCGTGAAAAACGGATGTCAGATTCGTGATCAACACCCCAAATAACCCTCCAAGACGAAGTTTCAGCGAAAAATTTTTTTGACCGAAGTCTTGTCGGTGGAGTCGGAACTTTTAACTAGTGCCACAAATTATCTATCGTTACATAACTACAGCTTCACACAAAATAGGCTTAAAATAAGTGACACACAGAAGTGAACATTTTAGCTGTAGTTTGAAGCATATGTTATATGTAAACATGCTCTATAACACATTATAATACCCCTAGTTGGATTACCTATATGATAAACATGGATTTTGCAAAAGTGCAAAATAAAGGCAGTCTGCGGGATCCAAACCGCCGACCCTCGCTCACGAGCCCAAGTACTTCCCTACTACGCCACCTGTGCACTGCCCTGATCCGCGATACATATCTCATCCCGCGCGCGCCTGTCAACTGTGGAGCACGTGAATCAAGAGGGCGCCAACACGCAACTTCCGTCCCCCTAACTCTGCGCAGAGCTGTATTGGGGTCGAGATACCTGCTGTTTGTTACTTCCCAGGAAGAGGCGGTTCTGCCCATATACAGCACTTGCGCCGTTCCGACCTACCGTTGAGTTAGTATCCTGGTAAGATCAACAGTAAAAACCTTATTTATACCATATTCACGTCGAATTTGACTTCTCACGCGAGTTGGACATTGTTCTAAACAAACTTGATGCCTTTGAAATCAAAGTGAGTGTCTTCCAAATCAAAACGACCGTCTTTCGACTAAACTAGAGAATCTCCAGTGAGAGTAGAATAATTTTTTTTGTTCAAGGAAATTTTGTTTTAATTTTCCTCGAAGTTTTTTAGTTGACGTGCCCGAATGAGTGTAATAATTTTTTAAACATTTGTAAGGCCGGTATAGGTATGATAGTAAACTTTTGACCTAGACTGCAAGCCCAACCCTAGTTAGTGGATGTTCCGAACACAGGTGTAGAAAGAAAATTTATTAACACAACAAAAAAATCACAAGGCACAATAAATAGCACACAGATCGTCGAACGGCAGCTACACACCAGGATGTCTTGGTCTCGTCCACGGTGGACTTCCAGAGGAGACGGCTACAGACTCGGAGATCCCTAACTCGCCACGAAGGCAATCACCACACAGATTTACTTAAGACTTTGGTGCACTGAGCACCACCACGAAGGGTTCACTAACAGTTTGGTGCACGAAGCACCACCAGAAGGAAATAGGCAGAGCTAACCACAGCTCGTGCCGGCGCAGCTACAGACGACTGACTACTTTCCCCTCACTTCCCACACCTTACTTGTTCGCGCCTAGATTCCCCGCGCGATCTTTACTGCAGACCTCTGACCACCTGCATTCCTCTACCGCACAGCCTCTATTCCCCCTAGAGACAGCTGGTCAAAATCCCTACTGCGCCCGCCTCTTCAGCGGAGGTCTTCCGTGGGGGCTTGACCTCCTGGTTTGCTTAGCCTCTTTACCACACACGCCCCTTCTTCCGGGAGTCGATGTCCTCATCGACAGATCCTGAAACAAATCTGGAAGCTCCATATGAGGGCATCGCTTGCAGATGGCTTCGTAGAGGTGTTTAGCCGATGCCACACCTGGATAAGCTCTATGGAACTGGGCCGTTCCTTCCGGGCATCCTACTTCTAGGAACACCTTTCCGTCGCTGATCATGTTACTCGCGGTCGTTACGAATTGTCCTGGACCGGCAAACTTCTGGAATGTCAAATCCAGAATCCGCCAGAGCTCTACCATCGCTTTCCACTTCCCGAAGTTCTGTGCTGTTACGGGGGTCCATGCCGTAACAATTCGGCCTCCGTCCTCCAAGTGGGTCTTGGCGAGCTTTACGATTTCTTCGAATATGCTGCAGTCCCCTTTCTCTTCAATCGGGAAGACCAAGATCCATGTGCTGAACTTTCTCCAACTTGTCAATGTTTCCAGCAGCTTAGAGTAGGACATCACCACTCTCGTAGTCAGTTCATTTCGAGGGCCATCCTTCTCCATCAACAATGCTGATTCGGGTGCTGCATAACCCACAGGACCTTTCTTCACGCGCCTTATAGTCCTGCTTTCTTCTTTCAGGTCCTCTTTGAGCTGCTCGAATGCAGCTTTATAGAACTCGATACAGTTACCTTCAATTGGCGGATGTTTTGCAATCCCTTTATTGACACACACAAATTCTGTCCATTCTGTGCATACTTCGTATGCCATCCGCAATATATTTCGAAGGGCCTCCGCATCGAGAGTCACCACTCCTTCCTTGTATAGTTGAATCTTCTCCGCAACCGTCAGGTCGGTCCTTATGAATATCGACATGGTTTTCCAAGCCGACCATATGTCCCCAAACGGTTTCCTCGAGAATGCCCCTGGGAGTGAGATTCCGCGAACGTCTCCTAGCGTAGCATTTCGAAAGCACTCATCGAGACATTCGAACTGCAGGTGTCCTTTGTCCATAACAGCTGTTATGGTCGCTCCTCTGAAACGGGAACTATAAATCTTGCTTACGCGTATTTTAGGTTTTCTTCCCCTCCGTCCTATATTACGCGTGGTGTCTACCCTCTCATCCGGTATTTCTTTCGGGACTATCTGTAGCATGTCGAATTGGACCCTTATGGGCTCCGCATTCTCCCCAATTCTTCCTACGAGTGCCGAGTTGTTACTTATTTCCAACACTCTAAATGGGCCCGTCCACTCTCCTATCAACTTAGGATGAGAGTTGCGTGCTTTTTCATTCGGAGATAGAACGTACACTCTGTCGCCGACCTTGGGAAAGATTTTTCCCTCCACTTTGTTATCTAGGTCGTAGTGTCTTTTCATCTTTTCTCTCACCCGGTTATTGTATTCCCTCACTCTTTCGTGGGTTTCTGCAACAGCCTGCAATATCTCCGCTTTGTATTCGTCAAGAGATTTGTCTAGCATGTATCGGCTTATACCCGCGTTCGGAATAATTTCCGACGGAAATACAGGATCCATTCCGTGAAGAATAAAGTATGGACTTTTTCCTGTGCTACTGTGAGGGATCATATTATATGTCATCATGCAAAATGGAAGTCTAGAATCCCATTCTGTTGGAATGATCGTGCTCCTCCGTAGCATAGCCACAATAGTACCGTTCAACCTCTCCGTTACTCCATTTTCGCGAGGGTTATATCCCTTTGTTGTAACGTGAGTTATCTTCGTGATTTTAACCATCTCTTCCATCACCTGGTTCACGAATTCACTTCCCTTATCCGATAAAATGGTCTTCGGCCACCTGCAGCCCTCAGCAATCCATCTAATGAAGAGCGTTTTGGCTATGGTTTCCGCCTTCTTATCGGGTACTGGATAGGCTGCTGCAAATTTCGAAAAGTGGTCGATCACTGTTATTGCATATCGGTTACCACTTCTCGTAGGCCCCAACTCCAATACGTCTATGCCAATTATTTCATATGGTTTTGACGTTACTATAGGCTTTAGTGGTGGAACCAGCTTTTCCCGGGGATTGTGTACAAAACACTTCTGACACTCATTTGTCCATCTGTGGACGTCCTGTGGCATGCCTGGCCAGTACACCTCCCTTCTTAGCTTATTTAGGAGTTTGTGAGCACTAAAGTGGCCCGCAAACAAACCGCTGTGTGCCTCAAAAAACACCTCATACCTGTATGCTTTCGGCACCACAAACACTGACTTTCCGTTTTCCAAACAAAATTTTAGATCTCCTTCCTCTAGCACGAAGTCGGCCACTCTTAGAGGGTTCTTCTCACCCGGAATTCTCACTACATGGTCAAGTTCACCTCGCTCTACCAAACGTATTACCTCTCCTAAATGGGGATCCTTCCTAAGTTCCGAAAGCCATTTGGATTCTTCCTTGGCTGTAACTGAGCTCACTACTGCTTCATCCAGACCTTCTAATGAATCGGCCATCATTGAAGCTTGTACCCCTCTGCTGAGCGCATCTGCCACCACGTTCGCTTTTCCTTTCACATATTCGATTTGGAGCTTATACCTCTGAAGCTCTAGAGACCACCTCAATACTCTGGCTGATACGTTAGTGCGCTTGAATAAAGCCGTTAGTGGTTGATGGTCTGTTATCACCACGGTTGGTAGCCCGTATATGAAAAGATGGAATCGTCTTACGGCGAAAACAACAGCCAGCGCTTCTAGATCCGTTACATGGTATCTTCTTTCCGCCCTGCTCAAGCTTTTTGAAGCAAAGAATATAGGATGAACATGTTTATCATCTCCTTCTTGAGACAAGACAGCTCCGATCCCATATGTTGATGCATCAGTAAAAATCAAGAATGGTCTACTGCCATTTCTCGCGTTTGGCACATCAGGTTGCTTCAGGACGGGCGCTGAAGTAATCATCTTTTTAATTTCTTCAAATGCTTGATTGTGCTGTTCTTGCCACAACCATTTTTCTTCTGTAGACGTCAAGCTAAACAAACACCCTGCAGTCTTTGCAAAGCCTAGGCAAAACTTTCTATAGAAGGACGCCATGCCCAGAAATGTCCGGAGCTCTTTGCCGTTCTTGGGCACTGGATAATTCTTAATGGCTGAAATCTTTTCCGGATCCATGTGCACACCTGATGCAACTATGACATGTCCGAGAAAAGAAACTTTCTCCTTCAAAAGGTGACACTTTTGCGCCTTGAGGTGCAGTCCTGCCCCTCTTAGCTTTTCAAAAACCTTTTCCAACAGCTCTAGATGCCGTTGGCGTGACTCCGTACATACCATAATGTCGTCTATATAGCAGAAAACTTCTGATCCTAATAGATCTCCCAAAACCGTATCCATGAGCCTTTGAAAAACGGGTGGGCTCGTACTCAGACCAAATGGGGTTACTCTGAATTGAAACAAGCCTTCGGGTGTAGTGAATGCCGATTTTTCCTTGGCCTCCTCCGCTAGTGGAATTTGCCAATATCCACTACATAGGTCCAGCGTTGAGAAATACCGCTTTCCGTTTAAGCTTTGCACCACTGTCTCAATGCTCGGGAGGGGATACGCATCCCGCTTTATCCTTTTATTCAATTCCCTATAATCTACACACAGGCGAATTGACCCATCCTTTTTCTCGACTAAAACTATGGGAAAGGCCCATTCAGACTTACTTTTCTCGATTATATTCCTTGAAAGAAGATCTGACAACAGTTCCTTTAATTTGAAACGAACCCCTAGTGGCACTGGGCTCGCTTTCATCTTTATAGGCTTAGCATCTCCTGTATCTATTGCCATTTTAACCAGGTCGGTTTGTGACAGTTCTTTGTCAGATATTGAGAATGCCTCTTCGTATCTTTTCAGTAGGCTTAAGACATCTTCCCTCGGTTCACCCGTGTCGGAATTTTTAGCAATAAACTTCTTCAATTGGATCCACCTCTCTTCCTTTGACAAATTTATTTCCTCACTGTCCAGCATTAGTGGATTAATCTCTTCCCATCTCTGATGCCATTTATCTGTCCCCCAATGTCCTACGTCCTCCCCTTCTTTGAGGATCATGGGGTCATCACTGTTATTAAAAACTGGAATCACTGTTTCACGGTTCTGTATCTCAAGTACACCGGCTGCTACTCCAGTTTTGCTCGGCCAAATCACTCTATCCACCTTGCCTATGTCTGTCTTTGGACATTGGACAGATACTAATCCTGACTGTCGAGGGGGGCACGTACACTCGTCGAACCACTGTTACTCTCCCACTCTCTATACTGCCGGAATTATCCGTGGTTCCACAGTTCCTTCGTGCTATAGACACGTTGACTCCTAGGTGTCTTAGTGCGTTAGTGCCAATAATGATTTCATCGCTCTTCGAGTCACTAATATGGAAGGGAACCGTACACGACATTCCACCTTCTAATTCGGCCTCAATGTGAACTGCTCCAAGAAAGTGCATTCTGTTATTGGATGCATCAAACACTGGTCGGAGCTCCGCTTTTTCGATGAGGTTCAAGGAGTCCACATTGTACCCTCGATCCTGTGCCTTTCCCAAAACCTCTATTGGAATAATGCTAATCATTGAGCCCGTATCAAGTAACGCTAGGTGACTGCTGTCTAAGAGGCTAAGGCGCCGTACTATCCTTTCTCCAACTAGCTCAGTTGATTCGCCGCTGTAATTCATTACTGCCATCCCGAGGCTGCGGACCTGCTTGATGAGACCCGAGACACTTAGCTTCTCTGCCCGTTGGCCTGCCTCCCTGCCCTGAATTTGGTTAACTCTAGTAGATCTCTGTGGGCAATCCTTGCTAATGTGTCCATACCTTGCGCAGTTATAGCATTTCCTACTCTCACCACTTGACTGCTGCGGGACCATTCTATTCGGACGTGGAGATGTCTGTGGACCCCCTCGTCGCACCCTCATTTCATCCCTTCTAGAGTTCTCCTTGACTACCTCCTCCCGATGTAGTCCACTCAAGTGATCTGGTTCTTTATTCCTAGCCGAGTCGCGGTACTGGGCTGTCCTATTTTTCCAACTAAAGGACATCCCCCTTCTATTAATGTTGAGCATGAGCTTTGATTGCTCGATACTCAATGCTAGCTGCTTAACTTCCTCGTATGCCCTACGAGGATCTACATTATGCAAGGCTCCTACCAATTGAAAGTGTTCAGGCCAATCACTTAAATTATCCAAGAGTATTTGCGCGAACTCGAGGGATCTATCCTCTACGGTGCCCTCCGGTTAAGCCTGCCTTCCAATTTTCTCTATCGCGACACAGAATTCCGCCACGTCTTGATTTGGTCGGATTCTCAAGTTTTTCAACTCCGTCATGGCCCTTAGTCTACCAGCAGTTGAGCCCTGCGCCAGTAGCCTTGACATCTCTTGGACCACTGCATCAAACCCTTCTTCCTTAATATATACTGGGAGGGTCATAAAAATGTTTTTCGCTCGACGCGCTAGATGGTCGTCTGCGAGGATATCTAGGAGGGTCGCTTCACACCTCACCACCTCTTCATACTTCCTTCTGAACCTCCTCACGAATTCGCTAAAGTTCTCATTCTTATTGCCTCTAAAGATCCCAGGGTCAGAGCACGTCATAGCCCTTAGATAGTTTGCTAACTGCTGTGAAGCCAACACACCTTGATTGCCCAGGGCCGATTCGAACGCTTCCTGCTTCTCCAAATGTCGACTCGAGGCTCCTGCATATTGCGGTCCAGTCGAATAGTCCTTCCCCTGGAATACATTCATTTGTGCTGTTGCTCTTTCATCCTCTTGACGTGGTGGCACCCGATAAGGTCTACCTTGATCTTTCCTTCTCAGGCAGTCCTGAAGTTCAGACACTTCCGATTTGATCTGAAACACATCAGTGCTTAGCATTTCACAAATCTCAGACAGAACTTCTCCATCTCTTTCCATAGCTTTCACGTAGTCCTTCCAGTCCTCTACCGACTCTATTCCTCTCTGCCTTAGCATCTCTCCTATCACTTCCAACAGTTCACGAGATATCCCCACTCGACCTACACGTTCCCTCAAAATCTTGTCGACGATCCCAAGGCTCGTTATGAATTCCGTCTCTATTTCGCCTTTCCTTTCTTTTGATATACGTGACTCCGATAATACATCACACACTTTCTTTTTCAGATCCTTTAAGACTTTCCCCCTTTACACGCAGCACCTTCAATCCCTGATTGAAGACCCAAGCCCTCTTCAGTTCTTACCTGGCAGTTTTCGTCATTATCTTCGTTGACGTCCATTCTGCTCTCCTCCATCTTTTGACTAGACGAAAGGCGGTGTTCTGAAACAATCTCGCTTAGCTGACTGTTTCCCACCTCACAGCGTTGCCGGCTCACGCACAGCACGGGCACACTTCCACGCGGCTGTCAGCTTCCCTCTTCACTGACACCCCAATAGCTCCGGGTACCCCTGCTTTACGGTAGCCTCGGAGCAACGATGAAACACGCACGACGTCCTGTAGTCGTAGACGGCTCTCCAAAAGTCGATGCCACACTACTGTGTAGCCACTGATCGAATACGAGGCGCCCTCAGCTGTAGCGCCGCGGTAGGCAGATGACGACACCCACTAATTAGTATCGACCTCGCAGTCAATAGTCAAACCGGTTCGGCCCCCATGTAAGGCCTGTATAGGTATGATAGTAAACTTTTGACCTAGACTGCAAGCCCAACCCTAGTTAGTGGATGTTCCGAACACAGGTGTAGAAAGAAAATTTATTAACATAACAAAAAAAATCACAAGGCACAATAAATAGCACGCAGATCGTCGAACGGCAGCTACACACCAGGAGGTCTTGGGCTCGTCCACGGTGGACTTCCAGAGGAGACGGCTACGGACACACAGATTTACTTAAGACTTTGGTGCACTGAGCACCACCACGAAGGGTTCACTAACAGTTTGGTGCACGAAGCACCACCAGGAAGGAGATAGGCAGAGCTAACCACAGCTCGTGCCGGCGCAGCTACAGACGACTGACTACTTTCCCCTCACTTCCCACACCTTACTTGTTCGCGCCTAGATTCCCCGCGCGATCTTTACTGCAGACCTCTGACCACCTGCATTCCTCTACCGCACAGCCTCTATTCCCCCCTAGAGACAGCTGGTCAAAATCCCTACTGCGCCCGCCTCTTCAGCGGAGGTCTTCCGTGGGGGCTTGACCTCCTGGTTTGCTTAGCCTCTTTACCACACACATTTCATGTTTTGAAAAAATAATAGCTTTAATTTTCTTTTAAACCGCGATAAGCCGTAATCATTTAGCGCATTAAGAGGGATCGCGCATGCATTCGATTTGCTCTTCGCGTTTTTTATTTGATTGACTGTACGAATGACGCTTAAATGAAGCATCAAAGTGAAGATATGCGTGTTCTTTACGATTGTTTTTGTTTCTGCTCTTTAAAACAAGCTTATTACCATTATTTTGACTCAGAGAATTAGAATTTTACAAATCTTCCAACAATGTCTTCACTTATTGAGTAGGTAAGTGAAATCTTCCAAGAAACCATACTAAATTATCCGTGTAGAAGTAACTACTCTAACCTTTTTGGAGAGTTTAACGTCGAAGGAGCCCGTTTTTATTTGAAGATGTTCAGCTTGATTTCCAAAGCTTTACGCCTGTTTAGATGAAAATTGTATATCTAGATTGAAACATATTTAAACAGCAAACAATCATTAAGGGCTGGATGACTGGCAATATGCCAGTTGTCGCTAATCGGTGTGGAGCCCACGCACTAGGAGCCTTGCAACTCGGGCGCGTTTTTGTCGCGCCATCGTGGGCTTGCCGCGGGCGGCGGTGTCGCGGCCGATTCGCGCTGTCAACATTGGGTAAACGTTCCCGCACCCCTGTACTCAGGTG
Source organism: Heligmosomoides polygyrus bakeri (assembly GCA_947359475.1). NCBI lineage: Eukaryota > Metazoa > Nematoda > Chromadorea > Rhabditida > Heligmosomidae > Heligmosomoides > Heligmosomoides polygyrus. The sequence continues at coordinate 72,411,501 of OX375868.1, read as the reverse complement.
TATCTACAGGCTCTTCAAAAATCCCAGGCTCTTCAAAAATTGCTATTGAAACCCCTACGCGTGTGTTTCGTCGTCATCATGAAAAACGAAACGTCGTGTTGGGTATGCATCGCTCCATTCTACCAGTGAACGTTGAGATTCTGATCCACATTCAGCGGCTCTTGGAACAGAAGAGCTTCGTCGACGTTCGACGATCAGAGACACTGTCGCATAGACCACGTCGTCGAAAATTAAGAGGGCCGGCTACGTAGTGCGCTTCGCAGACACCCGCTGGACGAGAGCCGTCTCAGTTTGGATTTCCCGAGAACCGGGTGAACACCAATCTGCCCACCAATGCGTTGGTCGGACTTCGTGAAAACTCTGAACGAACAAAATGGCGCTATTTGTTTTCCTCGAATGTGGAGGATCCATTGAAACACTTTGGCATGCGATACGAACGAACGGAAACGCTGCTCGCTCGCTCGACCAACTCGATGATCAGCGAGAGAACAGCAAACACCAACGACATCAGATGAAAAAGCATGGATTCTATTTTTCTGGTCGAACCGAACACATAATCACAGAAGGAATTCATTCGAGCTGGTTCAGCAGATTTCGTTGCATTATTGATGCTATTGTCTTCCGTCTATCTCGATTCCTTACCCATTTGGCATCCTAATTTTGAAGAAAGGTTTTGAACAAGTTCTGCCTCATGCTCGAACCCAATTAGAAGCTTTCTGAGCCAGGCTAGAACAAGCAGTACAAAGTGAAAGTGAGAAAACTACTGTGCAACAATCCAATGAATGTAAATGGAAGCAAATTAATTGAATAGTGGGCGAGAAGAAGTCGCTTCGGAAATAACATCTTGAGGATATCTGCTGAGAACTTAGACAAAATTTGCTAGACTCTGGAGAAATGATGATTCGCTATTGCAAAATTTTCGCTTTTCTAATCGAAAACGTTTACAGGCTTCAAAAAATATTGCCAAGCTTTGCACCGAAGTCGGTATATTCCAAAGTTCTAAGGTAGCTTATTGCTCAATATTTGTTCAAGCATCAACACAATGTGACAACGTTTTCAGAACACGATTGGGGTGAACGAGTTCGCCATCGTCGATGAAGTTTTCGCACAAAACCTGGAAAAGGATCCCCTCAAAAGTGGCAAAAAATAGGTCACGATCACAGCGATCTCACGTTTCTGATGTCGTGGAAATTGCAAATGATTTGTTAGGAAAAGATCAGATGTCACTGTATAAGCCCTTCATATAAACTCTATTGTTTATTGTTATTAGCAAGGGAACAGGGGGTCTACAATACCGCTCCTAATTCGTGAACAATCGACACTTTGCGACAGATTTTCCGTCGCAAACCGCCGCAGTACCATAACTTCGTTTAAATTCAAGTATATGAAAACTAAATTGCACCATTAGTTTCATTTCTCTCCTACCAATCCAACTACCTGCATGAGCGGTGGAATTGGATACTCTGTAATTGATTTAATTTGCTCCGTGAGCGCCACTGGTCCATCTTTATAAAGCTGAAGAGTTCAAAAAATATCCCATCACAAACTTTCTTTATCAGATCTGTGTTTTGTAGAGTGTGGGCATCATTTTGATATTAGAGACTGCGAATTTTGCCGAGTTACAGAGTACGGGTCAACCATGACTCATTTTTCGTCGTGCCGTCGGCGCCCTCTCGATTAGAGATCATGCTCTCATACCTCGCTGCATCTCTCCATTGTTGCGCTAGAGTCCAGACAACGGAGTACCACGCTTCTCTACCGCAGGCGAGATAGGGCAGCTCGAGGACTGCGCTTCATAAACCATTATTTCGCATACGAAGGATGTCGGTTAGGCGACCTCTCTTATTAGAAACGTTGATGCGATGGGATAGTCTCGCCTTACCTTTTCGACTTTTTTGAAAAGAATATCATGCCAAGGATATTGATAATAGTACTCGCAAACAGTGTTCGGGCTCAAAGGTGAGATCCGATTCTTCCTGCGTTGCGAGATTGGGACGCGACGTGTACTTGCCAGAACGTCACAGTGGTGTGCTTGGTTGGTTGCACAAAGTTACACGCAAAGTACTTAGCGGCTTGGAGTATGTTATATCGCTTTTCTTGTGTAGACAAATGGGATTTCAAGTCCGATACTCCTCAAAATATGACTTAGAAGAACGCTTCGGAGATCAGTTACTGCAGTGCTGTGTGAACATTGATTGGTTTTTATCTCAAAGCGAGGCCTTTTTCAGGAGATTTATCCTAAGGTTCATTGCTTCTTGCTGTATGCAAATGAGTATATTCAATCACTATCGACTGTAAAAAAAAACCTAAGGCTCCCAGAAAGCTTAAGAATCAGAGATCGGCCTTAAGGAATGTTATTTGTTCAGAAAAGCAAATGTTCTGCCAAAGGAAGGCGAATAATAGAATACCATGAGGATGATCCACTTAAGTTGGTTGCTTCCTGTCTTCCACTGGCATGTGTTTCCATGAAAACCTTGCCATTATGTAAGAAGGACTCAAGTGTTATCTCCACCAATTTCTTTTTACAAATCCAGTTTTGCTAGACCTGCGTACCTTCACTAATTGATGTCTGTCGTGCCACCCAAAACGTAGTAGCTTCCAGATCTCTGTTTCGTGACCTTTAGGGCAGTAGCCGTCGGATCTGTTTCGGTCGGTCGGAGTGTCTGTTTCTCTGCGCTCTCGCCTTTCCGCTCATCCGGTTGACCCGTGTCTTTAAACGAGTTTGAAGTGTCGGCCTGTTCATACTATTACATGGATTCTTCGGTGTTAAACCCTCAATTCCTAGTCAGCAGCAAGCGTCACGAAAGAACTACCTCATTTATCATAAGAAGTTAAATGCCCTTTCTTTCATAGGTTTATATAGGTCCAGCAGTTGTCAGCCATCAAGTTCTCAAGCCTAAAACATCTTCCGCCCTGGCTCGCCCATATTTGAGTTTTCGGCACTTCCAATAACACCATTTTGTTCACCACGAAAAGCTTTATCAAATGGTGTCAATTTTGACCAATTTCGGAAAATCGATTTTTTACAATTTAGCGTCGAGGACGAGGGCGCTTAGGTCGAGCCTGTGCTGACGATGACGGGTCACTATGTTCGGGTTTCGCCCATCGGGTTGGGATCTATTCGATAGAGCCTTTGATGGAGAATTGAACGTTGTTACTTAGAGTAGAGAGAACTGTAATCTGACCCAGTAAGGGCGCGGAAACATCGACCTTTGATATGCAAAATTGCACGCGCGGGCGTGTTTGGAGCGCAATAACTCTGTCAGGTTTGAATCTTTCCGGCTACAGCATGTGGGTTTTGTAGTCAGTATGAAGGTCTAGTAGCACTCTAAAGCACAGCGATATAGCTTAATATGTAGCTCATATGAAAGCTTATGAAAATATAAATTTTCTGACATATGAGCGGCATGGAATGCGCCATGCACCCGTCTGAAATGTTGCGTTTTACACTCGATTGATTGTGTTTTACTTCAATACTTGTTATTCTTTCATCACAAACTATCCGTTTCGACCGATTTGCGCTTTTCTTAAGGTTTGACTCAAAAACTCAAACTCAAAAACACATCACTTCTTGCGAAAATTGTACGGTATCCTTAAAAAATGCAGGTTATTGGAAAGGTCCTAACATTGCTGCTGGTGAAGCTTTTGAAGAAGTTTGAGAATCATACAAAACCATTGGTAAACGAGATTTTTGTGGTTTGCAATAGACAAGATCGCGCCATGCACCGCCTGAAACTTCGCATTTCAGAGTCGGTTGATTGTCATGGGCTGAATGCTTGTTACAATGTTCTTACTACTTGGCCAGATTAACCTGTGCTGTGCTTTTTTAAAGTTTCGAACTTCAAAATCACGTGAAGTGTACGTCACATGCGAGCTTATTGATTGCACAATTAAAGTGAGAGCAGGAGCCCCATTTTCCAAGACGCTTTCTGTGGACTGATGAAGCAATATTCAACCCGAATGAAGAAGTTAATCGGCATAATTGCAGCTGCTGGGCAACGTAATGCGTTAAAAGAGAGACAGACAGACACTACTTGGCCAGACATGTTAATCTGGCCAAGTAGTAACATTAACGCACATTCAATCGACCCTGAAATGCAAGTTTTCAAACATGCATGGCGCAATCTTGACTAGTTACACGACACAGGAATCTCGTTATTCTTACTTTCGCATGAGTCTCAAACATCTTCAGCAACTTCCATATAGTACCTGAATTTTTAAAGATACTCTGCATTTTCACAAGAAGCGCTTAGAAGTCTATTTTGTAGTAAAATTCAGGGCCCGGATTCATCAAGCAATTGGTATAGGAAGAGACACCGTATAGGAATCATACCCACTACCAGCAATGGGCAGTGGCTACGAATCGTAGTCATGAAAGGAATTAAAGGTAAGGTACAACTAGGCATTTCTCGAAAACCACATCGTTAAGTTACTGGGTATGTGGATTAAAACGGTTTGAGGTTTCTTCTATTCTGGTTAAACTTGTTTAGAATAGAGTACAATTAGATTTGAAGTGTCCAATTTCAGGTGAAAATGGGAGACCTATACATGGAATGCTATTCCTAACACAATATCGAGGAAGATATGTAGAAACTGGAACTTTTTGTTCCATAAAAAAACAGTTGTGCTGGGATATTCTAAATTAAATGTGCCAGTTCAAATCCGACATTATTTCAGGACTAACAAAATAAAAAAGTGTGGATTTTCCGAGATATTATAATTCGATCGAATAAAGCGATTCCACGAAGGGTGGGAAAGTTCGTTTCCTCACAACCCTCGCCACCCTGAGCCATGGGAGGAGTGCTAAACTAAGGTTAGTCCTAAACCTTAGTTTAGTATTCCTCCCGTGGCACATCAGGAGGAGGAGTGCCAAATAAGCAGTGGAGAAAGGATAAAGGAAATAGAAGAAAAGGAATGTGGGAAGAGAGATTAAAAAGAAATAAAACCTACTAAAGGCGCATCTAATTACGCAACAGTGCGAAGTCTGACGTTTGATAGTCTGGGTAAATGGGCCGCCTGACTGTTTGTATGGGAGCGCCCTTTCTTTCAAACATCAATGGAAGTTATAGAATTATTGTTAATTAATTAAAGGAAGTTATAGAGTTAATAGAATCATTCTTTAAGTATGTATTTAGGAAACTTGATTAGGTTCTCTTTATAGTCATTAAACCCAGATTTATAATAAATAAATTTATGTCTATAATTGCTTTTAATGATACGTGATATGATAAATCCCTCGGTATAACCACTGGCAGCGCGACAGGAGAGGTACACCCGCCCCTGATGGGGCGTGGCGCCAGGAGGTACACCACTGTTCTGCGGACCGAAAACTTTTGTTTTGCGTGTCAAAGGTTTCGTAAGGCAGCTGTTAGACTCTTGGTGAAGCCTAGAGGGTTGGGGGTGGATGAGCAAGGGGGGTGAGAGGAAGATCGCACGCCCCCCCCCCCCCGCAGGGCAGTGTTTGACAACATATTTTTTAAATCAACTATTTTCTCAATGAAAAAGTTTAGCCTGCTGTATGTGCAATTCTATGAGTATCTGATAAAATTCCAGCTGATTTAACCTTATTAGAAATTGAAGAACCAGAATGTAGACATCTGATAACTTTGAAATTAAAGCTGTCCGTTTTATTATACAATAATGCTTTAATTCTACTGTTAACAACTTTTAGAGTTGTGTACAAATAGTCACAGTTGAACTCATCTGTGTTTTTTTCCAAAATGTCTTTATAAACAGCTTTTAAGAAATCTTTCAGGGCTTTTTCTTCTGAACTATGTACCATCAGTAGATCATCAATGTATCTATACGGAATAAAGACGTTACTTCTAGGTTTATATGATTTAGCAAATTCGTACCCTAACTAGAGATAGTAAGATCTGCTAGCCGTAGGTTAAAATCACCACCTTGGGTGACACACTTGTTTTGTTTAAAGACTGTATCACAGAATATACTGTGACTATTTCCAAGGAGGTAATCTGGTATATAACAAATGTTATAAAGCCTATAACTGTTCGAACATGTATCATCGGTGGAGAACGTTTTATATCCATTACAAGCTATAAACTTTTTATTGCTGTTGTTAAAACAAATTTTTAACAAATCTGTGATTTTCAGTACTATATTTTATGCGGAAGGTCTGTGAACATGTCTTCAAAGTCTGCTGTGTAGTGTAAACTTGTATGTTATTGCGTTGTAAACTATTGAGTTCACATGTGATATTGGAATTACTAATAGCCGAATATATTTTAATGAATTTATTACGTGGAGATACAACAGTACAGTAGCTGATAAACTGTTTCTTTAAAAAGGTGAGCATATACTGTAGTTGCAGAGCAAAATTTTTTGTGCTGTTATTGGATGCTGTTGTCAGTATTGACTTTTATTTTATTTATTTACAACTGCATCTTAGTGCTAGCATAATACATGATAGTGACAAACAAAGCAATCCTGCACAACACTGGCAACCTAACGAGGAAGCAACAATGTAAAACGCGTTGTATCACTATGCCCTGAAATTTCGTTATTTTTAAGTGTTCTGTAGCATTCAAAAGCTCAGATACAAAGAGTCCGACCCAAAGGCAACAACATGAGAGTGACAGTAATAAGTAATTTAATATAGTTTACGCAATTAACGTGATCGTGGTATAACGGTGTAGAGGTCGGTTAGGCACTCAGTATAGCTATAGCGTGATTCCGGTTGGGTGAAAAAATCACTTTCAAGCAGCATATAAGAAGGAAGCACCTAGGGGTCCGTCTTAGATCCGATCATGCCCAGGTCTTCATTACGCTTCCATTCGATGCTGCTTCCTTAGGAACTGAGTTAGCCTAACCGACTAGCAATAAGGTAAAGACTGTTTGAAGCTAAGGACTCATGTGATATAAGTGTAAGGAAAGATATTATAAAAAAGTTACTAAGAGTGAAAGCATCTGGGGTCTTAATAAACCGCTCCGTACATAAGCCCTGGATAGCTGCTAACCGTCTAACTAAAGGAAGGAGGTCAGAAAGGGTTTAAAAAGGGCATAATGGGTTAAACATGTGAAGAAGAAGAAACGCAAGAAAAAATATCAATTCAGAAAAAAATCATCAACTCTGGACCATCCTAGTTCTGGACAGCCGTTAGCATCAGTAAAAAATTGTGGAGCGGCATGAGGACTCAGCTCTTGGACATCAATTGCTCCGCAACCGTTATACCGTTATTGCGTAGGGGATGTTTCATCAGAGGACATACACGTCCGCATATGATGTTTCTACCTAAGGTGTCCTGGTAACACCACAAAAAAAAACAATCAGCTCTGTAATCCAAGGATTCTCAAAAAATCAATCTTTTAATCGACTCTTAAAAATGGTAACGGTGAGCCGGAAGTTTCTGTAGCTAAAGTGCCTCACAAGAGAGAAAAAATTAGCACTGAGAAATTTGTTCCTGGATTTTTAAACTGAAGTTAAAATGTACTGGTACAATTTCTACATGGCCTAAGTGTCCAATATTTACTAGCTTTCACGGTTAGCTACCCTTTGAGCAGCTTGATACAGAAGACTAAATCATTAAAAATATGCCTGTACCTCAGAGATTTCAGTTTCAAAAATTTTCGCCTGCTTTCTAATTCAATGGTTGTAGATCTGGTATGCATCTGTGAACTAGTATTCGAGCAAACGGCTGTTGTACTTTTTTTTCGTTTTGGAGCTTTTTTGTTTGAGGATTCCAGATTTGTGACCCATATTCGAGTGTACGCCGTACATATGCTTTATACAGCTTGAGCAGTATAACAGAGTCATTATCAATGATGCTTCTCAACATGCCATAATGTTCTGAAAAGGCTTTACTACAATTACATCAACATAGCATCTAACTTTAGGTGTTTATTCATGAAAATTCCTAGATCTTTGACCACGTCTACTTGATGTAAGGTAATATCACTGAATCTGAAATTAGGTGCAATTCCAGCTCCAAACGAATCACAGAAGTTTTGGCAAGATTTGCTAGTATGTCCCAATCGCTAGCCCAAGTCATCTCATTAAGAATTGATTGATTAAAGCCTCTAGGACTAGGGACTGATTAGGAACATTATAAGTACCATACACTTTGATGTCGTCGGCAGACATTTGAACGCTAATAGCAGAGTGTGTTTTGAGTTTAAACGGAAAATCATATGTGTAGGCTATGAAAAGGATGAGTGATAGAACTCCCCCTTGCGAACACTGCTGATGCACCTGCGCTGACCCGAAAAGGAATTTCTAACTTTAACATATATGCATCTGTTCTCTAAGTACGATTTTATCCACAAAAGCAATGTCTTCCAACACCCAATTCTGATAGCTTGGTGATAAGCCTTCTGTGTCTGACCTTATCAAAGGCCTTGGATAAGTCAAAGTAAATCACGTCGATGCAATCACCTTTATTGACCGCAGTACTCTAATCAAAAAGACTAGTCGAGTTTTCGCAGAAGCACCCTTGTGAATCCATGCAGTTCAGAAGGAATTACCTTATTTTTAGTGTACCAGGCTATTATTTATCCCTAATAAGTTTTTCCAGTACTGTGATTGGAGTTGGTGAAATGCTTATAGGACGAAAATCAGAGAGAAGTGATGGACCCTGCGATTTCGGAATGGCCGTGACCAGCATATTTTTCAGCAACTTCCCCAAATAATAGAGAGCTATAGAATATTATCGAAAGCGGCTTAGAAAGTGCTAAAGCGCATCTTTTAAAAGGAATACCATCACACGTGGACGACGTGGAATCTTTCAACTATGCAAGAACTCTTAGATCGTCTTTTGTATAGATTAACATGTCATTCATGGAATCGGAAGACTCACTGAAGATAAACACTTGTCTTGAGCCATCGTCTACTGTTAATACGGACGCGAAATAATTTGCTAAGGCCTCTGCTTTTTCAATATCAGTTATGAATGTGTTCCCAGAAGCATCCTTTAAACTGGAATTTCGCCTTGGTTTTTAATTTTAAGCTTTACCAGGAAAAACAAATGTCTACCTTTCGGCCAGATGTTTCTCATGATTGCATAGAAAGCGTTTTAGATGAAAATCTACTTCATTGCACACACGCTTGTATTAAGGACTGCATATTGGGTCTCGCATAGAGTGAAATAAGCGCACTTTCTGAGATATTAGGTTGGAAATGTGTCTTGGATACAGTGGACGCCTTCACTCAAATTGCTTGAAAGCTTTCTCTTGCTTGCTTTTAAGCGATGTTTGATGTTGAAAAAATTATGTTTTAGTAAAACTGCCACCGAATTAGTGTTAGGCAAGGGACTGTAAGCTTTTCAAAAAATATGAGAAATATGAGAAATAAATCTATGAGAAATAAATTCTAATTTAGAAATACCAAGAGTAACTTCCATTTCGTTCATCACTGCTTGAAGGTAATACTTTTTACAGATTATTCCAGAATTATTGGCTGCTTCGCCTAGGGGTCAGAAAATGTAATAGATCTGATGTTTTATGGTGCCATAATGTACACGTTCTTCAATGCCTGTTTCTTTATTAAGCATGGGTTTAATTTTTGATCTGTATTGTGTGAATAAGTGTTTGTTAATTTGTTCATGTGTTTTCAGTTTATATTTCTCAACAATAACGTTTAACGTTCTGTTAACTGTTTCTGCAAAGGGTAACGCATGCGACATATATAAGGATTTTTTTTTATGATATTAGGTATGCTGCGGATATCCAGAGAAATTTATTGTAGTTATTTAGAAATTTGTTGTAGTTAGGAGTTTTAGTTGATACAGGAGTGCCATTGGTATAGATAATCCTAAAGGGTATTGTGCTTCAATTAGGATGTTAAAGAAGTTAAGGGTACATACACTGTTTAAAATTTTAGAAAAATTAATTTTATATATGGGTACCAGGGCGGTCTAATCCAGGTAAAAGAGGAGTCTCCCAGTGCGTTCCGTGGGGATGCCATGCCAGCTTGTCAAACCCGTAAAAAGACCAGTAATGGAGGCGCCAAAATACAACCCCTATTGACTATTCTGATTTTTGTAACCCCGTCATTATCGGCCCCTATCGGCGTCATTTTTTCTAAGAGTGTGGGGCCTCTTGAAAGAAATAGGCATGGGATTATGTCAAAATCCCAAACAGAAGATGAAAAATGGAGAGGGATAAGGATGAGCTAAAACACAGAGCTAATCAAAACACGTATTTAAAGGACTGCGACTGAGTATCATTTTAATAGGTAATTGTGCTACCGTACACCAAAAATCTTAGGCCAGGAAATCCTGTGGTTTACAGTTATACTGTCCGGTGCGAAATAGACATGGATGCGGTAGGTTATTAAGTACCTATAGTATTTTATAGTCAATTGTATATAAACGATTAACTTTTAATTAACAATTAACTTATTTATTTACCAACCTGGTTTTTAAACAGCCAACATGGACCAAGACATAAGGGCTGTTGAGAACCAGGAGCATATCAACAGACGTGTTTTGCCAGAATATATATATGTATGCCCAACCCAAACCACGTTCCAGTGAACGAATTAATGAAGATGTTCCTTGATAACGCAGTTAAGTAAGTATTTAGCTTACCAAATGTTAAATAAATATCGTGGAAATAAGTAATACATTTTTAAGGTACTCAAACTCAAAGGATCCCACACCGCTGATGTGGTCTTCCGATGCTGGAAGGACGAATGACTTATATAGCTCTAGAGTAAGTAAAGCGCAGTTAGTGAAAGACAGAGTAACATGCTGAACACTAAATTATTTAAGGCAAAGGTGAGCTATTTGTTCTGGGAGTAGTTCACCAACGAGGGGCGTAAGCGCTTGTTGGACTTCAAGAAGACTCATTATTGTCAAATAAGAGTATTAGGCGATCAAACTTTGTCTATATCAGATGTCGAAAATTTAAGGTGAGCGAAACGCTCAGCTTGCATTTGTGATCCAAAATACTTCTATACTGCACCGAAAACAAACTACCAGTGCCGGAAATTGCAGTAAAGAACGGATACATTACTGTTAGAGATCCGCTTGCTAATGGAAAGGTAAGTTATTATTACTAAACAAATTCCGTTACTTGATGTTAGTACATAAAATTCAAGCGTTTTCGATCCATCAAATTGGCAGTGCTAATAGGGTGGAATTATGCATATTGGAACGGTACTGCCATTAGTAAGTTAATGAATAACTCAGAAAAGAAGAACTTAGCGGTGAGTTCAGTTAAGTAACTAAAGAACGAAATAATCAGAATATAAACTAACTGTTCAGGAGGGAAGACTAAGCTGGGGATCCTTGCGTATTGAAAAACTATTGCCACGAAAAAATGAACGTCAAAGTCGAGGGACGAACGTCGAACGGTTCGCAAAAGATCGGGTTGTTTTATTGCTCCATTGGAGTATCACTCTGCCAGTGGGTATGGTATTCAAGTGCGAACCCAGTAAGGGTCACCGGTGATCCCGCCGCCGAGCGCTGGATATCGACAACTCGGATTTGAGCCGGATTATGTTAGAAAGCTGTTGATGCCGGCAATCTCACCAACCTAACCATTTCCTCAGAAAGAAATAACCCCCAGAACAAAAAGAATCGCGAAATTATGCCTCTGTAATCACTTCAAAGGGTCAGCTCGGACAAAGCTAGGGTTATATATATTGCTAGTTTTAGAACTATACTGAAGATGTGATCGTATGGAAAAGGTAGAATTTCCTTCTTTGCCACAACAAAGTTGCTACAAACCACTAAACGTGAAGAAAATCGCTTGCTGCAAACGAAAAGTGGCGGAATTACAGGTAAATAAATGCCATAGTTTTTTTAGATCTGAAAGCTTGTTTGTTTTATCTAAAAAAACTTTCCTCAATTAATTCAACAACATCAATTTTTATGGAAAGGAGCGCAAAGGTGGTTTAAGCCTGAAGTGTGGGCTCCCGCGAGTGAGCTCTGGTTCAGGTCGAGTAGCCGCGATCGAGTGCTCGATCAAGTGGAAAAAAAGTTGAAATATTGACTATTTCAAGTCTGGTCACCGTTATGTTGTCGGAGTGCCCTCGACGTGGTGAAGAAGACCATTTGATTAGTTTCTCGCAAAGAGATGAGCAGGTAGAGTAATCAATGAAAAATCCAAAAAATAATAAATTTGTGCTGAAGGAAAGAAAGGTACAGGCAGTAATGCTAGCACACAGAATTGCAAACTCTCTGCAAATAGCCATTTGCGGTACAGAGCAGGAAAAAGCCCATTCTCTTGCTTGCATCTACAACAAAATAAGGGAAGCTTGAAAACGAAAGCCCATTTGAGGGACGATATTTGCCAATTTTGAGGCTTGAGAACCTGAAATTGGCTGACAACTGCTGGACCTGTATAAACCTATGAAAGAACAAAAGAACAGGCATTCAACTTCTCATGATAAATGAGCTTTCTTCGTGATGTACGCTGCTAACTAGGAATTGAAGGCTGAACTTCGAGGAATCCATGTCATAGTGCGAACAGGCCGACACTTCAAACTAGGTAAAGTTCGCAATGTTTTCTATCAAAATGATGGCCACGCTCCACAAAACACAGATCTGATAAAGAAAGCTGTGATGGGATACGCTTTTACTTCTGTCGCAAAGCGTTGATTGTTCACGAATTAGGAGCGGTATTGTTTGTAGGAAACAGAGTCAGCAGTGAAGGGGAATACTCTGAAACGCGACCAACTGCGGATAAGTGGTGACGACGACTTGTTATGAAAAGTTCAAATACTGTTGACCCAGTCGCACTTTTACGGTTAGAGGGGTGGTAAGCATTCGCTTCAGTAGACTACAGCTCAAGACATGAGATGGGCAGCTGAACCCAGCGGTATATTACCATTTTGTAATAGTCTCGCAGTGTTGCAGGCGCAGAAGGTAACGGACGGGTTTTGTCCGAACAAATGCCGCAAAGGCGACAGTGGACAGAACATTGCGTTACCAGACTTGTTTTGAACATAGAACCGTCATGTTTTGCTGTAACGAGATGGAACCTTAAACGAATAGACCCTGCTCCATTCACCCACATTTTCTAAGCCTTCAGCATTCTATTCGGGTAAGGACTATCTTCGATTCTTCGTGTTGACGTTCAAGTTGGAAACTGGAACACAAAGAGCGCCACATCCCTGTACGAGAGCAGATTTGTTGAATTCTCTCCCGCAGCTCTTCACATGGGTGAGTGCTAGTGCAGCAGAAAGCAGCCGGCCCACGAACCGAGAATGCTTTGTTCGAGTTCTATTCAGGCCATACAAGCCTTTCCTCCATCCGATGTCCAAAGCAAACACAAATCCAATTTGCCGTCACGATACCCCATCAAAGTAGAATGAATGCGGCGTATTCTAAATAGGGATAAAGTCTAATGCATACCAAGTCGTGGCGAGTGTTGTGCGGGGCGACTCGTCGTAGGTGCTATGCCATAGGCCAACGCAGTCTTTTATCATCCTTATCATTATTCCTTTTTAGCCCTTTTCTGAGCAATGTTGAGCCACCCTAGTTATGCGTTTCTATTACAATAATTCGGTGTACAATTCAACAGTTTGTCACTCTTTTAATTCAGGCTGACCAGGGTGACAGCTAAGTTCCTGTTACGACATACTATTAATAAAATAAAACAAAATAATCTTACCACGCTAAAGAGTAAAACAAGATGGGAGCATTTTATTGACATTATATTTGCAACAGCATATCCAGAAATGGACCCTAGAATTTCCTCACGTCCTTTTAAATGCTCCCAATTTTTTCCACTTTAAGGCAACAATGTTTTTTTGTTGTCCACTTTTCCATCGCCATTGGCTCCATCTACATTCGAAGTAGACTAAGTTGCGACATTTTCTTTTTAAAAGTAGTTGACTTGTTTAGTCTACCGAACTCGGTTCCAAAGAATTAGGGAACAGTACGCCCAGATCAAATTTTGAGGATATTCACGGAATAGCCTGCACAAAGAGGCCTGCAATTATCTTTGCTGTGCCAATCGTTACGGTCAGATCGAGAACGTCTCGAAATTTGTTAAAACTCACAGTTGTCTGATAGCGACCGACACTAAGTTTTACCAAGAATCTGGAAAATGCCCTGCATTTGTGCGGCCAATAAAGAATATGTGAAAGAGTATAATGGGTAAAAAAGGCTTACCTAGGAAGAAGAAGAGAAAGGATAGGAGTAAGGCCTATGGCATACCGCCGGCGACGAGTCCAGCGACGAGAGGAGCGGAGCGACGGGGGAACTGTGGTTTCAGCGACGGCGGTGTTGGGCGGGGGCGAGAATTTGTACTGGAGCGCGGTTAGTGATGCTTGCGTGCGTGAATGCGTGGTGCAAAGGGTCGGGCGACAGCTGGTCGCCGTGCAAAGCGCAACGACGACCGGTCGCTGGCGGTATGCCCCCTCTCCCAACGACACGCAGTACCGACGTGGCAGCGACAACCGGCAAGCACGCGCTCTCTCCCCATTGTTTCTGACAGGTCCCAACACGAATAGTCGATTACTTGTCCGTTGGCAGTGCCGTCGCCGGACTCGTCGCTGGTGGTATGCCATAGGCCTAAGGTTAATAAAATAGGACAATGGTGTGAAGAAAAACAATACACCGATTTAAAGTATGGAATGAAGTTTGTAAAGATTAGTTGGGGAAATTGAAATACTGTATCGACGGATCAATAGACTACGGTATTATCTGCGGTCCTGATAAGAAAAATGCGAATCTAAATTCGGACGAGCTCAATCCCAAGGGGGGCACTCCGTTATGAACTGTTAATGGTAATACGATCAATACACATTGCGTGCAATATATCATGAGTATCCCTTTCCTTACCTGATGCGTTCCCTTGCCAAAGTCGGTGTTACCCTGAAATATCAAGAAGATTTCATTGTGCGACTAGGGAAAGGCTATGAAGGCGCTGGAGCGTCTTTTCTCGAAATACATATTTGAATTCCCCCGATACCGTACCGGTATGGCTGCGCGTCGATTCACTCACCATTGTCACGTGACTAGTTACGCAGACACTGCGTAGCGCCTTACGGCTCAGTTCTGTAGTCGGATGGCTCCGCTAACGGTCGGTTTCCTTTATTCTGCTTATTCTGTTCTGTATTTCTATTCCATCTGTGTTATCTGAGGGGGGGGGGTGGTGAGGGGGAGGGAGGTGGGAGGGCGAGTTGAACAGAATCTAGTGACTGCCTTATGTTTTTCATCACTGTCGATGAATCTGTGATATATGTGGTCGGGGGGGGGGGGAGGTGGGAGCGGGAGTTGAAGAGAATCTGTGATATGTAGGGGGAGGGAGGGAGGAGGGGGCTGGATTTGACAAATGCGACAAGACGAACAATCAATCGAAGAGAAACACGAATGGGAGAAGACAAACAGTCAGAGAATATAAAAATAAAATAAAATAATTAAAATTGATTACACAAACTAGATTAAATAACAGAACATCAAGGAATATTTTTCCAGATGGCTGATTGCAATTTTGAGTCGCTGAAAGACTTTGCCCCTATTCCCAGCTGGGGGAGATAGATTGTATGTCATGTGATGAATTCGATGGGTACCTCGCAGGCGAACGATTACTATAGAAAACCAGGAAATGTCCCAGTTGTCTGAATCCACGTTCGGTAACGCGTCAAACTGGAGGAGTTGGTCAGAAAGTGCGCCTGAAATTCGAATGCTTACAAAGAGGTTGTCGGAAACCAGGGGTTCCATATAAAATTGGCTACCTGAAAGATACATTCTTCGAATATCTAAACTTGTCCAGAAAATCTATTTTTCTCGCATCAGTGATGTTCGTGGACGATCTCGGCAAACGGAAGGCAGTGGGATCAATGGTTCAGGCACATCCTAATCCTATCTCGACAACGGGAACCCAAGAAAAAAGGCGGAGCCAACAGAATAGACCAAATCGATGAGACATTCATCGTGAAAAGGAAACACAACAGGGAAAGGAACGGCGACAGCCAGTTAGTTGGAGATATAAATACCACCTCCAAAGAAGTGTTCATAGAAATAACGCCCACCCGTGATAAGCGGCATGCACACTCGGCAGCGGCCGCAGCGGCAGCTGTGATTAAGCATAGGGGCATCGATTCCCGCCAAATCGATGCACCTATGCTTAACCACGGCTGTCGCTGCCGCCGCTGCCGACTGTGCATGCGGCTATAGTGCTACGTTAGATAGAATTATAACAAAGTACGTACTTCCCGGCAGCGTCATCTATACCGACTCCTAGAAAGGTTATTCGAATCTGAAAAATTTGGTTTCACTCATTATTCGGTGAAGCGTAACGAAAAATTTGTGGACCCGTCCACTGGTGTCCACACTCAACTGATTGAAAACGCGTGGGCTCATATTAAGAGAGCCATAAAAACGAAGAACGGACTAAAGGGACCGCTTTGGGACGACAACTTCTTGGAAACATCGTGGAAATGGCAGCACAGGTCCGAACCAAAGCTGCTTGCTTTGGAAGCAAATCACAAAGCGCTATCCACTATCTGATTAAGGTAATAACGTTTCTTTATTGCGCAATCGCCATTTTGTAGTATTGTAATTATTGC
>OX375868.1:72075983-72394821 GCA_947359475.1 Heligmosomoides polygyrus bakeri | reverse complement strand
GGCCTTTTTGAATAACTTCTTTAGAAATGAAATACTTGCGAAAATAAACATATATTTAAACTCATCAGCTCGAGCTCTATCTTTTGGTATATAAATCTCAGTAGAGTTGAGCAATGCATATAGGCCCGACAGAATCAATCGACTTGTTGCGACAACCTGTAGAGCGATCGAGCGACAGCTTGAAGAGTGAGCGTCTGAGGAGTTTTATCATAAATTTGCAGCCGCGCAACTTAGGAATTGCTCTAAGACTGTCCAGCGACTCTTTGTTGTGCGCCGTGCACAATGCATATAGGATCGAACCTATCAATCGAGTGGGAGCGACCGCTTCAAATTGCGCGCGGCCGAGTTCGGAGCGCAATAACTCTGTCAATTCCGAATCGTTTCGGCTACAGCTCGTGGGTCTTATAGGAAGTGAAACGATGTGGTAGTACCTTGAAGTGGAGCGGTGTAGCTTATGATTAGGTAAAGTTACAGGGGCGCGAATATGCAGGTTAGCCTTGTGTGACACGATTTTTTCGGATTTCGTTCGACCTCTGCAGGAAGACGCGGAGACCTAACGAACTAAAAACGCGTAGGTGAGCAGAACAATTAATGTACTTTACGAAGACATGCTAACAACTCCATAGCTTCGTGAAGTGCCTTAGCCCCATCTGCCAATTTAGAGTGGCGGAAGATAGCGGCTAGAGTTTCTTGAGTTCTCGCACCCCCAGATTTCAGTTTTCGACACTCGCAATGGTACTGCTCTGTTCAACGTAAAAAGCGCTATCGAATGGTTGCAATTTCGGCCGATTTTGGAAATATCGATTCTTTGACAGTTTCGCATCGAGGACAAGACCGCTCCAGGCCGTGGTAGACGGATGATGACGTCATCGAAAATCGATGTTTTCGAAATTGGCCAGGCTTGATACCATTTGATAGAACTTTTCCTGCTGATTTCAGTAATGTTACTAGGAGTATCGAGATCTGTGATCTGGGCGAATAAGAGCGCGGAGAACATCGACCGTTGTTGTGCCAAATAGGACGCAAGGGCGTGTTCGGAGCGCAGTAACTCTGTCGGGATCGAATCGATCTAGCTGCAACTTGTCGATTTTGTAGCCAGTAAAACGTTCTAGTAGTGTGGTAAAAAAACTGCGATACAGCTTGTGAATGGATGAAGTAACAGTGGCGCGAATATGAAGGTGAGGCTTGCGTGACGCATTTTTCTCCGATTTCGGTGGACCTCTGCGAGAAGACGCCGCGAACTAACGGCCTCAAAATGCGTATGCGAACAGAGCACTTAAGATACTTTACGGAGAGGGCAGAGAACTTCTCAGCTGCCTAAACTGCCTTAGCCCCATCTGCCGTTTTAGGGCGGCGGACTTAGCGATTGAAGTTTCCTGCCGAAAAGCTCTATTGAATGGTGTCACTGTCGACCAATTTAAAAAAAATCGATTTTTTGACAATATCGAGGACGTGGGTGCCCTAGGCCAAGGTGCGCGGGCGATGGCGAAATCGATAACCTGTATTTTCGAAATTGGCCAAATTTCCTCGAGCAAACTTCGTCCAAAATCGTCTAGGCGTTATTTGGGGCGCTGATTACGAATCCGACGTCCGTTTTTCAAAATTCCGTCGACTTCGGTAGGTTTTGGATTTTTTTCTGAATAATTGAGGGTGGTCGGGTCAGGATCATCGATTTTGCTCAAAATTCGTGTAGGGTCGGAGACTTATTCGGGTTGCCGAACACGATGCCGAAGTACATTTAGACGATTATTGCAGGAGACCGCTCATACTGATAACTGAGGGTGATCGGTGATCCTGACCCAACCATCCACAAACGGGAAGTAACCTGCTGAAGTCGACGGAATTTTCAAAAACGGAAGTCGGATTCGTAATCAGCCCCCCAAATAACGCCTAGACGATTTTGGACGAAGTTTGCACGAGGAAATTTGGCCAATTTTGAAAATACCGGTTTTCGATGACGTCATCGTCCGCGCAGCTCGGCCTAGGGCGCCCACGTCCTCGATATTGTCAAAAAATCGATGTTTTCGGAATTGATTGAGAGTGACACCGTTCGGTAGAGCTTTCCGAGCTGAACAGAGCGATTCCATTAGAACTGTCGAAAACTCAAATGTGGGCGAGTAAGGGCGGAAGAAACTTCACCCCTATCCTCCGCCGCTCTAAAATGGCTGCCGAGAGCGAGGCGGGTTAGGAACCTGGGAGCTCTGGACACTTCTTCGCAAAGTACCTTAACTGATTTGCTCGCTTACGCATTCCTAGACCGGTAGCTCGTCACGTCTTCCAACAGTGGTCGACTGAATTTGGAAAAAATCGTGTCACACAAGGCTAACCTGCATTTTCGCACCGCTATAACTTTGCCCGTTGAGAAGCTACCCCGGTGTATTTTTGGTGACTACAAATGCATTCTACTGCCTACAAAATCTACTAGCCGCAGCCTGAACGATTCGATCTCCACAAAGTTATTGCGCTCCGAACACGTTCGCGCATGCAATTTGCGAGCTGTCGCGCCCACTCGATTGATAGGTCCGATTCTGTATGCATTGTTCAAGGTGCACTCCAAACCCAACCTGGACAGTCTTAGAGCAATTTCCGATTGAGACGGCTCGGAATTTTCGATAAAACTCCCCAAACGCCCGCTCTACAAGTTGTCGCGCCCACTCGATTGGTAGGTCCGATTCTGTATGCATTGTTCACGGCGCACTCCAAACGCAATCTGGACAGTCTTACCAGGATACTATCTCAACGGTAGGTCGGAACGGCGCAAATGTTGTATATGGGCAGAACCGCCTCTCCCTGGGAGCTAAAAAACTGCAGGTATCTCGACCCCAATACAACTCTGTGCAAAGTTAGGGGCGACGGGAAGTCGCCTGTTGGCGCCCTGTTAATTCACGTGCTCCACAGCTGACGGGCGCGCGCGGGATGAGGGCTCGTATCGCGACTCAGCGCAGTGCACAGGTGGCGTAGTAGGGAAGCGCTCGGGCTCGTGAGCGAGGAGTCGGGGGTTTGGATCCCGTAGACTGCGTTCGTTTTGCACTTTTGCAAAATCCATGTTTATCATATAGGTAATCCACCTAGGGTATTATAGTGTGTTATAGAGCATGTTTACATATACATATATCACGCATACCGTTAACAATGATGGTCCAGGCAGGGTCACCGATTTCGCTGAAACGTCGTTTAGGGGGGGGGTTATTTGGGGTGGTGATCACGAATCTGATATCCGTTCTTCACGATTCCGTCGGAGGCCACCTATACCGTTAACAAGGGTGGTCCAGGCAGGGTCACCGATTTCGCTGAAACTTCGTCTAGGAGGGTTATTTGGGGTGCTGATCACGAATCTGATATCCATTCTTCACGATTCGGCTGGATAATATAAATACAGGAAGGCACAGGATTACATTCCTAAAGTTTCTGCCGGTGACGGCAGGTAGCGAAAGAATCGTGAAAAACGGATGTCAGATTCGTGATCAGCACCCCAAATAACCCTCCTAGACGAAGTTTCAGCGAAATCGGTGACCCTGCCTGGACCACCCTTGCTAACGGTATGGGTGGCCTCCGACCGAATCGTGAAAAACGGATGTCAGATTCGTGATCAGCACCCCAAATAACCCCCCAGACGAAGTTTCAGCAAAGAATTTTTTTGACTGAAGCCTTGTTGGTGGAGTCGGAACTTTTAACTAGTGCCACAAAATATCTATCGTTACATAACTATAGCTTCACACAAAATAGGTTTAAAATAAGTGACACAGAAGTGAACATTTCAGCTAATCTGTAGTTTGAAGCATATGTTATATGTAAACATGCTCTATAACACACTATAATACCCCTAGGTGGATTACCTATACGATAAACATGGATTTTGCAAAAGTGCAAAACAAATGCAGTCTGCGGGATCCAAACCCCGACCCCTCATTCATGAGCCCCTCATTCATGAGCCCGAGCTCTTCCCTACTACGCCACCTGTGCACTGAGCTAATCCGCGATACCAGCCCTCATCCCGCGCGCGCCCGTCAGCTGTGGAGCGCGTGAATCAACAGGGCGCCAACCCGCGACTTCCGTCGCCCCTAACTCTGCGCAGAGTTGTATTGGGGTCGAGATACCTGCAGTTTGTTACTTCCCATGGAGAGGCGGTTCTGCCCATATACAACATTTGCGCCGTTTAGACCTACCGTTGAGATAGTATCCTGGTTAGAGCAATTTCTGATTGAGACAGCTCGGAATTTCCGATAAAACTCCCCAAACGCTCGCTCTACAGGTTGTCGCGCCTACTCGATTGATTCTGTCGGGCCTATATGCATTGTTCAACTCTATTGAGATTTATATAAAGAGATAGAGCTTGAGCTGCTGAGTTCAAATATATGTTTATTTTCACAAGTATTTCATTTCTAAAGAAGTTATTCAAAAAGGCCGCTTTGGAACGCTCCAAAGCGGCCTATGTTGGCCGGCGCGGCTTTTTCGGCCAATGACCAAAAGACATGTCCGGTACTGTAGCAATCGAAAATTTAGCGTTCCTGCTGGCCGAGGAAATGACTTCTCGTGAAGCAAAAATACTTTTCGATGAGACAAAGAAACTGGTGCCTAAGTTTGCACCTAAAACGCCTATGTCCGATGAAGCACTTGCTTTCTATAACGGATATAAGGCATCGTTTCCATCGAGTTCTACTGAGCTGAACTTCTGCAGATTCCAGTCGTGGAAACGCAAAGTGAAGCAGTGTATCAAGGTATGAATGTGAACCCAATGTGTAGCTTACTTATTACATTATATTATCTGACCGAATGTAATAGAAGGACCAACAGAAGAGTGTGATCGCGGCTTTGAGACAGCTCCTAAGAATCAGTGACGAGTCCGCCTTCCATAATAGGCTCGGTGAAGTGCTAACGTATCTCCACAAGATGAACTGCTCACAGATGCTGGAATATCTCCAAAATGAGTACTCGGGTACGGTTCTAATATATGTCCAAAAATTCAAAAAAAAGACATGTCCGGTACTGTATTCGTTTATAGGAAAGATCCACTTGGTATTACCTGCAGGAAGGCCTCTGTCATATTCGTCGGCCACCATCTTCGTCGCCAGCTTTAGAGTATATCTTGTTAGGTTATGAGTATCGTCTATAGAAATGCCTTTATGTGCGTAGTTTTCTATCCATTTTAGTTGAAGTGGTGTTATGATGACTAAAGTAAGCTTCTCGTGGTGCGAAGTAAAATGTTAAGTACAAACCAACCCAATGCGAGTCCTTTTCCGCTTTGGTGGGAAGGCATTCGCCAATAGCGGATCATCCGTATTCTGCTCGGCTACCCTCATTGACACAGAGGTAAGATAACGTTTATGTCGCAATCCAGGAGTGAGGCCACTCGTTGTGATGATGTTCCCCAGGTCTCTTTTTGTCACGAAATAAAGTTTTGACTGCTCCATTTTGTAATCCTTTCTCATCTTTTGTATAATGTAGTCGACGGAGAAATCTGAAGATGGTCTCAATTTTTAAAATCAAGAGACATTTAAAAAGCAGAGCATACCTTCGAGCAAGCATTTCAAGTATTCCAGTTGGTCCTGTCTCCATTTTAAAAGTGCCTGTTCAACCTTATGGCCAATGTGACGGAAGGACCCTACTGCATGCACTGAGCCATCATCGTTCTCCCGTACATTCAAAAATGCACTGCAGTATGGATGCCGCTTTATGCTACCCCGAATTTTTTTCTCCCTGAGGGGCTCCTTCTCCAGCTGGATGACATCTGAGAAACGAACCACAGCTTAGTCCTTGACAAGTAAAAATCGATCATCTTACCGCATGTAGAACAGCTTCCCAGTTTTACTTGTTCTACACGAGAATGAAGTAATGTACAGATCACACATCTTCTTTAGCCAATCCTGAATCGTGGTTACTTGAATAACAAAAAACCTTAGATTTTGAAAAAAAAAGAAAAAATAATAATGGAAAATAACCCTAACCTTGTATTCCTCAGAGTTGCTGAAAGTGACGTCGTGGACAGTATAATCCTGTGGCGTTCCCTCAGCACCATCGTCAAAATGAGCCTGTTTGCAGTGCTCTGCGAGTTCTTTCTGAGCAGTGAAACTGCTGTCGCAGAGGCAGCATGTAGGTTGCACTACCTCTTCCACCTCTCCTTCCACATCTGAAGGATGCTTAGAGTCCTTATGGATCTTAAGACCTCTCTTCGTAGTGAAGACGCTATCATACTCTTCACACACGAATGTAATTTTCCCTCCCTTCTCTGCCTCCGCTTGTTTCATCTGCGCTCTCAGTAGTTTAATCTCTTCCGGCGAAAGATGGTGAACATTGCGCAGATGAGCGGTGAAATGTTTCTTCTGTGTTTCTACCGAGCACTTCGGGCAGCGTTCCATTCTGCAACGGATCGATGAAACTTGACAGCATAATAATAGAGCACTTGGAGCTGGATTTGCTAGAAGAAAGCTGGAATAAATGAATGAAGATCTACTTCAGAGATTGGATGCTGCCCCATAAGATGCCAACAACGAGACCGGTCAACACGACGACGGAGGACCCGGAATGGTGAAATAGGCCCTCCTCTCCTAGAATCACCTTCTTGTTCCACCGTCCCGCATGACCTGTCATCAGCCTGGCTCGGCTCCCAAAAAGGGAAGGAAGTCCAAAACACCATGTCTCTTGGTGCGTACTGAGATTGCGAAATGTCGTGGTGGAGTCGTAGTGAACTTGCATACTAAGATTGAGAAACATCGTGGTGGAAATGAGGTTGGAGTAAGGCGCAAAGAGGCATAAGTGTATGAAGATGAAGTGTGAATGATGTACCGGGTGTTTGCTGGCTCCTGGCTTATCGTGGATGGCTCACGATTTTAAAACCATCGTGCAGACCACCAACACTAGCCCAGGCCAACTGGGATAGGGGGAAATGGGAAAGGAATGGAGAATGGCAAGAGTGAAGCGGAGGGATCTCCAGCTGTGAGATCACGAAAGGTTAGAAGAAACTCTAAACACATCGGCGTGTTCAGTCCTATATGCTCGATAATACAAAATCTTTAGAAAGTCGGCGAAATCCAGAACCACGTCACCTTAAAATCTGTTGTTATGTGCTTTTCCTTCCTTCCATATTCTATAATGGTAGTAATACGGGATGACTCAACCAATTGTAGGAGAATGTGGCGAGAAATAAAAAAAAGAAAAACACACCTCATTCAAAACATCTGTGTTTGTGAAGCATCGTGCACGGCGCTTGAATATTGGTAGGAGTAGTAGAATAATGTAGACGTCGAGGCGGGACATAGTGAATACTGTTGAGAATGGAGAGCAGGCACGATAAAACAGCTTCAGAATACGGAACAGCAGCACAGTAAATAACGAATCATATGGTTTGCGCATAGCACGTGCTCCATCGTATAGGGACAGCAGTAAAGGCGCTCCATGGCTAACAAAGTCCCAGTTTGAATCTCGCGCCAGTGGGCGTTGCGGACCGGACAACTCACATGGGTTTTTTTCCGGTTGTAAGTGTATCGGCGAGTCATAACGTAAAGGACTGGAAGCAAACTATTTCTATAACAACGTAAGACTTAAAAAGTTAAAAAAGCCTCTCAAGTATTACCCGTTTACAATGCTTAACATCGAAGAGTTTCTATTTATACATAATGAATTTGTTTTTAGTGAAACACTTAAATACATTGTTAACTATAACTAATCTAGGATAGCCATTTATTATAAGATTTTTATATAGAGTGTTAATGCGGTCTAAAAAAACATCAAAATATCTGCATGTACTGGAAATTCTCAAAACTTCTGCGTAAATTGTAACATTTTTTACTCCTAAGCTGATAGCTTACAAGCTGCTTGTTCTGAATTAGGCATGACAAAGTCTGGACGCCGCGAGATCGAGAAGCAGGCATGGCTGTGGACTACCGATGTAAGAGCAAATGTCCGAGAGAAGGAAAGGTTATATTGCGCGTTCCTGCGCGACAAGACTGCGAAAAATTGGCGTATGTACCAGGAGGCGAAGAAAGCGGCAAAGAAGGCCGTGGCTGTTGAAGAATCATTATGATAACCTCAGCGATAAACTCGAGGTGCGCAATGATAAACGACATCTTTACCGACTTGCCAAGGCACACCGTTGTCAGACCAAGGACATCGGGAAATTCTTGGGCGTCATCGATGAGAACGACCATCTACTGACGAACGGCAAAAGGGCTCTGAGACGATGGCATGACTACTTCGAGGGAATCTCGACAGTAGAGTTTGACCATCCGCCTGTTCCTTGCGTCTCTCCTAATCCCAACCTGTACAGAAAATCACTGTAGAGGAGACGGAAGAGGCTTTGAAGAAGATGAAGCCAGGCAAATCAGCGGGTCCTGACGACATTGCGGCCGACAGCTGCTTGTTGGAAGGAAAGCACGACGATTTCTCGATTTGGAAGAAGAAATTAGTCCTGCAGACTGCACGAATTACCGTCCAATTCGCTTGCTCTCGCAGTGCATGAAAATTTTTGAGCGAATTATAGATGGACGTATTCGGAACCAGCGTCCGTCGCCGGCTTCGCCGGCGACTGACGCTGGATGTGCGGGCCACGCCAGGCTTGCCGGCTTCGCCGGCTTCGGGTGTGGTGGGCCACGCTGAGAACGGAGCCCAAACCTAGATGGGATTCCTTACTCACCCAGCGCCCGTCGCCGGCTTCGCCGGCGACTGACGCTGGATGTGCGGGCCACGCCAGGCTTGCCGGCTTCGCCGGCTTCGGGTGTGGTGGGCCACGCTGAGAACGGAGCCCAAACCTAGATGGGATTCCTTACTCACCCAGCGTCCGTCGCCGGCTTCGCCGGCGACTGACGCTGGATGTGCGGGCCACGCCAGGCTTGCCGGCTTCGCCGGCTTCGGGTGTGGTGGGCCACGCTGAGAACGGAGCCCAAACCTAGATGGGATTCCTTACTCACCCAGCGCCCGTCGCCGGCTTCGCCGGCGACTGACGCTGGATGTGCGGGCCACGCCAGGCTTGCCGGCTTCGCCGGCTTCGGGTGTGGTGGGCCACGCTGAGAACGGAGCCCAAACCTAGATGGGATTCCTTACTCACCCAGCGTCCGTCGCCGGCTTCGCCGGCGACTGACGCTGGATGTGCGGGCCACGCCAGGCTTGCCGGCTTCGCCGGCTTCGGGTGTGGTGGGCCACGCTGAGAACGGAGCCCAAACCTAGATGGGATTCCTTACTCACCCAGCGTTGGACGGACGCTGGATGTGCGGGCCACGCCAGGCTTGCCGGCTTCGCCGGCTTCGGGTATGGTGGGCCACGCTGAGAACGGAGCCCAAACCTAGATGGGATTCCTTACTCACCCAGCGTCCGTCCAATTCGCTTGCTCTTACACAGCATGGAAATCTTCGTGCGAAACGTAGATGAACGTATTCGTGATATCGTTCAGCTTTCCGCCAACCAATGTGACTTTTTAGCGGGCTGTGGCACCATAGATGCCATACATGCTGCTGGTCTTCTGGAAGAGAGACATCGCGAAAAACAGAAACCGCTGACCTTGCTTTTCTCGACTTAGAGAAAGCATTTGATCGTGTACTACGTGAGGCCATATGGTACGCCTTGCAACAGCACGGTGTTTCCGAAGAGCTTATTGAGTGGGTGCGCATACTTTACTCTGGTCCAAAGAGTAGTGTGCGAGCGCCAGCCGGCACATAGGCGGAGTTTCCCATCTCCGTCGGTGTTCACCAAGGCTCTGCGCTTTCCCCGCTCCTTTTCATTGTCGTAATAGATGCCATTTCGAGAGACCTTCAGAAGTCCACCCCCGGACGCTGCTATGCAGATGACGTAATGCTTGCAAGCGAAGAGAAGAGCGAACTCGAGCGACAAGCCCAAGCTTGGTGCGACCGTTTGGCGATGCTTGGGCTCAAGCTAAACGTCAAAAAATCCGAGTTCTTGACGACAGGCGTAAACGAGACCGGTTAATGGCACTGCGCTCGGCCTGCAACCAGTAGCGATGTATGGAGCTGAGTGCTGGCCTGCAACCAAGAAGGTTGTGACTCGCCTCAGCTTAATGGAAACGGAAATGCTGCGCTGGGCGGCAGGTGTTACGCGTCTGGACCGTATTCGCAACGGTGAAATACGTCAGAGGTTTGGTGTCGCTCCAATTACTGAAAAGTTACGTGAAGCTCGCCTTCGTTGGTACGGCCATGTTCTTCGCGCTAGGGATGACACCGTTCGGAAAACTGGCCTCAATAGAGAAGTTCCCGGAAAACAGCCTAAAGAACGGCCTAGGCAACGCTGGCTTGGTACGTTGCACATGGACTTAAAAGAAGATGGTATCAACCCCCGTCATGCATTTGATCGTGCGAAGTGGCGTCGCCATACCAGAAGAACGGACCCGGCATCGAAGCGGGACAAACGCTGAAGAAGAAGATGCGAGCTCAGCAAGTAAGGCCATGGTGGTTATTGTCGAATGAATATCAACGGTAGTGGAGGAAAGTAAGCCCACGGAGAAGACTCCGCAAAAGATTCACCTACCTGTACCACATTCGGACTGTGTTGTTTAAATTTATTGGGAACACCGTTTGCCGCAATCACTGTTGGGTGATTTGATAGATCAACAGGACACTGCTATAATTCTTCCCTTTCCTTACGATGCACATTACTTCACATTTTCCATTACTCCTATCTAATTCTACTGGTTAAACAGAAACGAGCTAAATGATGCGGAGAATTAGGCAGAACTGCGGTCAAATTTGAGAAACACCCATCTCCTTCCAAATTTACCTCATACTTTCTATGAATGTGGACGATGATATGGAATACGATGCGAGAAGTTCTCAGGGCTGTCTCCGGACATCCCGCTAGTTTACAAATCAAACGGAATAGTACTTTCGTGTAAGGCTGTTCCACCTCATCCTGCACCACAACAAAGAACGTCAAGTGAGGGTGGCATCCTTGTTAAGTCAGCGACGTTAAGGATAATGGGAAGAAAATTTTCTAGGAAGCACATGTGATGCCAATCTTCACGGTGTGAAGAAATGCCCATCTCTCCAGCTCTCAAGGGACACAATGTTGGGATTACATTTTTGTTGCGCGATTGAACACGTGGCTTCCCAGTGTGAGCCAAATTCAGTTCCCCTGTCACAGCGTCCGAATGCTGGCATATGACTAGGGTTGGTGACTATATTGAGAGAACAGAACATCGGGAAGAGGTGCAGGCGAATGAAGAAGGTCATCTACAGGGTGCGGCAAAATTACCCGTGCACTGAAAACTCAGTGGCATTTTGAAATCAAATATCGCAGATCAATTCTAACTATCAAGTTCACCTATTACAAACATGAAAATTCAAAGCATGCTAACAGTTTTCAAAATGATGGTCCTCCGCCTCTACACAGTCCTGCAGACGTTCAACAAACGCTTCGCATGTGGCACGCGGGTACGGTAAGGATTTGAAAAGCGCTTTTTTAAGAGAGCCCAAATTTGGGTGTCTGGTAGAGCAAGCTTTTTTCCCTAAGATGGCCTACACAGAATAATCCATCGGGTTAAAGTCCAGAGAACTGGAGGGCCATTCGTCGTGTGTGATGAAGTCAGGCAGCCGCTCGGCGCACCAGTGCTGGACCACCTTCGCTTTGTGTGCTGGAGCATAATCTTGTTGAAAGCACCAGTAGGCTCCTTCAAAGTGCAAATCGGCCCACGGTTGAAAACTTTTTCCAGGATATCCGTGTAAACCGCTGCGTTGATTTTCACGCTAGCTTTGACGAAAACAAGTGAAGTCTTCCCTGAAGGTTCCTGAAGACTTCCCCAATAATCCTCTCATTTTGGGAGTTGAAGGCTGGATTCAACGTGAAAATCTTTCCATCGCTAAAGTCGAAGACTCGAGCGCGTGCCACGGTGAATCGTTGCAGCAACCTATTGCATCTTTGGCCCCTGTTATACTCTCGCAGCAGCTTCCGCGGATGGGCGGAAATCGCGCCGGGGTCCCAGAGCCGGCCAATCGCCGCCACGCCCGCCGTCCGCGGATCGCCGCCGACAGACGACGAGCGTAGTGTTATACTTCCCGTCCGAGGGGCCGCCGTAAAACGCGTTTTCGACAGCGTCCCCCGTCTTCCTCCCGCATCGTCATCACAACACGATACAAGAACAATTCAATTGAAACTCGTATTTATTCAGACCTCCATCATCAAACTACTCATGCACTAGACATGAGCTCTTTTGAGATTACGTCAGAATTATGGCCCTAAAGAGGGCCGTTGAGTTAAAGTGAAATCGTCGACTTCTCGGACTTTATGTAGATACGACGAGCCAGTTGGATGTTCTTGGGCATGATGGTGACGCGCTGGCGTGAATGGCACTGGTGTCCTCGAAGAGACCAACGAAGTAGGCAAAGAAAGCTAGCTAGTTCCCTGCAAAGCCCCCGCCCCGCCCCCCCCCCCCCCCCCGGCAAAACATGACACAAAAAATCAGGCCTTCACCTGGCACATTTCTGTGCTGGACACTTCACCAGGGTCCTCCCGTGACCTGTCCAGCACAAAAATGTGCGTCTCCGTGCCTGCGAGGAGCATAGCAATCAACACAAACACCCGAGTGGGCGCAGGCACGGAAAGATCTCCGTTCCCCAGGCAAAAAATGACGACGTAGCGGCGAAAACTTAAAAAAACAACGATGGCGCCACGAGGAAAGTTAGAAAATCTGACAGGTATTGAATTAAATCACAAATAAAAGCCAAAAACAAAAAAAACGTTGCGGAGAAGCGGGGCCAACGTCGCCATTCCGAGCGCTTGGCAACGATCCAAGTTCGACGCCATAAATGCGCTCCAATGCAAACCGTCCGCGGATCGTCCCGGGACGACGACGACCGCCCGCGGTGAACCGTCCGTCCGCGGACATCCCGCGTGAGTATAACAGGGGCCTTTCCAATCTCCTCTTCTTCATAGAGTCCGTCAGGAGTTGGCATTTCTGCAGACGATAGGGGAACTTCTTAAGCTTTCCTCTGACAATCCCCCTCATTGACCATTCACTTATTCCTACTTCTTTTGCCATCTCGCGCATCGATCTCCTGGCGTTCGACCGGATTTTTCTTCTTCGTGTTTCACATCTTTCCGGTTCGTAGCAGTCGTGGGACGCCCTCTTCCTTTTCTATCCTCTTCGGTCTTCAATTCCATGCAGCATTTTACTATATCCCGAATCGTTCTTCGGGGCACGGAAAGGATCCTCACAATATCTCTCGTTTGCTTGCCGGCCTTATGAAGTTTGATAATAGCACTTCAATGATTGGAACGCCTAACGTACTTAAGTACGTACGAGTTCTAGAATGCTCATTTAACATATTAGGCGAATGAAGCGGGAACATTTCGGGGAAAGAAGCGAAAAAGAAATTAAAACGTTTAGGTGCACGGGTAATTTTTTCGCACACTGCAATACTGGAAGGATGCCAGGTCGCACTGGTACTTTGAAATGAGAAGTAAACCATAATATTCTATATATATATATATATATATATATATATATATATATATATATATATATATATATATATATATCTGAAACGGATGTCGGGAAACTGACGAGTGGTGAGGTATTTTCAAATTCGTCTGATTTCTGTCGTGGTCAGAGCTGGTAGGCCGAAAGCTGCTAATAGCCGGCCAATGATTGTGCAGTGAATGAGGAACGTTAAGGTGGATGCAGTGCAGTTTGTGCTTCGACTCCTTGGAAAAACAGCCCTTTTGCACTTTGCAAAGAAGGCTCGACACGATCAGTCGAAGTTCTTTGTGTGATATCTCACCGATAAACGTCGTCGCCAGTATTTATTCCAGACCAGAGTTAAGCGTGGGGTTAAATTTTTACCGAATGTTTATTTATTTATTTACGAATATTTTATTCATTACATATTTGTTGTTGTAACCCTTAATAGGGTCTTCTTTCCGAGCATGCCTTCGACACTGTGGAGATTGCGCGCAGCTTCGTTCACTGAAGAAGACATGTTATGAGCACAGAACAGAATTCTTAAAAGTTTTGAGTACGGAATGTTCTACGGTTCAAAGTAATGGTTTTCTGGTAGCAGTCTTCCAATCAATAGAACCTGTTCAAGTTCTCCCAGAGAGTCGTGGACGCAGCACATTTTTCTGCGTGAAGGAGGGACATCTGCGTCCGAAATTCTACCCTTTGAAATTTCAAGTGTTAGCTGCTAACGTGACTTAAATGTTTTCCCCACAATTTTTTTTAAGTTCTCTTCGATTCGATGATGAGGTTGCAATCGAAGGATGGATTTGGTATGGAAATAATTTTTTCCTACCTGAAGGAAGTTGCTCCTTCAGGAAGAAAACGAAATTGAACCGTATAAAAAATGTTATGCCTTGGTTGTTACATATACAACAAAAAACGAATGGATTTCTGCATCAACATAGTTAGATTTCTATGCAAGCAGGCTCGATCTCTGGTCGATCTTGCGCCGACGCCATTGGAACAACTTTACAAAATTTTCAATCTCTTTGACAATTTTTGTGAAGTCGTCCCAACCGCCTGAAGACAGGCTTCTCAAGACGACTGGAAGTCGCAACGTTAGGCCTTTTGAAATGAAGATCCATCCAAAAACTCGTGTGGCACACAAAACGTAACTGACTAACAACTTACAATGTCGTAGTTTGGAGAAGAGAGAAGTTGGAGATAGCCCGGTCAGTTTTAGATTTTTGAATTCTTGAAGGACAAAGAAAAAGTGATTTTCGTGGTTCGAACAGTTTTCAAAGAGAGTCTTCATGCGGGGCGGGGTCGGGTCGATTTTTGGTCGATTGTCGACAATTGAACTCTTCGTCTGTGATTGACCAACTCTGAGCGCTGGCAGACAAAGCAAGGTCGAAAATGTTCTGCAACTTCGTTATCCGATGACTGTTGCAGGTAAGTAACCCACATCTTGAAGAATCATTATTCAAAGCTGCATCCCTCGGTAGACAGTGCCGTTGTGACCTGGTATCCTTCCTTTGTAAACACGTGGGAATCTATCGAAAAGACTGTGACAGCCGTGTAATCGCCTTAACCACGTAAATCCTTATTTTTCAACTTATTCATGTGTTTTCCATCGCTTAGTGCATTGTTTTAGATCTCCATCTCCTTCTTGGCCTCGACAGTTGACATCAGTTGCTCGAACGCCTATGCTTGAAGAATGGCTTGAAGTGAACTTTGAGGAAGTGCAGAGATTTACAATTTATTACAGCGCTTGCGAGTGATATCCATGGTGACAGTTACACGTAAGAGTGATAGCGAAGAAGAAAGATAAACACACTACATATTTTACAATTGTACACTGAATTATATAGCTGAGATCAGTGGAAAATCCTGCTGTGTAGGCGAGAAAACCATAAGGAATGGCGATAGAGATCTAACAGAAGAAGGAGCGAATGAAAGAGGATTACTAGCGGAGGAATACGACTGATACAAAGACGATAAACATTCTAACAATCACTGTCAATGATCAGCGGACAATAGGACCAACCAAAGAGGTCCGTAGTGTATCCATTGGTAATGAGGGATTTAGCTAGCTATACATATATCGCGATAGAAAACTAACGAGTCTTCGCGGAATGAAAGAACCCACATTTCAAACTAGTACGAGTTAACGGAATTAGCTGGCGGACCTATCAATCCTATTTCTCATTGATGTCAGAAGAAGTCCGCCTTGGACTTCACACCAACAGATGAATTGCTGACGAGAGACTTAGCAGAAAGAAGAGAACGAATGCGCTAGAAGAGCTTAGCAAAAGGGTAGCATTCTGCAATTTCTCCTCCTCAAGACGCTCTTCCTCCAGACGGCGCTCCAGTTCCAATTTCTTCTCTTCGTGCTCGGCCTCCTCTTTGTGACGACGCTCTGTTTCCTGCTTTTCTCTTTCCTCGCGCTCCAGTTTCTTGACTTTTGGACCTACAAGAGGCGAACTATTTAGCATATTATTAGCTCCTCCATGAAGGGCAGCTGCGGTGTTTAAGTCAAAAATCCAGAAGTTTAAAAGTATTCATTGTAGACAATGAATGTGCAATGTGTCGTGAAGACATAGTAATTCAGACAACTAGGTGATGTATATAACCATATCCTTACAACATAACGTGTTCGTACTCATAGAAAAGACTTATGGAAAATGCTTCAAGCGGAACGTTCTGCAGTTGTGTTTTAGCAAACGTTGCAGCATAAAGTCCAAACAGACTGACTCTTGTAAGGTGCGTCAGCCACCGGTGGTGGCGTGGTCTTCTCCTTCTTCCCACCGAGACGCTCCTTCATCTGCTGAACCCACTCCTCCTTTCCACTCGACACCAGCAATACTTTGGAACCGTATCGTTCTTTTGGAGGTGCGGAGCCGATCACTGAAACTGGCTTAGCCATCTTAAGTGAACACTTGTATTTTTTACTGATTTGGTTTCTTGGTTTGGTTTTTCGTGTCATACCAGTGATCAGCTCGTCTAACTCTACTGACTGGGGCTTGGCCCGCGTTAATTGATAACAATGGAGATAATTTACTTGTTATGAAGTTTGTGTTCCGACCATCATAAAAATCGATCTTCAATCTTTTCTGGGAAGCGTCGCACATTCTGCTTCTACGGGAAGTCGTGAAGGCAACTTGAAAGCGTATTTGGCCTACACATACAACGACTTGCGGTGGCCAGTCGATGAGCAAGTCAGTGTTTCATGCTTCCCAGACAAACCTGGTACCAGTTTTCCCTGAATGGTCTGGGCGGGAAAACCGAGCTAGGAAGCTGGAACCGGGAGTAGGCGGCACCCACTTCGACTGCGCTAAAGACACCCAATAAAGATACCAAAATTTATTCCCACACTCCCAGTTTTAGAAAGCTACATATGAACACTCTTCCTCCAACACAAGCTTTGGTCTACAATCGTGTCGTTCTCTAGAGAGGAAATAAAACTTTCTCAACGGTTCAGTCGTCGGACCACCTCTCCGGAAAATGCAGCAAGGGGTGGACGACAACCAAGTTTTGCTGCGGTCTTTGAAGGGAGCCAAAAACAATGCGAGAAGCTAAAGGGTAGCATAAGTACCGAAACTCACGAATATCGCAGTTCTTTCCACCGTACCCCTCTCTGCAGTCACAAAAATACGAACTAAATCCGGCGGTTGTTCGACATGTTCCATTATGGAGGCATGGATTCACATCACATGGACCTAAAACATTTGACATTTATTGTGAGACCTCGCGGCGTTCTGGAGAAAATTAGAAGAAGCTTGAACAAACATTGGTCCGGTTTTCGAAAAATTAAAATGCTGACGAATCATAAGAACTCTCTAACTTATTAGTTTTAGACTACGGTTAAAATAAAAATGTTTAATTTTGAATGCAAGCAAAAAAGCTTCAGTACAGCAGCTTTTCGAAAATAGGTGCTTAAGCATGTGACACGTTTTTGAATAACTTGAAAATCGAAGCAATCTACTTTAAAAATTCTCAGAAGCCAACAAAAGCGACAAGCAATGCAAAGCAGTACTGATTAAAAAGCCAGAAATAACCTTAAAAGAGAAAAATTAAAGCTTACGCTGATCGCAGACCGGACCACCGTATCCCTGCGCACAATAGCACTCGAAACTGGCCTTGCCCTTTTGCACCTTGGCGGTGCATGTGGCACCGTTCTTACACGGACCTTCTGCACACGGGT
Organism: Heligmosomoides polygyrus bakeri; assembly: GCA_947359475.1. Classification (NCBI taxonomy): domain Eukaryota; kingdom Metazoa; phylum Nematoda; class Chromadorea; order Rhabditida; family Heligmosomidae; genus Heligmosomoides; species Heligmosomoides polygyrus. The sequence goes on along the minus strand of OX375868.1, from coordinate 72,377,242 downwards.
CGTAGTCTGAAAGTCACACGTTCTAACCATAGGCTTCAAATTAGTGGTAAGTAAATGGGCTACTTTTCTGATAGGAATCTGAATAGCACTGAAGAAAACACTGGCCATCACGGTAATATCATACATGTACTTAGGCAACTAATAGGTAAGCTGATATAGCAACACTAATTATCATATATTAAACATTTAAAACGAGAAATTAGAACAAGTGAAAAGATAGAAAGAGAATACTGAATGTGTACTAATCCGGGACGGGTGCCATCATGTAAAAAGTTCTGGAGTGAAATCACCACCCCCCCCCCCCCCGTTATCCTACTGCACAAATTGAATGCTGTGCAGATTGCTTTTTAAAGCTAGCTATCATTGCTTTATTACCAATTTTGGAACATGGCTGAGATACTGCTCACCGAATGACTACATCAGCGCGGCAGCGCAGATCGAAGGAGCGCCGACTGTCGCATGCACTCCAATTCTATGTGATTGGTTCGGATTTTTAGCCCAGATCAACCAACGTTTATGTCATTTCGAGTGCCGGTGAGTTGGTACTAGACTTTTGCGGAAAGAACAAAGCAAAAACTTGCCCATCGGCGTACCACCCAAGGTCATGTATGGGCGAAGTACACATTCAAATAGTCTCCACAATATCCTGTAAAAGAAGAACATATGGCGCATCCCGCAAGGGATTAATTAACGCTGACCTTCATCCTTCTCTCTTTATGATTGTACCCATGGTTATTATAAACACGCCTTATTTTAATGACTTGTTTAGAAGGGAAGTCACGTAGCACTTTGGAATCGTGTTTATGTGAAAGCTGTGAAAAGATTCAGAAGTAAGAATTGAAAGAGTTCCAAAACTATGGAGGTGCCCACAGAGTGACGAAATACTACGAAATTGTTATAGGATTCAATGCCTAGAAGCCCGAAACATTAAACAGGTTGTCGACGACCTATAAGCGAGAAATTGATATCCTCGTTTCACGCTGTCGGAAGGGAATTCTGTCCTACGTTAAAACTAAATGGAGCACATCAAATATATGAAAAAGATTTATAATAGAACTCTCTAGGAGTTTCTAATAGCTGGAGCTCCTTCAGTGTCCTTATGTATTAGTCTCTCGAACTCATCAAAATCTTATTGATATGGTTAATAGAATGAAAGCATGTGACCATCTAAAACTTCGAAATAAGCTCACGAATTCTGCTGAGATGACCCTAATTTCTTGGCAGAAGCGCTGATACACTATCACTACATTGTTATTTTGCCGTGTCACATCCGCTCTCAACACAGAGTTTTAGCCATATCACAAAACGGCAGTGACACGAGAACGTAAATTTCGATGGGCACAATATTTTTCGGAAAAGCACGGCAATACTAGTGTCTTTCAAAAAACCTGTAGAACTACGGACGCTTTTGATAAAACTTAGAGTGCATCTTAAATATAAATATAATATAATAAAAGACGTGAACAGTTTAATTTCTTGTCGTAGTAAACTAGGGAACAAACTTCGAAAATCTCACCGATTTTTTCGCCGCAATCAGTTCCAGTGTAACCTTTTTCACACTTGCAGTAGTGCGTATTCTTCTTCCAGACGAATATGCAAGTAGCGTTGTTCTTGCATGGATTGGACACAGCACAGATGTCGGTGAGGTTCGGCTCTGTAAAAACTGAAATCTTTGCTCTGAAAGGGACTGGAATTGAGATGAATGGAATTGAGAATTGACTAACATTGGGCAAGAAAAATTCAGTAGCAGTTAAAATCCGGTTATCCACCTTTTCGCGGAAGCGAATTAGGTGAGAAGTCGAGTAAGTTGAACTGGATGGTGCAGAGGGATTCATTAATGTTTACTGTTCGCCATCGGAAATTGGCTTTGCAGCACCTGTACGGTGGCGAGTGGGCCTTATTACACGCAGCACAAAAAAGGTCACTTTAGATGAATAAAGGTGTGGTCTAGTCTACTTTCAGGTAGACATTCTTCTTTCAGATTTTATTTTTTACAAGTTCTAAATAGTCAGCAATTCATGCATGCGATAGGGATCCTCATAGCAAAATAATGCTTCGCCTAGGGCTTTTGGTTATGTAGCATGTGGCGGTGCAGTTGAAGGAGGCGTTGGCTGTCACTTGCACCCAGAGTCGAAATTCTTGGTTCAGATACCAGCTAGGCTAACTAATCCCTCCGCTGGTCATGAGCCGACGACATCGTAGACTGATACTTTCTTCGAGATGTGATTGCCAACGACCTCTCCATATGCAATACAAATTTTCCACATTCCTGGCTGCTTTAACAGTGTATCGAGTCTTACCACCATAGCTAAGAAAGGGAGTCCGCCACAATGCATTGAAGAAGACAGTAAATGCAGTAATGTAAAGCACAGTTCACTTTGCGTTACGAAGCCAATATATCAAAACAAGTTAAATCACGTTCAAATGTTCGATGCAAAAAAGCTAACACTTCAAAAACGGCGATAATGAGGTCCCAATCCAGCTCCGCTTGCCAGCGCGATGGTATTTGACCAAGAAACTTATCTTCACAACACTCGTACCTTTCCTGAAAACTCCATTGCCTCCTATGCTCCTCTTCTGACTACTCATGACGAACATTTCTTCCGAATGAGGATGGAATGAGGACTTAAACCTTTCCTATGTAGGGTAGCTTTGAAAAGAATCAATTTGATGCTATCAATGTGATTACTTCAAACTAGACAATTTTTGAACAGCTGAATCGTTTTTAACTCAGCAAAGAAAAATCAAGCAGCTGCTTAATGGCAAAATATTGCTGAATGCGCTCCTTCTTCACGCTGCGATGTCTACTTGTTTGACAATGTAGATGCTGTTTACGAGGTTGCACGGAAACTGCACTAAAGTATAAATGGCAACAAAAAGGCATGCAATTATGCGTGTGCACCTCAACAGAAGCAGCATTCTAGAAGCAAGCACCAGCTATCACTACTTTTCATTGAAAACAGAAAGAACACGACGTCTCCTACATAGCATAGAAGGACCTCCCTGCGCTCTCAGTCTTGTGGAATTCCTTCGTTCTGATAACGCGCTCTTTGGTTGTATTACATAGGTTGTAAGGAACCTTCGGTCAGTTTTTGTGACTTATATCAAAACCATAGCTCGGAAAGCAGCTTTTTACTCATACTGAAGACTGCTATATGCACCATTCCTTTGCCGATCCAAAAGATGTAACGACTCTGCGTTGTCATAATAACCTGACAAGCTATGGCGCTTGAAACCAGCAGACGTGAATTCGGCATGAGTCGTTTTACTAGCACATGTATTAGTACCGTTACGAAAGCATCCGCATGTCCGACAAAATCACTCAATTGGGGCCAAGTTTGATGAGTACACTGCATGATGATGATTTTTAACTTAAGGTTCGTTCAACTTCCACAATCCTTGAAACGTGCGCGGACGGGTGGTCATGCAGGAAGTGTTGAACCACTGCCATCCATAAGCTTCAGAATAGCAACTTCAGCTTAGCATAAATTTCCTACATATGGACATAGCGGATTGACTGATAGTGCTTTGACTTGATTTAAAAAAGGCTTTTAGAGGCTAACAGGTAGGTGGGCACCAATCAGAGTAGTTGAACTTAATTAAAAGTGTCCGTTCTCTGCATAAAACTACACATTAAAGCAGGAATTCTTCCTCGAGAATCGTTCTGACGTTCTGTGAGAGATGGACCTCCACCGTTCGCGCGTGTCGACAGCCGAGCGAGTGTGAGGCAATGTGGCAGCGAACGTTGTTCAATTTCAAGTTCCATGAAGTGGTCTGGCGCACCAATATTTTAAAAACTAACATCATCTAACTGAACGCCTGTTGATCGCCGTTCACGTCTGTCTTTCATTAACTCTGATCAACCATTGTGGGTCACTCAGACCCTCCTTTGTATTCCAACCACCCTTATCCTCCGAAAATCACCAGAATCTAGCAGCAAGAAATTCTTTGCTTCTCGGCGATTCCCCTTCTTGTATTTGCCTACCTAGACTTTTTAACAAGCCATACCTCATAAAGTTCGGGTGTGTGAAAAGTGCGTATGCCTCAAAAAATTGCCGAATTAACCCAAAGATGCAAGAGATTCATCGAAAACACATGGATTGGAAAGAGCAAGTTTTCTTCTTTCTCAGTAGTGCAGAACATTTTGTGCATGTCATAACGATGTTTTTGGACGCTGCGTTCGATGAAACGGCGCAGGTGGTGTAATGGCGTAGAGCATTCCCACCCGGTTAAATGGAGTCCCGCCTGGCGCTAGAAGTTTTGATCGCAACGAAACATCGTTATGACAGATTACAATCACGATACCAGCCAACTAAGGCTTAAGGAAACCGATTTGAAATTTCTGCATGATTGTGGATTAAAATTTAGTACGCATTTATATAATAAATGCTCGCAACTGACAGAACCTTCATTACATCCTAATAAAATTAGGAATAAAAAATAAACGCAATATTGTTTCAATACTTCTGTGCCACGCAGGTTTGATATGATGGAACGTTTACTTCAGCCTGACGTTTCGACAATTTCGTCGTTTTCAAAGGCCTGAAAGAAGTTCGGAGCCTATGATCAAGCACTCATCTCGGCAAAGACTTAGGCTTCCAACTCAGCCAGTTTCAACGAATTCCTAAAAGCGCCAAGGTGAATCCTACTGAAGCAAACCGAACCCACCGTTGTTCCTCCAGCACTGAGTGAAAGCTCAGTTATTGGACCACCATAGAGCAAATGAGACCTACCAAGTATAAATCTGCAGTGATGTTAAGCTACAGAAGTACTTGGCCTTGGTCTCATATCCCACACAACGGAATGAGCGGCAAAAAGTCACTTGTGATCGAAATGCACTCGTTTCGAGATGAGTGCCTGATCATAGGCTCCGAACTTCTTTCAAGCCTTTGAAAACGACGAAATTGTCGAAACGTCAGGCTGAAGTAAACGTTCCATCATATCAAACCTGCGTGGCACAGAAGTATTGAAACAATTCAGACATGCCCAGGTTTCACGACAGTCGAACATGGAAAAACGCAATATTAATTAATCTCGTTTCAGTGGCAATGAAAGCCCACACAAGCATTTACATTCAAGTAAAGCAACAGGTAAGCAACGCAACTTGCATGGAGCAAACTTTCCGTAGAAGAACGAAAATTTTGGTACTCTTCTACTTTCGATGTAGTGTCCTTGAAAACATTTCCGTAACCAAAAGGGTTCTCCATCACCGAAATAATTCAAACTGCTGACAGAAAGTCTACTACCTTAATTTATTCTTATTCTATTGAAGATAAATCCGTCTTCAACAGTAATAAAATAAATATTATAGAAAACAAGGATGTTGTGTCAAACGTACTGTAGAGATCTCCGAGTTTCTCCTTCATTTTGTGTTTATCTCCGCCGTGCCATGGATGCCTCGCTAAATTAAGAGCAATGTAAGACAGTCATATGTAGGAGCAGAAAGCATTGAAAATATTGGATTAAAGGATAAAGGATTTAAAATTTTAGTTCACTAATATAAACCATCAAATAGAAAATAAGTCAGCAAATAAGTCTTAAGACATCATGTGCAATGCGCTGGCAACCTTAAGGCCACAGTAAAGTGCTTTCAATCCAAGCATGATATCCCTTAAAGAATGCCGAGCTTACGGTCTTTCTTCGTTGGATTCTCACAGGTGACGAGACAGGTCTGCTCGTCTTGGAAGATGTTCTCGCTCTCTCCGGTGCAGCCATCGTACCAAAAAGGTATGCAGCGCTGGAAGCAGACGTGGATGAAAAGCAGAAAGACAACAGGGCCCATGGAGTCATGAAGGGATGAGCCGATGAAGGCTTCTTTCAGGCAAATTAAGAATGATTAAGAAAAAAGTTGGGTCGATTTTGTTTATTTGTTCATTGTGCTTGCCAATAACTCAGCCAGGTGGGAGAAAACAGAATACGCCTAAGATTGGCTATGTAATCAAGATACAAATTAGCTAAAATCCGCTAAGAAACTGCAACAGAAACGAATAGAATGGAGCTTTCTCGGATAGGAGGAGCCACTTATGTGGGACGAAAATAAAGTCACTGAGAAAAATAAATAAATAAGAGGTAGTCAAAAAATAGGCAGAGGATAAAAATCGGGCACAAAAAAGTTTTCCTGAATTCGCTGAATTTATTTACTGAATATGCCGCTAGAATGGTAGAATTTTCACGGAGAAAAGTTAGCAATAAACCGACCCCGTAAAAAAAAGTTGGTGGTTCAGTCAGAACTGTTGCCTACTTCCTTATGTGTTACGCTTGAGAAGCTACCTTTTCGTGTGCACAACTCCTACGGTTAGAGCACTGCTGCGAGGTGAACGTCTCCCCTCAATAATTTTTTCTTCTTCACAAGAACGCCAATTTCAGTTATTTTCCTCGGGCGTATATACCTTTCCCGTCACAAATTTGAAGATCCCTATTTTATGTAGATACCACTCACCTTCACGTTCTTGTCAAAGAAGTACTGCTGTCGCCACCTTCCGCCGTTGCATTGATCCTTATAGTGAGGGTCAAAGTCTTCCAGACAAGCTCCTAAACACAGCAGTTGGATCAGTTCGTATCTGAACCCTTTCGCAGTCGATCTTCTAGAGTCGGCTTCTGAGCTCTGTCAGCATAGCATAATTGAACTGCAAAGTTTGCGTAATTTTAGGTTTCTTTCGTGTAAACCTAAACGTTCGCAAAGACTGTAGGAAACCAAGAACACCACAAAGAACAGAATGCTCCGGCTCATAGTGGTGAGGCGTGTTTCAGCAAAGGAGACGCTCTTCAGGACCTAAGTAGACGGTTTTGCAGGTCCCGGAAAAAGGTGCTACACATGCAACGTATCCTGTATAAGGATAAGGGATGAAGGTCAGCGTTAGTCAATCCCTTTGCGAGACGCACCACAAATTCCACCTCAACGGGATGTTTAGCATGCAACTGCAACTTCCACACGTGGTGTATCCACCATACCATCCAGTATTCTTTGTCGTTTCGGAGTTGTTCCGAAGAATACAGGAAGATAGGCTTCAAATTGGACGTTCTTGACACCTGGCATTGTTGCTATCACATGACTATTTTCAGGCTTAACTTCCAAATTTGTTATAAAACTACTTATTACTACGACCGAGGTTTCCACTAACTCGTCTTCTATTAAGGGGGGGGGGGGCAAAAGTAATGAGACAAATTGAAATTTTTTTTATCTCTCTATAACTCAATGACAACTCAACGATGCTCATGAATGTGTTTGCTGTTAAGGTCAGTGACTTTCTGCCACCGCTCAGCTAACTTCCTGATCCCATCCTTCCAGAACTGCTTGGGCCTGGTGTTGGTCAACTGCTCGATATGGTTGTCAAGGACTGCTTGGGTTCTTCTGTCCCTTCCGACTAGGAAGTCCCGTAGGCCCAAGAAGTGGTGGTAGTCGCATGGAGAGATGTCCGGTAAATACGGTGGGTGAGGCATGTGAATGTTGCCCAGCTGAGCAAGGTCATCCGTAGTTACTCGTTCCCGATGGGGTGCGGCGTTGTCGAAGAGGAGGACCTTCTTGAAGCGCTGCGACTAAATAAGTTCGTGTCGCAGATCCATCTCTTCTATTTCGTTTACCATGGCCTTAGAGTTTATCGTCGTGTTTTGGTAAACAGCTTGCAGTTAACCAGTCCATGGGCGTGGACTCAAAAGCTCAGAAGGTGCTTCTCGCCTGAACACCTCGCCGAACGAAGGTCGGTAACGGGTCACCAGCCCTCACCCCGACTCGCTGCTTGGCAGGGTTAAGGTAGGAGATGTATTTCTCATCTTGCGTGACTATTGAGTACGGGTTGCTCGAGGTTGGAAATTGGGCGAGATTTGGGCGACACAGCTCGACTCGTCAGACTTGAGTTTCGGCATGAGACAGACTGGGGTTTTGGCATGCTTCTGGAAAGGGCAAAAGTGGTCACTTCTCAGGTGGCCTTCAGTAAGTGGCATACAAGCATACAAATACGATAAGCACGAAACCAGACTCCGACACGAGATATATGGACACGGCATCGAGAGTTTCATTACTTTTGACCCCCCCCCCCTACATAAGGCCGATATTCCGCCAGCGCTGGAACACAGAAATCCATCCATAAACAAGAGGAACGAGTGCATCCCAATTACAAAAGAATTCTTGCCTTTATTCCATTGTGCGAACTGTGAGGGCATTGTATATGCTGATGGGCGCATTTTTCGACATCCGGCGCAGTGTGCAGTATAATTGACCGCCAAAGTGCTTCTCACTTGCTCCATGGTGGCCAGTTAAACCGATCTTCCTGCGCTGGAGGAATAAAGGGGGGGGGGGACACGATGTTTCTGACAAAAACAACTTCAGGACGCAAATATTTCCAGCTTCTTTCAGGGCTTGAGGAAGAGTTAGTCGAAACGTCGGCCATAGTAATAAACAATTTTATAACAAACCTGGAAGGCAGAGAATAAAAGTCAAGTACAGGGAGATACGTTGCGGCAATATCTAGCTGATCAGAAGCCATTTCGCTGGCTAGATCCCGGTTTGCGGTCAATATCATGTAGACAGAAGCCGGAAAGCGGAAAATTCTATTCTATCAGTAAGAACTGTAGGTGCGAGTGAAAGATTTATTCCTTCCACATTTGCTAGACACTGAAAACTGTGCAAAAAATCGCTAGCACAAATGACTTAAATGGAAGCGTCTACATTTAGAAAACGCAGAATTCCAAAAGCTCTGATGAACCGCGTATTGGTTTTCATATTGTCACCAAACTCTGAATAGCACACTGGCTTTTATATTGTTAAAAAGCCTCCGTCAGGCAAGAAAGATCTTGTATTACACAACGTTCTTCCCTTCACGTTTCTTTCCAACACAGAAGGAAATGCTTCAGAGTGACTTAAACATTTTTCCCTAATACCTTCGCGGGGACGTGCTCTCGATTTCAATTTAGGTTAGATAAGATTACATCTCAAAACCACGTGGCGTAATGTTCTGGATAATATGACGCTTGTCCGCCTGTGTTGTTAGAATGTGTACGTAGTTGGTTAACGCGCAGACACGTCCGGCGAACATAAATTCTCACTGACATTCAAGAACAAAGCGTTCCCCATGGAGAACGAAGGGGAGCGAGTTTGTTTTATGGGCTCAGACTTCCTCTTTAAACTTCTTTTAAAGGAATCTGGTTGGTGGAAAAACCTCTGCTGGCATTGATTTACCCAATTTAACCTATGTGCGTGCGCCTACTTTATTTTCTCGTTAGCCGTTCAGGTGCATCCTTTTGCTTCAAAAGATATTCTCTACATTCTCACTTCGAAACTTAACTAAAGTTTAAGGTGTACAAAAATCTACACTAAGGCGATTATTCATAGATGCCGTCTACTAATTGATAACAAAAACACTGAAATATGAAACCGATAAGTAATAGGAGGTTAACGCCGCTTTTATCAATTTTAATAATCCCCATGTCGTTGAATGCTTTTAGTATGGCATTTTAGATCGCTAGAAAAAGGATAATTTCTTTACCTGGTTTCTAGATATATTCAATGAAATGTCAAGTTGAAAAAATATTTTTCCGACATTCCCTCCTTTCGCATCTCTGTCAGAGTTCCAAGAAGCTACAGAAGCTGAAATACCAGACACTACTCGGGAGTATTAATTTCCTGGTTTTTAACTCGTTCATCGAATGCCTCCGCAAGCCATTGTATGGGCCAAAGTGCGATCAAATTGCCGTTCGCGGTAGTACCCCGTAAAAGGCAAATGCGGGGGTCATCCCATAAAGTGATTGACTAATGCCGCCCTTCATTTCTTTTTATTTTATGGATGCGGCGTCTAGGTGGGTGGACAGCCGACTAAACTGCTCGCGAACGGGATTCCATAGGGAAATTTCGGCCTCAGAGACGCAGCTCGTTATGGTGGCTCAACTGAGCTTGATGAAGATGGTGTAATGGAACTGGTAATTCATTAAGGATAAAAAACGGAGTTAATCGATCCATTTTGAGATGCTCCACCCACTCTACCTTTGCGGGATGTCCTGGATGTATTGCGTATTTGGCTCTGCAATGACTTGCGGTGGCCAGCCGATGTACAAGCCAGTGCTCGATCCTTCCCAGATGAGTCTAGTACCAATTCACCGTATCCGGAGAGATGGAAGGGTTCTTTGGCCTGAAGCTCGAACAAGGAACCGGAGGCACGCGACAGCGCGCACATCCTCCGACTAGGTTCCACCCGCTCATCCAAAGGATACTACACTTTTGCGATATGCAAAACGAAAAATTTTTCCAGATTCGGTGTCAGCTCATATTCTGTAGCCCAATAGCTGTGCTTAAGTGCCCACTATCTGAAAGCTGTTGCTGCTTCGGCTTAATTATCTTCATTCTATGTTCCATAAATTTTGATATCGTCGACAAAAGACTGTACGATTATGGAAGTACTAGGTGCTTTATGCAAGCACGGAAGTTCAACTGTATGGATGAGGCGTATGGTTAATTTCACAATTTTTTGAGGTACACTGTTCATGCAGTAACACCGTTTGCAAAATTGTCTACCTACTCTGATCGCCATTCGTTTTGGTCAAGGTATGACTCAAGCCAGCTTAACAGATTTCCATCTATGAGAATGGAACTCACCTTTTGAAGTAATTTGTGGTGCTTTATTAATGGTTTTCAATAAGTCAACGTAAATCATACCTATCGAACTCTCTTGGCTGAGTGCGTAATTTCAGTCAAATAGGGTGTCGACAAAGTTTGTCGTCGTTAATGGGCATGACATGAAGCCACGTCTCCTCTCGGAATAGCGTGGAACCTACCGACGTGAGTTAATCGCTCCACCTGATTCGATCAGAGCAAGTTCAATGTTCCCTATTTCACTGTCTTATGAAGCTGGAAAACATTGTTTTAGATGTGGATTGCTAGTGATTGAAATAAGATGGCCTCATCAACCCAGCGATCAATCGGAGCTCTGGACTCAAGAAGTTCTTAAAGTTGTTGTGTTAATGCCACATCAGCTTCGCGAGCAGAGCTTCTATTCCTTTGTCATAAACATAGAATTCTGAACACACAGCCAAAAGACGTCAACTCTACGTCTAATTTAAGTTCAGAATTCAATAATTACGAAGAGATAAGGCTTTGTTCGCGAAGCTGATGTGTGTTTAGCACAGAAACTTTAAGAACTTCAAGAGTCCTGACCATGAGTTTCGATTCATCGCTGGAGCGATGAGGGCCCCTCAGATCACCATGGAATTCGATTTTCTTTTAAGATATAAGGTTCGCGAAGTGGAGCAACTTTAAAAGGGTCTCAAGCTCAAATATTATCATGTTCATAAATACAAAAAGGAGAATGTACTGCGAAAGAAAAGTGCCGTTCACGTGATTCTTTATAAAGGTGAGATTAAAAAGGATAAGGGACAATCGTAGTCGTTAATCGATCCCTTTTTGGATGCACCATGCATTCTACTCTACGGGAAGCCGTGAAGGCAATTTGAATCCGTATTTACACCTATATATATATACATATTCGATGCTCGCAGTCAGTATTTGTTGTCGACGTTTACGCCAGAAATTTTGTAGACAATCTTCAAAGCAACAAAAAGGAATTCTGATAATGGAGCTATATGATAGATGATTCGTATATTATCAACAATCAATTTTCTGCAAAACAGTTAATTACTGAAGAGTAAACCTTTTGAACGCTGTTCCATCTCTAAGTTTAAGCACCAAGAACGAACAAGCCAGCGAAATGTTATTCACTCTTAGGGAGAGAGATAGATTAAGCTTCAGAAATTCGCTTTGATCTTAGTGGCATCAGTCAAGTACTGCCACGAAAATCCAGCACAAAGGATGCAAGGTTCGAATGCGTCCAAAAGAGGCCGATACCCACTTGATTTGTACATGGGCTGTGACTCGCACAACCACTGGCAGGTGAGGGAATCCTCGAACATGTTGCGCGAATCCGACCTGCAGCCGTCGTACCAGAACTGTCGGCACGTCAGCGAGGCGTGGTCGAAGTAGAAACGCTGCTGCCAGTGACCTGAAGAACGGTGAGCTCGAAATGAACTAGCCCTCCAAATCCACAAAAACGCCGCTATCATAGCGATTCACCTTACGACACCTAGGCTCTATGGCCCCAATGTTTCACCTTGATTCGAATACGTGATACGAAATGCACACAGATTCACATCATTCTTTTTCGTAGACTACCCCTACTCGTAAAGCTTTGTATATTAAGAAATTGACAGCTATATCACCACTACAAGGCTTTCACCTATTCAAGCTACCCGCCTTTGAGCTAAGAATCTAGATGAAAATGAAATGCCGGGTCTACACTAAGTGACGTTTCTGGAGCGATGTGCATTACTAGGCCGGGTGGAAAGTTACTCCACTTTGTTGTCAGAAATGTCCTTTCCTGACTCTGACTGGATATGCAAATTGTGTGTCATTACATATATTGAGGTAAATGCAGTACTGTTTCGAAAGTTACCCATAAAATGTGTAAAATGTTTCCTAAAAGTTATGGTTTTCAAGCCCATTTTCTGACAGAAAGAAATTCCAACATTAGTGCCATCCCGCTTTGTGGCTGAAGTCTCGGAAAGGATTTTATAATCTCTGCAATATTTCGGTACCGCACTGGGGGAGAGTTGCCGAAGAAAACTGAAGTGTAGTGCTCATATGATGCGCTTTAAACTAGGTATACAAAATGTTGGGCGGATTGGAAGCATTACTCTGCACAGATGATTCGGTTTTAATTTCTTTTTTAGTTGCAAACGAATAAGCCTTAGCTCCTGCATGAAAAATGGTTTCACTCGCATTCAGAAATATGGAAAAGTGAATCGGATGACTTTTATTTATATACTTTAACACATTTGCTTAAGCCTGGAGCGGCTGGTAGAGAGGCTATATGTTGTTACAGGATGTTTTGTTGCGATCAAAACTCTTGCGCCAGGCGGGACTCGAACCCGCATCTTCTCCTTTCCGGGCAGCGATGTTCGCTTTACACCACCGCCGCTGGTTGACCGCGCGTAACATCCGCGATATCCTCCAGGTCTGCCATTTTATTTATAGATTTATTTATTATTGATATTTTTTTAATTTATATTACTTATTTATTTAGTCTGCCAACACATAACTTGGTGGTGCATGAGGAGGAGTGGGATGGAAAGCTAACATTAATTCGCTTGTAGGCTCTCATAACGATGTTTCGTTACGATCAAAAGTGTGGCAGCAGGCGGAACTCGAACCCACATCTCTTGCTGAGCGGACAGGAGCGCTGTACGCCTTTACACCACCATCGCTGTTTGATCGAACGCAACGTCCACACCTCGAGGGACCAATCGGGATGAGCCGGCCGCTGATAGTAGCATGGAACCGGTTAAGCTGAAGGCCTCGATCCAACAGCGCCGGTGGTGTAATGGCGAAAAGCATCCCGGCCGGATAGCAGGAGGTGAGGGTTCGAGTCCCGCCTGGCGCGAGAGATGTGATCGCAACAAAACATTGTTATGAAAGGTTACAAAATCTAGAAATCAGACACTTGAGGCTTAAAGAAAATGAGTTGAATTATTAGTTGGCTGGTTGGAGAAACAAAACATAAATAAGGCAAAAAAGTAGACGAAAGGAGTGATCGAAACTGGAGAGCGAAAGGACAGGATAGGAGAGATGAGTTTGCTCAACAGGATCAAATCTTTGAGCGATCAGATCGAGCCATTTCAGCGAAGCAGATGTGTTGCTGAGCAAGTTGCTTACGATACAATGAGCAACGGGGATTGAGCTAGGCAACCATCGAGCGGACTGTGAACAGCTACCCAAGGCGCTTCCTTGACTAGAGATTGTAAGCTGGCACCTGCTCGCAAATTCAAAATTTCAACTAAGACTTGTAAAGCAAGTTATTCTACACGGATTTTGCCTGTGTTCGGTGAGAATTCCAGCCAACTCAATGTGCACAAACTGTTTACCCTAAAGAACATGAAGGTGCACCAAGAAACAGAACAGTAGGAAGAAAATAACAGTAGGAGAGAGTTCGAATACGATAACAGAGCGAGCGGTATGAGATATGCTGCGGACCGTATGAAATGCTCCGATTAAAGAGAGACTGCCGGACTGAATGACTGCTTAAGCATATTCCATTTAGTTGAAGAAATTGCAAAAATTCCACCCATCTATCTGTAGAGAGTGGATTAGAAAGCGTTTTAGAGGAACAAAGAGATTCGAAAAACAAAATCCAGAGAGATTGCTGGGTAATCGACAACAATACAAGCTCCTCATGATTTTATTTATTCATTTATTTAAGCTACGTCGCAGGGACGGACCCCATATGTGAGATAATAGAACAAACAAAAATAGACCGTCCGACATTGACTTTTTTTTAAATAAAAAAAATCATTTTGAAGCAGGGTCTTACCTGCTTCATGACCATCAAAGAGTATCACTTTTTCACCATTCTCGTTAGCCACGGCAAATCAACAGTTAAGTGGTAGGGTCCACTATATTCGGATGAAAATCATAGAGTGCACTAGAACAATCGCTATTTGGAGTCCTTGTCGAGGAGCTGTTGAAAGAGATGACCAGCTCCAGGCAGCGATAGAAATTGCGCTATTAGTCTGTTACTCAAATTTTGAAGGCCCGATCTCCGATCTGGATTACCTAGTTTCCCTTCTATATTTCTTCTTTTCGTGGAAGCCACTGAAGAAGCCTGCGCCACAGCCAACACTTCCTGGCATGAAGCAATTCATGAACCTTTCCTTTTTTTCAAAAATTAATTAAGAAGAGCAGGCGGAATACATCGATTCGAGGACGGCCCTTAATATAGCCCAACGCATATTGCTCCCAAGTGCGTATCTATCTGCGGCTCGATAACACGGCCACAGAACTTAGTAAGGAATGTTGTCGAGGAATGTGTTCAGAGATCACCCCTGCACAGGCTTGTCAAATTTCAGCGTAGCTCGTCATGAATGCACTACGAGCTAAACTTCTCGAGCTCCTGTTATCAGAATTGAAACTTCAGGAGAGCAATTCAAAGCATTTTCAGCTAGAGGTTAGCTTGTTAAGGGTTGATTCAGCAGCATGCGAAAGGTTGCACTAATTTTGCTTACTTGGACCGACCTTCGGTAGACGATTGATAGACAGATCAGCGTTCAGCGCTTCCCAGAACACAAGTTTTCCACCAACTCATGATGGCGAAATGTTGAAAGAGATGGTTGGTTTTAGATAGAGGTGAACCAAGAATCGGTTTGAGGTGCATGCGCAAGCAGGGGCTACCTCCGTTACAGGTGCACACCAATTTGTTTCGTTAAAGGTTTGGCGAATTTATAACGAGAGACTCACGATGCGCAAAAATGCTTAAACAACACATTTACTAACGCCTATCCTTAAAAGTCACAAAACGAAAAAGCAGCAACCAAACCAATTGAAAAAAACGAAACAAAAGTAAGTGTCACTCAAGGAATCGGAGGGAGGACGGACCATAAAAATCCTAGCTCAAATGGGACATGTATTCGTTTAGTGTAGTGAGTGTTTTCTATCATGTTTCTTCGTTCTTCATGAAAAAGACTACTGCTTTGTCTAACATTAGAAATAAACACCTCGTTCTTCTGTGTTCTGTCTTCCACCTCTTTTGAAACTTCAGGAAGAGCAGCGATCGATGTCACATTAAAGAGAGGAGCGCATGACTCCTATTTTTTGAAAGTGGTGCAAATTATTTGAGCCAACGCCTAGTATGTATCTTTGAAACTTCGCAGCGCACAGAGTATGTTCGCACGAGCAGTTGATTACAAGGAACATTGGAAATGTGCCACTGTTTTATTGAGTTACCCTAGTTCCCAAGCCTTAAAGAAAGCTCTAACAGGAGACTGCAATTTTTCAATTGCAAATCTTAAAAAAATTTCAAATTTTTTAGATTTTGCAGAAAAAAACACCGCCCAATAAATCATCCAACAGAAAATTTGAAGTTTTCGCATGACGAAGTCTCGGAATTCCTGCTGTATATCCTCCTCTTCCATTTTCTCTGAGGGTTGAGATTTAATTAGATCTCATTTAGATCCCACCTAAACCCCGACGTTGCGACAAGGTCACTGCCTTAAGAAGCCGGACTTACTCTCAAAGATTAGAGCACCAATTGGAGCATTCAGACCTCGGATACGAAAATCGCAAGTCTAATGCGTCGAGTCATTTCTAGGTCTCTGAAGAAGACTGGACGGTCGAAATGTTTGGTCTTAAACAAGACCTTCACTGTAGTCTCCGTCCCAAGAAAAAACGCACCTTTGATCGGCTTCGTAGGTCTACCTGACCACGATGGTAAATCGGCACAGTAATTCGCTTTGTTATAAATGCTTTTCAACGCTTTTCGAGAAACGAAAATCGGCAATTCAAATTGTTGTTGCACAAGTTTAAGATTTCGGTTGCCGAGTTCAAGGCAATACAGCTGGATCTCTATGGCTCTCCGCTACACCTTCGAAACGTTACACATCTTCTGGAGTCGTATTTAGGACTGGGGTCCAAGCGGGTTGATGCTCCTGACCCCTCCTGCTTCCTATTAACTGTTGATTTGGCGGCGCTTTAACCATCAGAATAAGTCAATTTCCAATTCAGGCAACACAGCTGAAAACTGAGGCCGTTAACCCTAGTGTTTTGATAATGTGAACAAAAACATAAGTTTACGTACTCTGATACAACTCCATGAAAAGGACTTACCGTTGAGGCACTGGTTCCTGTAGTTCATATCGAATTTGTCCCAGCAGACTTCTGAACGAGAGGCAATAAGTGAGATGTGCGCGATGAGGTAGAGTATTCGGAAATCCAAGGGGAAGACGGCGATGACTATCTGGGCGACGGCCGATGCGGACCATGCGAGTCGGTAGAGAAGCCTGGACTCATTGAGGCTCCGAAGCGATGGTCGCCTCGACGGCCCTGCAGGGCAATCAGCAGTCGGCAGGTGTGGCTTAGAAGAGCAGCCGGGGAGGTCGCTCAGCGCTGGTGACGGTATCGCCTGTGCCTGGTGGGGTACGAGCGGGTCGGCCGACGTCGAGGACATGGCATCATCGAGCAGCGACGGTCGCGGTCGGCGTGGCTGTGCTGATGACGATGATGCAGTACAACACAGCATGCAGCTGCGCTTCTGAGAGCATTGATTCGGCCTCTGCTCCGGGGTTGGCGAGTGTGGGTGGGGGCGCAATCCCTGGAGGCGGCGACCGCCGAAAGCCAAAACGCGCCCCGCCGCCACCCCGTGCCTTCGACGACGTCAACGATTCGATAACAACGTGCCTCTGACACTTTTGGTTGTGCGTGTTGGTGTCAATAATGACGAGCAACATTCGCCGAACATCCAACCCCGACTCAGCAGCGCAACCCGGAGCGGACGAGGCCCCGCGAAGGTCAATGGGTACGGCTCAATGCCGGCGGCGAAGTCCGACTTGCACTTTGTCAATCGGCCTGACCTCTGGGCGTTCTATGTGCTTCCTTGAAGACGTCATGCGTTTTCGTCCGATACCCACCCAGTTCCATTTATTGTCTCAAGCTAGTGACTTACATCCTTACCGCTTAGTTTTGGAACCCTGTGTAGGAGATCTCAGACACCATTGTCATAAATCTAGCGGTTTTTCCTACTCCCTCGGGATTGCAAAGATTCGAACCTGCTATGGAATGTGAAGGTGAAGTGCCGCCCTGAAAACCCAAGCCCTCTAGTGGAAATACTTGAGAGCGAAGACATCTGCACCATTTGCGGTTCACTGGCAATATCGACATCATATGTATCAACGAGCATCAACCAAGTGAAGTCAGATCTGGTCGGTACAGACCACTGCGGAAATGGCCGACTATGAGGAATGGCCGACTTACAAGTCCATATTCATGACAAATGTGGTAGCTTCCGATTCCTCATTCACGGTCATGAATCTCCGAATGCTCTAAGTGTGAGAACGTGCCTCATGAGGTGGAAATATACCAATTTCATGTCAAATCGGATACTTCAAACCAGATCCGGCACTTCAAAACTTGACGCCTTTGAAATCAAACGTATGTCTTCCAAATCAAAACAAGCATCTTCCAAATTATACTACAGACTCTCCGCTAGCGTAAGAATAATTTTTTGTTTGAGAGAACTATAAGGTAACTTTCCTTGAAATTTTTTAATTCACCTTTAAAGTAAATGATGACACCGTTCTAAATTTTATAAAAATTTCATTTTT
The DNA here is from genome assembly GCA_947359475.1 of Heligmosomoides polygyrus bakeri. Classification (NCBI taxonomy): domain Eukaryota; kingdom Metazoa; phylum Nematoda; class Chromadorea; order Rhabditida; family Heligmosomidae; genus Heligmosomoides; species Heligmosomoides polygyrus. Next base: position 72,359,113 of record OX375868.1, on the reverse strand, counting down.
GAAAAATAATGACTTAAGCTTTGTATTATAGTGCAAGAAAGTAGCAATTTTAAGCGTATCAAAAGAAGAGATTGAGTCATGCGCTTTTTCCTTTGAATGATAGCAAAAATTCGTTTTGCATGGAGTTACACACTTGTCAGTTGTACTGCAGGAGCATCGGTGTAGAATACACATATCTTCACACCCTTCTTTCAAGTGAGCAGAACTTACACTATCAATTAAACAAAATTCAGCGAGTTAGACGTGTGCAGGGGACGACCTCTTGCTTTGGTAATCTAAAAATTGCTTTCTTTCTGCACTATAAAGCACATTTTTATTAAAATATAAAAATTTTATAAAATTTAAAACAGTGTCGTCACTTATTAGGCAGGTGAGTTAAAGAATTAAAAAATGATACTAAATTCCTTTCCAACTCTCAAACGAACAAGGATTTTGTCTCGAAAAGCCTCTAGTTTAAAGTGGATGATCTCTTGAAGGAAGATGTACGGTTTCACTTCAAAAGCGTCATGTTAGCTTACAATTAGAAGACTGTCCAGTTTGATTCGAAGATTGTCCAGTCTGGCGGAAATGGTATAATCAAGGGCAGGAAATGAAAGAGAATGACTTGGGAAACTTTCAAGTGCGTTAGACATTTGGGAAAGTAGGCGAAGTGTTCTTCCTGCGCTGTCCTACCCATCGGAAACCTGAATTCTTCCCTAGCAGGCTGAACACGCGATCAGCATCGCCCAAAGGGGTTCCAAACGAGCGACGCTCGAAGTGACAAGACTCACGCAAGTGAGCGGAGGCGTCAAAGTTCGCAACTTTGACGCCTGAGCGTCGCCTGGACGAACGCGTCGGATATAAGATCGGGTAGTCACGAACTGCTCTACGGTGACACTCGTTGGGAGAGAAACTAACTGGACTTCGGCCGACGCCTGGTCCAATTAGAACAATGTGGCGGTCGGGAAAAGTCATGCGACGTAGGGTAGACAGGTGGAATAGGAGCGCATGGACACCTTCTTAATCGTCCTGCAAATTATTAACAGTTAGAAGGCAGTTGGCTAGCTTGACCATGAGAAATTATAGCGGTATACGGGCATGTCCAAAACTGCCGCTGCCGAGCCCATATTTCCTTGGAACCTTCGAGCTTTCCATCAATCTTCTGGTGAATCCAAACTGTCTAATGAGGCGCGCAGAATTTTAAAAATTTCCCGTTCTCATGCATCCTGTGAGGAAGCTCTACCAAATTCACCAGCCCCGCCGATCCGGTCCACGAAATCAGCATGACAAATTATGTAGAGATGGAGATGGAGGTGAAAAAGGGGAGTGAGATGGACCAACGCGCAAAACGCCTAAAGAAGTGGTCGGAAGGACGAACGGCAACTGGCCGTGCGTCATTCTGCTGTCTTTCATAACTCACTCTGATTACGTGCGACTCCGAGCATCTATAGATGATGAATATTAATGCGAATTCAGAGAGCTGAACTTCATAGGCCACCTAGGACGATAACGGATGAAGAAATCGTCGAAGATTTGTGATCTGTAGGCGATCGTGGAATGTTTCTCCGCTGCTCGACAATAATCGTCAGCTACTCGATATCAAAGGATTCTAAGAGGACGTCAGGATTCCGTGTAATGACGGTCCGCCTTCATTCTCTCCTCCTTTTGCGAGATGGTTAAACTACACGAAAGAAGATGCCGCTATGCCACAAGGGGAGATAGGTTTCACAGACACTTGGAGGAGCGTCCCTATTTTAAATCGGGAGCAAATTCTCGCTCGCCTACATACGGTTATGGCCGGAATAGTGAAGTAAAACCTTCACAAACATTATCGCCCGCGTACCTGCTCTTGTCAACACATTTGTTGCTTCGCACATTTGTTCGCACGTCTCCAGATCCGAAAAGATGTTTCGAGAACGCCCTTTGCATCCGTCATACCAGAATTGTTGGCAACTAAAACATTTCTGATTGCTCAGAAAATTCTGGCGACATGAAATACGCTTTATGGTTTACTTCACCAATAAGCTGAAAAAACAATGACTAGCAGCATCTCCAAGTGTAGAATTGACACTATTCTTGATGATCTCTTTCCATAAAGTCTGGCAAGTTGCTTACCAGGGAATGCCGTCAGCTTCCCATGGAACTTCGGGATGAGACCTATATCACGTGAAAGAGCTCGAGACGCTGATCACAGATATGTAGACCAAATTTGCTAAATGGATCTCCTAAGCGAGTTATGGCCGGCGGAAGCCGCCGTGTCTTCCATGTGTTAGGCGCGCTGAATGGGCGCAGTATTGAGCGGTAATCAGCGGTTCGGCTATTAGCGCCATTAACAGCGGCGGCGGCGCAGTGGTAGGGTGCTCGCTTCACAGGATTGAGGTCATTGGTTCGGTTCCCGTTGCTGACGGCTTTTTTGCATTTTGTAACTTATCTTCGACGAGGACCTATAATTCCATTTTTAGCACATTTTTGAGCGAGCGGCTGATGGCGACTTGCATTTACGTCTATTTGAAGACGGAAACGTGTTTCAGGTAAAATGTTTTATTCATGACGTGAACCAAGTCAAAAATTCAAAGCAAAGCAAAAATAAAAAGTAAAAATAAAAAACAAAACTTAATGAACATAATAAATAATCGACTGTTTCGTCAGTGATTGTAAGGAGACAGCTTGCATAAGGTGTGCAATTTGTGAAGAGCATGTTTGTTTTACACATTTTTTCCGTTGTTCCATCAGTGTTGAGGAAGGTTCGAACAGAGATTGTAGTCGATTTTTTATATGTGTGGAAGTAGTTCATTTTCAATACGTTTAATTATCTTGATTAAGTTTTGTTGATTTTTGATTTTATTTTACTTTGGTACCAGTTAAAAGTTCCGACTCCACAGACACAACTTCGGTCGAACAGTCGTAGTAACGGTATAGGTGGTCTCCGACCGAATCGTGAAAAACCGATGTCAGATTCGTGATCAGCACCCCAAATAACCCCCCTCGACGAAGTTTCAGCGAAATCGGTGACCCTGCCTGGACCACCCTTGTTAACGGTATGGGTGGTCGCCGACCGAGTCGTGAAAAACCGATGTCAGATTCGTGACCAGCACCCCAAATAACCCCCTAGACGAAGTTTCAGCGCAATTTTTTTTCGACCGATGTCGTGTCGGTGGAGTCGGAACTTTTAAGTAGTGCCTTTACTTTTTATTTATTATGTTCAATAAGTTTTGTTGATTTTTGTTTTTTATTTTTACTTTTTATTTTTGCTTTGCTTTGAATTTTTGACTTGCTTCACGTCATGAATAAAACATTTTACCTGAAACACGTTTCCGTCTTCAAATAGACGTAAATGCAAGTCGCCATCAGCCGTTCGCTCAAAAATGTGCTAAAAATGGAATTATAGGTCCTCGTCGAAGATAAGTTACAAAATGCAAAAAAGCCGTCAGCGACGGGAACCGAACCAATGACCTCAGTCCTGTGAAGCGAGCACCCTACCACTGCGCCGCCGCCGCTCCTAACGGCGCTGATAGCCGAACCGCTGATTACCGCGCAATACTGCGCCCATTGAGCGCGCCTAACACAAGGAAGACACGGCGGCTTCCGCCGGCCATAACTCGCTTAGGAGATCCATTTAGCAAATTTGGTCTACATATCTGTGATTAGCGTCTCGAGCTCTTTCACGTGATATAGGTCTCATCCCGAAGTTCCATGGGAAGCTGACGGCATTCCCTGGTTAGAGGAATATGCTTTCCTGTGCCAAACGGGGCTGCAAGGTCAGTATTTACTAGCAGAACTGCCTCCGACCCGTTCGTCGTGTTTCGGGGCTCAAAGGTGGCTCAAGGATTCTAATCAATCTGTCTATTGCAATCTGTCCAACCAAACGCCTCTGCAGTTACATCCTTTCAGATGACGCCTTGGGGCATAACGGAAAACCTGAACCCATGAGCAATAAACTCGCCCGGTGATCCTCGCTAGAGCGGGGTGACGTCGCTAGTCGTTAGTCGATATGGCTTATTGAAAGCCAGGAAACCAGCCATTCCACATATACCGTGCATACCAGTGCCGTACTTGACGACAAGAGTGGGCCCACCCTGCATTTCATCCAAACCCGACAACATTGCTCTACCCAAACGAATGAGATTATCTGCTGCGGTCACTGTGCTTGTTTGTCTGTGCCTATCGTTTTTAATTCAAAGATTTTTTGATAATCTTTGAGAATTTTGTGGAACCAAATTAGGTAGCACCCAATTTTCTACGCATGCCCTCGATATGGTGTCACCATCGGCAATCGCCTAACTTCATCTGTTGATGCACACTCATTTTTCGGCTGTTAATAAAGTCTGTGCACTCAGGGATGAAATCCAGGACGCCTCCCTCCTTTTCTTAAGGAACTGTTAGACTAGTCACTTAAAAGTAGTGCAGTCAATGGAAAATCTGGATTCTAGTTGCAGGGAGGTATCGCTAGAAGAGTGAAACAAAAATGAACAAGGTGGCCTCTACTGGCTAGATAATTTCAAAGAAAGGTTCACTCATAGGCCAGCTCATGATACTGCCTCAGTTGTCTAGTCTGCTTTCAGTTTTGACGCCGTTGCCAAGCAGTCAGAGTCTCTCCCCCCCCCCCCTCCTTCACTGGAGCAAGTTCTTTTCTGTTGTGTTGTTCCAGTTTATTCTTGGTCAAGAAGAAATTTTCCACACTACTCCTTTTTACAAACCAGAGGTCCACTAACGAGAACAGCAAGTACCCTTTCGATCCCCACCGTGTACAACTTCTTGATTACACTACAATTTAGCTAGTAGATTACGCCAACTTTTGCAGAATTTTCTGCTTAAGGACAAGCAGTACAAACATATTTCCGTTTTGGACTACCAAACCTGAACCTTATGTATTTCAAATCAACTGCCGTTCGAGTTGCCGTTCGGGATGCCATCTAAAACAACAACATCCTCAAGTGAGCCACTGTTATGCTTCAATGTGTGGCGAAAGGCGAAAGTGGCTCTATCGGAAATAAAGGGAACAGATAGAGGTACTTTGATACGCCATGGTATAATGTGGTGATCAGAGTGGATTCTCTACGATACTGTGGTATCACATAGCCGTTTTTCATTCACCGGTGCAGCCAACACATCAAAAAGTCTAAAAGTATTTATGATCTATTTTTGCAACGTTCATGAACCTACCGAGTTAGGGATGTGGCTAGAAGGTTTACTACGGAATCGCATAGTCTTATAATGCTGCTTGAAGTTGCCGCAACAGTTTCCAAACATTGAGTATGTAAAGAAACAAAAATGTTCTAGGGCGAGGTCAGGTGTTCGATTCTTTGCTTTGCGGCAATTTTGCATTTTTCTGCATCGACGATTGCTTGCACAACTACTCGTTTCCATTGTAAACTGTTGCCGACTCCTAGCTTGGCAAGTTCAAGTGGTTCGCAGAAATGTAGCACACTTTTTAACACTCGAATGGTGGAGATTCTCGCAGGGGTACATGGTTACGCTGCCCGATCAGACATACGCATGAGACTCTTCCCGGTGCACACATCATGTCCGTTTCACAAACTGCACTCTTCACACTTAATTCTATTTAAGCAACAGATTCAGGTTTTTTGAGGAATTTCGGATTTTAGGTGTCACATTCACTCTTCCTCCGATGGCCTTTCTAAGAGCATCTTGATTGCTATTCTAGGAAAAACTCGCGTCTTTGACTGATGATCGAGGAAAAAGTGCTGTCGCCAATTCTCTCCTCCGCATGTCTCCTGATATCCGCGATCGAATTTGTCGAGACACGCATCTGAAAGCACACACGTCTGCAACGAAGGGGCCGAGAAGGAAGCTAATACTAGCAGATGCAATTACTTCTACATTAGTAAACTTGTAAAGTAATAAAGACAAGGTTCGGCATCAGATAGTGTTTTGCTTGCAGGAGTGCGCCACGCGCTCATCCAGTGCTTGTTATCTTGAAGATAGTCCTTATGCGTGTATACACAATGAATTATGAGGAGTACCCAAATCAGTATTTCCACTCCACATGCAACGCACACCTCAGAGAGATAGAGAAGATATGGAAAGACAGGTTGGACCAGGCGAAATTGTGCATGAAATCGTAGTGGGCACGGATTTTGCGCCTAACAGCGCATTTAATGTACCGCTCTTTGAGTTCGTCCGTAAGTAGCGATTAGGAATTGCTCAAGAGGAGTTTATAAGAACACAAGCTCTTATAATAAAAAAATAAGTTTATAAGAACCTGCCATGGGTTTGCAGTCGTCAACAGTGCTCAAGCCGCAATGGAATAGAAAAACGCAAGCACAAGTACTACTGAGTGTTCCTAGGAGAAGATTCCGAAGGGTACTTCAGAGTGGTCGAGTCGAGACTTATGGAAGGCACCGACTTTTCAAATGTTAACACTGAATGTCACTGCGGAATGGGGTCGCTGCTCAACACTTCAAAGCAAAGCTCTACCAAACAAGCTTCTGCCTTTTGCCGACCAAAGAAAATTCACGTACCTGGTGGACAAATGGTAAGGGCAAACGGATAAAAACTTTTTTCTCGAAACTAAACAATAGGACAATAAGACGGTAATTTTAAGACTTTTCTGAGACCTGAACGCCGAATAGTTTATTCAGTTTCACCTTACAGTGATTTCTAGACAAACACAGTGATTTCTGTGATATATAAAATGCTTCGATTCAGTGTGAAGGCTACAACGTTTTATGAATCTGCTTTTGAGATGCGATAGGTACGTGAATCTAAAAATGTTCAGACATCCGCCTCAAACAGTTTACTTTTAAGCACAGAATTCAGAATCTGACCTATCAGGTCCAGAACTAACGTTTTTTGCTCAGTCTTAGTCTACGGTTTGAGGCTCCGTGAGTGCTTGGTTTTTGTTCGGCTTACTTCTTGCGAGAAGCTAAGATGAGAGATAGCTAAGCGAAGGATGTGCTTTCATACTTCGTTCACTACCAGTCCTCTCCCACCATGAAAATTTCCAGCTTCGTGCGATAAATAAGTAAGAAACCTTGAAAGAACCCGGTAATAACAGTGTCGTTTTCACAATGGGCACGACGTTTGTCACACTTTCCCGTAGTAACACAGTAATAGCGAGGGTGTCATACGTCATTAAAAGATGTGCATACAGTTGTCCTGGTATAACTTCCTGGAAGCCATTTATTTCCTATCGTTGTCCTTCAATTCGTCATCACATTCTTTTTCAATATGCCATTTCCTCACCAATTAGGGTGTTGCTCAAGCCAAATTGGGCACTTGAAGTTGAATAAACACCTTCTGCATGAAAACGCACCACTTGTAGACTTGAACTGGAGGCGCTTCAAGAAGGACAAAACAAAATCTGGGTGTGAAAAATTGCTTTGACTTTCTTTGAAAATTTATCAGCCCGCCAGAGGTGGTCTTTTAAAATCATAAACCCATTTCACAAATATTCACAGAGTTTCGACTCTTCGATCTACAGCAAAGTTTTTGAGCAATATTTTACGAAAACGTGCAGAAGAGCAAAAATGTTCCGATGTTTCTAACGAAAAGATTAAACATCCACGGCGTACAATCTGACTGATTCTGAAATTGGGTTTCACTTACTTGTACCAAGTGGATAATTTCCACTTCTTGCTGTAGCTCCTGCTGTATGATTGATTTACCTTAATTTTAAGTAACCCCAATTAAGCAGTGCGCACTGGGAAAGCGAATGCTGCGGTCCACTGGTATCACATGGCTAGGAACAAACTTTTGCAATTGTATAGATTTCAGATGTCTATAGCCCTGCATCCTTGTATTGGGAATAGCTTCTTATTGTACTTTACTTCATCCTATGTCATGTATGCCTTATGCATCGTACGTAAATAAATAAATAAATAAATAAATAAATAAATATCTTGGTATTTTTGCAAGAAAATTTTTGCATCATTTCTGAAAACCTCCCTGGCCAAAATAATTTGAAATCTTAATTTAATTAGTTTAATAATTTAAAATTATTGTAAAATCCTGAAAGTGCATTCTACGGTTCTAAAAGTGCACGTTTTGGAGAGAAAATTATATGAACATCTATTTATGAAAACAAAGGATAAAGGACAGCGATAGTCAATCGTCTGAGATGTGCCACGCATTGCGCTTCTACATGGTCACGGTGGCAGTTTCAATCCGTTTATGGCTTATGCAGTGATACTTAAGCTACAAAGTCTTTAAATAACAATCACAAATGTGTGCAAATCTGAGCAGTGCTTACTTTTCAAAACCACTATGTCCCCTATATCAAGGTTTTTTTTAACGAGGTTGAATGAATGTATAACCGATATTCAAATGCACAAGGAATTTCAGATCAATTTTATCGAAGCTATGCTATTGACCTTTCTCACACCTTAAAGCAATGCCATAAAGTTTTGACATCTTTCGACCTTATAAAAGCATACGCGAAATTATGATTTATAGGACAGTCGTGTTTTGAATTCAGAAGTCAAGCGTCTAATTTAGAAATAAATGTAGTAGTGTGGTCAAGTGCCAGCAACCCTCACAATTTGCCCAATTCAAAGGTTCCTTCTAAGATGTGCAAACATTGTCTAAACACAATCGAACTCACCACAATGGAAGCAAATAGAAATGTGAAAGTGCTTTCGAAACACCAAATAAAAAATTTAAGAGAAAAGTCCCAAAAGGCCACTAAGCACCCAGCTCACCCCATATCGGTGTTGACTTCCCATTAGTCATCTTCAAAGGCTGCATACCTGCCTCCTGGGGCCGGATTCATGAGCGATTTACCGGCGGGTAAGTGCAAGATTTACCCCCACCCCCCACTTACGCGCGATTCATGAACGCGCGGCGGGAAAAATCGGGGGTAAGTGTCGAGGTAAATGTTACCCCGTCGGCGCGTCGGGGAACATTTACCTTCAAGGTGAGGGTTTTGCTCCGCGGCCAATTTCTGACCCAGTGCAACCCTCCGCTGGTCCGTTGCCAGCTCTGAGCTGGCCGCCAGCCGCATAATCAATGCTCGATAGAGGGCGCCTAGTTGCCGTCGCCTGTGCCGTCTTTCGCCGGACCTATGGTGAGTTGTTTGACCTTTCGTTTTTCTCTATTAGTCTTGAATTCTATGGTTTTTTGGGCTCTGTGGACCATGGCGGCCCACAATGCCACTTATTGTTATGATTGTTATGTGATTTGCTCCCTTTAGTGGCATTGTGGGTCGGCTTGGGCCACCATGAGCCCGGTCCACCACGCTGGGTGGACTATGCCCATCCGCCACCTTAGCCTCCCTTGGCATATCTTGCCTATGGGGGCTACTGTGGTCCAAGGCACCCATTATTAGCCATGTAGGCCCATACTTACAACAGCATCCCTACTGCCTTATATGCTACAATACCGCCCGCGTCGCGTTCTCTAAACGTTTCGAAATATTCTTGAAGGCTTTACATTTTCCAGTAAGGGAAGATAGAAGCAGAGTGAACATGCTTTCTCATACTCGATTGATAGGTTCGATCCTACATGCATTGTGCACAGCTCACTCTCGGAACATTCCAGGCATGACAGAGCACTGACAACGCACGCCGTGCTTGAGATACTCCGAAAACACTGCACGTCACATCATCATCGTCACACGTCACACGTCCTGCAAAATAAGGTGCTCCAATCGGAAAAGCCTGCTGCAGTTATTTTTTTAGGCCACCCACGGCGAAAACGCGGTGGCCTTGTAAGGTTTTATACATGGTTTTGCAGACCTTGAGGAGACGAATCGAATGGTACCAACTGTTTCTGAAACCACTTAAAACTAAAGGAGTTATGAGCATGCGACGGTTTGCGACGGATTTTTCCGTTGCAAACCGCCTTTTGACCGCGCGACGCGGGAGGTATTGTACTACTTTCCACCCCTCTCCTTCCCCCCCCCCCCTTCCCCTTACCTCACATTTCACATTTCATTTCCCCTAATACGATGTTGCCAGTGTCGGTGGCAGCAACTTCCCAGCAGCAAATGTGACTGGTTGGTTTCGCTGCTAGCTGATGAAATTGGTCGCGGAGCAAAACCCTCGCCTTGGCCGTCATGAATCAAAAAAGAGAGGTAAGTTCAGGGAAAGTGGCGGGTAAATGGTCATCGAGGTAAATGGGGTAGAATTTACCTCTGGCCGCGTTCATGAATCCGGGCCCTGATTCTGTCTTGACGGTCTAAGTCGGCGAGAACCTTTAGTGGCGTAAGCGCTAGTGAGATTTTCCGGGGTGCATCTCTGGGCATTGCCATCCCAGTTGAGAAACTACTTTGCTAGCAGTCGACCGGCAGCTCCCTATTGGCGCTGTTGTAGTTCGACCTCTTACCATTAGGTTGGCATTTCAACGTAGTAGTGTACCTTGCAGCCCCAGCATCTCTCGGGTTCGGCTAGGCAGCGTTTGCTGCATGTGGGTTGCCCCTCACTGCTAGGTGAGAGAGTTATCCCTTTGGATTAGGTAAGTTACCTAGTCGGGTTTGATCTCCACTCGTGGCTGACCCTCTTCCTTCCCAGTCCCGTCCGTCCCTCATAGCGCGATTGGAACACGGAGGGAGTCAAGAGCGTAGACAGCCGGTGGGTACCTTCTCCTCATCGTTCGACCGAGCCACGTTTTACATTTCACATACTAACCCTTCTCATCCGTGGCATTTTTACATCTGATATCATTGTGATACTCTTGCATTCGCCGTCGCGTTGTGTTGAAATTGTGCTGAACCGTTTTCAGTGTTTGTTTTGTCTTTTATCATGAACTTTATAAAAGCAAACGGTGTTTCATACCGTCTGACATACGGTTCAGCCGTCTGGTACCTAGGAGGGGCGGTAAAAGAAACGTAGGGAATCTTAGGTAACCGTTCTGAGTTATCAAGTCGGAATTGGTACCGGTAGCTTAGGGAGAGCTTAAAGAATTAAACGAATATGTCGGTAGACGTACCCATATAGCTACTTCCCAGAGTGCTTCTGCCTTTTCAGCAATTAACAGTGCAGATGGCCAACTAAGTTCTCCGGGTGGAGAAGCAGGGAGGCCGGTTGGCACAGATAACCCTGCACCAACCTGCGAACCGAGTCGGGAGACAAGTATATTTTATTCAACGTTGTACACAATGCCAACATCAACAATAGAAACTTCGGCATCGATATTATCTCCCGCTCAAACACAATCGCGGGGGGGGGGGCAACTGGGTTTCCCATGTCCCACGGTTCGCATAACTTGACATGGGGGCCAATCCGTTCCTCAAACACTGGACTACAGATTCAGCAAGAAATGTTTCAGACGGTAAGTTACCAAAACTAGAATTCACAAGTGCTGCAAGCAGCCGTGCAGCTGGCACAAGATGCCCTGCAAGATGCGCTTAAGCCGGCTGGCTTAAAGATACCTCACGGAGCACCAGAGGCGCACAGGAGCTGGGGAGTAGTACCAGACCAAGTGCAGCCGTAGTAGGCCGCGGACGAGATGGACTCAGCGGCACCCTTGATCCAAAACGATGTAACCACTTGCGACACAGCTTTAACCGCGCACTTTCGTCACATTTCTCAACGTCAAAATATACTGGAAGAAATCCAAAAAGCTGCCGATACGGTCAAACGCGCTCTTTTCCAGTCAAATCGAGACCCACTGTTGTTATCGAAAATGACGCAGATCTCTGGTATGTCCGGCCAGGACTTGTGTCAAAAGCTGCCGTCACTCTTACAATAGAAGGTGGCCTGCGCCAAGATGTTATCGCGTGCTCGCTGCAGTGCAAAACTGATCATATCTTAGCAGGGACAGCGGGAAAAGATGCGCTAATTTCACAACTTGAGCAACAAGTGGTAACATTGCAGAACCACCCTAGGGCGCGAGGACCATGTGGAGAAAGGAGAGCCAATAAGGCCAGTAACCCCGCCACCGGCCGGACATCCAGGCAGGTCCAGGGTTAACTCGAGGACCCCCTCAGACTCTGGAGCATCGCCATCATCCTTGCAACCCCATACGTTAAGCCGGCCAGGGTCGACGCAGGAAGGCGGTGACATCTGGACGTCCCGCCACCACCAGAGGTCGCCGGCATCGTCGAGGACATCGTGCAGGAAAATTTTCCGATGTCGGCCGACGGTAATTCTTAGGGAGCTTAAATGTACAACCACCTAACGACAACAAGAGTACTACTACTTGTAGTAGTTGTTCGTCTCGGGAGGACTATGCCCTTTTTGCATTGGAAGAGCTGCTCAAAACCCAGACGGTAGCCGACGTAGGTGTGTAAGTAGGGTCCTCATCCTTCAACGACTTCATTCGTCGGTTAGAAGTGAAGTACCTGGCACGTTATGGAGTGACGAAGACAGGAAGACGGTTCTGTTAACTCACTTAGGAGGAACGATTAGAACCCTAATCGATCTTCGCCGGAGACAGGCCGCAAAACTTCGTATCAATCGGTCGTAGAATTCCTCCCAGAGGCTCGTCGAACTCCAGGTGAACGTTTACAAGCCGAAATGGATCGGAAGGATCTCCGGATTATGGACGACGAATCCGTTGCAGACTTTGTGTGTCGCGTGAGGCAGATTGCGAAACGCATGGTGCCGGAGCAGGCAATTGATTTCCAGCTTGGAAGCAAACTGTATGAGTGCCTATCCCACTGGAAGGACTCATACTACATGCTCGCTGCACTTGAGGCCCCGGAGGGCCAAGTATTTAAAGAAGTCCGAACTGTAGCTTTACGGATCGAGTGGATACGATAGCCCAGGAAGCGATTCAGTCACCCACGGGAATTCGTCGGAAAGCCGGTGTACCCTCAACGGCATATCAAGTTTCTTCAGAGGATCCACTAGTAATCCTCCAGCAAGTACAACTGGATGGTAGAGCAGAAGCCGGAACGGCAATAAACGCAACAGACGACGTCAAAGGCTCGGCCTACTAGACCCAGTAATGGACAGGCAACACAGCCGATAGGCATTAGACCACTAAATATGGCAGTGCAATCTAGGTCAAACGGAAGCAGCCGGAAGCAATCTCTTGCAACGCTTCTCAATTCATGGTGTGCTGTGATAGCCGTTCCAAGTGTCCCAATGAAACCCTTTGGCAAGATATGCCATTGTAATATCCGGATAATGGGCACCTCAGCGAAAGCCCTGATAGACACGGCATCCGTGCTTTCAATCATCCCCACTGGATTCCTGTACCCCTTGAAGGAAAAGGGAGAGGATTTGGATTCCATAGTCACCTTATGAGGCCCCAAGGGATAATAATGCTTTGGACGTATCTGGTAACCACATGAAGTTTCTAATGCGTATTGATACCCAAGTGGCGCTCTAGCCGGGAGGAAAAGACGTAAAGGTCTAGTTCCATTTACAAGAAGCCGATAGGCAACTCATCCTTAACGGTAACCATAGCTCCCCTAACCGTTGCGAACGCGCACGACACCCATCCAGGTAAGGATACAGACAAAAGTTTCTGGTCCAAAGACAGCCGGTAGGCCTAGGCTGCGCCACATTACCAGCGGAGATACTGGCGTTTCGGTCATAGGCAAGGAAGAAAAACCTTGGGTAATCTGAAAAGGACAGCGGTTAGGTAAAAATAAAGATCTTGTGCGAGTTCAGCGCGACTACCTGGTCAAAGTGCCAGCCGGTATCAGTAATTCGCCTATACCAACCCACTCGGGCGCCGGATTAGGCCACGCAAACCTAAGCGGAAACGGCCACGAAAGGTTCCATCCAATCGACTAGCATCAGGTATTATTCTCATTCCTTCTGTACTCTGATTGCTCCATTGAGTCTTGTGTTTTGAAAGCTTTTCCTTCAGCTATCGCACGAGCCAGCTGGATGGAACTTGTGGTCGGGTTAGTGTGATGGCAGTGTGCAGCAGTGGCGTTGTCGGGGCCACGAATGCTGTGCCAAATCTATGGGCCGACGCAGAAGCCGGAGACGCGTCCTTCTCGGATTCGAGAGTGAGCCCAGCTCTTCGCCATACCCGTTCAAACCAGTATGAGTCGTAACCGTATTCCTACCACAGTTATTGTGCTATTAGGCTGCTTCTTCTCTTCTCCGTTTGAAGCCCATTCCTCTCTTGCCAAACACATGGTTACTACCCTGCCTGACTTCTCATTGGCCAACGGAGTCTATATTTGTCTTATTGTCTGTACCCTCCTCTACTAGAATACTCTTTCTCCCGGACCCTTCTTCTCTTCGATGGCCGGACCCGTCGAACGTGGCGGGAACCGCACCGCGCGAGATTCGAGCGCCCGCGGCGCGAGTCCTAAAAGTAGTTACATCTTCGCGTTTCCCGTTTCTCGTTCCTGTCTCCCACTCCAGTAAGGGGGAGTACTGGGAATCCTTTAACGCACACAACCGTTGTCGGGTTGATTTTTTTTCCGCACGTCTTGGTTCATCGCTGCCATCACCAACCAAGGGTTAATTCCAACCCTTGACATTCTCAGCGTTCCTCGCCCACTAATAACTCCTTGTCTTCTCCATTCTTTCGCCTGACCTAAACTAAATTCACTCCCGTCAAGCTCCTTTCATACCGGCCGCGTGTAATACACCCGGCATCGGTCTACTCGGCTAGTTATTGCTAGCCCAACCCTCTCTTTTGCGGTAGGCTAACCACAGGCCTCATCCAATACAGGGTTACCTACTGGGTGGAGACCCACTCGTCTGGGGAAGAGAGAAGGGAAGTCTCAAAAGGGCACTAAGCACCCAGCTCACCCCATATCGATGATGACTCCCCAGAAGTCATTTTCAGGAGCTGCATACCTGCCTCCTGATTTTGTCTTGACGGTCTAAATCGGCGAGAACCTTTAGTGGCGTTAGCAGTAGTGAGATTTTTCACTTTGATAATTCTTTTGGTAGTTCCTGAATTCATCGTCGGGTTGTATTGAATTTGTGTTGAACCGTTTTCAGTGTTTGTTTTGCCTTTTATCATGAACTTTATGAAAACAAGGATGACACGCACAATGCGCAAGGATGATACGCTAATTTGTGAAGCGTTCTGCAATTCTCAACAATCGACTGCCTGCGCTCACCGTGAGCGGTCGCGCCCTGTATTAATGGCTGATCACACCCCACGCCATGCGATGCCTTCGGCGAAGAAGATGAAACCTACTTCATCAGTGCTTCCAAATTCGACCGCCCGCAGTATGCTGGACGAGGACGCCATCGCTATCTTGGGTCAGATTTGCTATTCATGTCGCTAAGGCTTCAGAGGCTATTCTTCTATTGGGAAAGGTCCTAAGCAAGCTGCCTGCACTGACGCTTGAGCATCTTAAATCCGAAAAAAGACGTCGTTTAATCGTGATCCGAGGACTTTTTGAAGCAGATGTTACCCTGTCCGCTTCATCGCGTCAGCTCCACACGGAAGTTCAGATGAGTAAGATACTTGATGTCTTAAATATTAAAGCTAGACTGTTCAAGTGTTTAGAATGAGTGAATGGTCGCCTAAAAGGCCACGGCTAGTGAAATGCGTTTTTCCTGCTAGGAGATTTTTCTTCGAGGCGTTGTCGAGTTCTTCCAAATTGTGGTCGTCAAGGGAGTTCAATACCGCTTTCATAAGAAGACCAATGACGGCCGCCGAACGTAAACATGATAGGGAGCTGCATAAGCGAGCTTACGACATAAATCAAAAAGAGCATAATGGAAATATGGTTTGCGTCGTCTATAGAGGTGAGGTTGTTAAAGTAGGTGATATTCAGCGTGCGCAAAGCAGTCAGACAAAAAACTGAATAATTCTCCCGCATTTGCCAGTTTCTGCCTTTTGTTAAACGCTCAAAGCCTGGTAAACCATCTTGATCAGTACAATTTTATCCTCCCCTCTTCCAAATAGATACTCGTATTCATTCCAGGAACTCGGTTAAATGATAAAATCACTGATTCGGAAATTTGCCCAAATCTTTCGTTCGCTGTTATTAGAAGAGATAGATTAAACAAAAGGGGCGGGGTGTTTGTGCCTTAGTCCATCAAATGCTGGTGTTTGAAACTGTAACCTTGATTCCGAATTCCCTTAAAGCCGACGTGCCGTGTTCCGACCCCACTTTCTCTATCGGGGAGTGGCATCGATTTATATCGCCCCCACCCCCCCCCCCCCCGCCCTCCTGCCTGCTCTTCTGCGGATGATGATCTTCTGGTATCGACTTTGGGTGATCTGGCCGCACTGTCTCCTCATGGCACAACACTTCTGATAGACTTCAACCTTTCCATTGACTGGGAGGAAGAAAGCACCACCACATCAAATGGGAATGAATTTTTAATTTTCTTTCAATCTTTACAGTTTCGGCTGTTGGTCTCCTTTCCAACCAGAAATGGTCACATCCTGGATTTGATTCTTTCATCGATTGATCGCGTAGAAGTATTGAAGCTGTTGCAGCCCTTGGCCTCAGCAGACCACGAGATACTAGTTTTCTCGATGCCCACCTTTACTGATCCGCCTCTGGTCACACGATTCAAAGATTTTAGATCATGCGATAAGAAATCTTTAGCTTCTAGGCTTTCAGAGATTGATTGGTTCGCTGTGTTCCAATGGTACACGGATACCAACGATGCACACTCTCGTTTCTACAGAATCAATCACGAATTAATTGAACTCTATGTCCCTACCATGTGCAAAAGCGCTGGTGCTTTCGGTGCATACCCAGAACACATGCGTAATCTTTCCGAGCACAAAACGTGCCTATTCTCTGAACTGACAGGTTCTTTAAAGTCTAAGAAATATACAGATTTGTGTAAGAAACTAGATGTGCACTTAAAGCAATTCCTTCGAAACAAAATAAAAAGGCACAGCAACGGAACTAATGCTCGGAACATGGCTGCGTTTCTGAGCAAGATAACCCAATGTACCAGATGTGCAAAATAGTTAAGGAAGAGGATGGCTGTTCGTACACCGACGGTTTGTCTAAAGTCATGCTTTCGCAAACTACTTTGCAAATTTGTTCAAACTTCACAATGAGCCAAATTTCTCCTAACCATCTGCATCACGCACATCCCTTATTGTCCCGGTCATACCGTATCAGGTTTATAAGTACCTTCGGGCGCTTATGCCCTCTGTATCTTTCACATAGGAAGGAATCCCCCAGGTATTTTTCAAGACCTTTTCAAATCTTTTTGCCGAACCCTTAGCGCACACTTACAACATATCATTAGGTGAAATTCCCAAGACTTGGAAAATGGCTGTGGTGACTGCCATACCGAAAAAGATGAGAGCCAACCTCGTATCAGAATTTCGACCTATTGGCATACTTCCTGTTTCGCCAAAGGCGCTTGAGAAAATTTTAAAGCACCACCTGCTGGAATTGATCCCGGCGGAGAGTCGTTAGACACACCGCCCTCAGAAAGGGGCGGGGCGAGGAGCGCGCCGAGGACAAGATGTCCGGGTCCTTGCCTTCACATGGAGGCGTCGCATTTCTAATTACTTCCCTTGGCCCTAAATCTCTATCCTGAACTGATTTCGTTCTTGAGAGCTAGAACCTTGATCAATATATTTGGAACAAAAGAGCTTTCAGCTGCAGCGCCAAGGCTTTCTTCAGGTCCCGCCAATGTAGAACTGACCGGAATCACCCATAGTATCTAGCTGAGGCGGAAATTTAAAGAATTTTGGTGAAAATTGAAAGAATCTAGAGAGAAGAGCGACGTTCTCCTTTCCTCAACTGCCTCCATAACCGAACCGACTGGAAAATGACTTCAGAGTTTCCCGAGATGCGCTTCCCAATCGTCTCTATCAGTTGTTAGGTTTCTGGACGATGTCACGTCAGTTAACGACGGTTTCGAGCGCAGCAAACTTGTCCAAATAGGGCGGCGCCGGCAGGGCGGGAAGTGGGCGGTGGGCAGAACGGTGTACCGAACGACTGGCTCCCATGGATCCCCACCCTAAAATGCTTACCCCCGGAACAGTACAGATTTCTATCTGGGTCGTCTACTTGTACACAGCTTATCGACTGAACTGAATCGACTGGATCCACGCCCCAGGAAAGGGTTATAAATACACATAATTTATTTCGACCTAAGTAAGGCCTTTGATACGGTATGCCATATAAGATTGCTAATATGGAAAGTATCGGAATAACGGATAACCTTCTACGTTGGTTTCGCTCCTACCTTCACCCCAGACAAATGGTAGTTCGCGATGGGGAATCCCAGTTTCACAGTTTCTCTTGTGTTTCGCAAGGAGGCATTCTCTCCCCACTATTTTTGCTTTTCACCAGCAACCTACTACCTCACCTTAAAACTCATTCGTGTATTAAAGTTGCAGCATATGCGGACGACAAAAGAACTATACGCTATATACAGTGACCATGACGCCTCCATAGCGTTCTAAACGATGCAAACGGGTGTTGACAGAATGCTAGAGTAGACAGCTCAATCGGTTTAAAAGTGCATTTTTCGAAAAGTCACATTTTCTCCCCTCGCATTGGGTCAGTCAACACACCTCTTGATACCCATCAGTTAGCCTTAATAAATACTGTAGAGGATCTAGGGGTTTACATTCATTCAGAAACCACACATGAGCTGGTCTACTCACATCAACGAACTCACTAAAAAGGGTCTCCAGTCGTTTTTAGCCTTTTTAGGACAATACTTTGCTCTGATATAGAAATATTTGGTTGAAGATTTTCAAAATGTTTGTTCTTCCTCTAGTTGAATATTACAATTCTGTCTGCAATTCTTGTTTGAGAAAGGACATCCGTAAATTAGAAAGCGTGCAGAAAGCGTTCTCTAGAATGCTGTGCTTCCGAGCATTGTCAGATCCTGCTTATCCACATACATTGCCACATTGCCGCCTTACCATACTAGTGTCCGAACTTAATTTAAGTTCGCTTTTTTACAGAAGAATTCAGGCCGACGTCGTCCTGGCATTCAGAAATTTGAAGGGTGAGCTGCGGCTGAAGTCCTCCAGTTACTGAATTTTTCGCCCCTCCAGGGGACGTGTCGGTGGTATTTTGTCATTTGCCCCTAAAACGGGCGTGCAAAGAACAACATATGCGACAAGAGTTTTTTTCTAGAACAACACAGTGGTTGGATCGGCTGCTGGAAACGATCTTAACATGCGAAAATTGAAAGCAAAAAAAAACTCAAGCGGGCCATAAAGAAGATTCATCTGTTAAGCGTTTTTGTTGTGCCTGACGTGAGATGACAAAAAATAGGTGGCTAGTTTTCCTTCGGTTAGTCCAAAGTTTACACTTGGACATTTTTTCTCGCCTTTATACAAATTTACGTTGGCATTCCTCTATTTCTATTGTTGTTTGTTCATTTGTTTAACGAGTAGTCCCCTGTGGTCCTCTAAATACAGACACAAATCACTATATGCAAAGCCAACATATTCGTTTTCTATCCTGCTGCCAGTTTCATTTATGGTTATCCACAGCTCTTTCTATCTCAATCCTTTCTACCTTCACATACACACGTTTTTCTATCTAAAAAAGCCAAAATGTTATATCTGCACTTTTCTTGTACAGGGCCCGCCCTAGGATCGTGCGCATGAAAGTTGTAGACGTAGCGCATTTTTACGCTCACAAGCCATATGTCTTTACGGTAGGATTTTTGCCTCTCGTGCTTTTTTGAAAACAGCATGGGAATTATTTTTCTTTGCTGAACACCCAAGTGCTGGGCTTGTCTGTCGGCAAAGCACGGTGCCAGTCCTTCCGTTCAAATTTTTTTTTCATTTCCTTTCAACTTCAGGGCGACAATAGATGTTTTATGTAAGGTAGACTGTGTTTGTTGCAGCAGGGATACCAAATTTTAAACGACAAAGTGTTAGGTTTGACCCAAGTCTCGTGGCTTTCACAAATTCCAATACCGTAGTAGACCACTCTGGACTCCTCTACTTCCAATCTCTTCCAGCGGCTTATGTTTTTATATAGTTGATGGATGATTCTGTGTGCTCTTATCCTCTGACGGCATTTTTATCGATCATTTTGAGTAAGTTTCTTTGTGTTAGTTTTCTTTTTCTTTTCTAGTTTTACACGTTGCCAGTGCATGTCCACTATGTTTGCTACTCTGTTTTGAGCGCATCCATCCTAGGACGTATATAATAAATAATGATAAATAAATTCACATTTATGTCACCTCAACAAGTCAAAAGTCAAAAAGTCAAAAGCTGAGCGATTTTTCTAGTCCATAGAGACTGCGATACGTAGCACCACAAGGATGGCACTTAATGGGCAATCAAGACCGCTGGAACTCCTTGAAGAACACTTCCAATTTCAAAAGCTTCGATTAACCCACTTTTAGTTTTAGTACAGTTGTACCCATTTCCAGCAAATCCAGACAGACATGTGCAGATGAAAGAGCCTTCTCGGTTCAGACACTCCGCGTTTCGATCGCAGAGGTACGGTGCGCGAAGGCATTCATTCACATCTGAAACAGCACTGCATCCTGTTATGAGGATTGGGTCGAGTAGGGGTGGGCTTATCATCATGAAAATAAATAAAGAGTAATGCAAATTGAAGAACAATGAAGATCGGACAGAAATGAACATTCGGCTGCAAGGAAAAGCTCAATGTATGTCTTATGTCTCAGTGGCAGATATTACATATTCGTCCGCTACTGTAGAATGCATGTCAGCGTGACAGGAGCTTACAATCAGTGCCACGAAATCCACTTACTCAAGCTACCCACTTCACACAGGAGTTAGTTAAGCAACTGCTTCACATCACATTGCCGGGTTGATCTCTAGAAAAACTATCCCAGGAGCACGTATTGATGCCGTTGGTAATCGTCTCCTACCGTTTTCAGCCGACCTTGACTGCGAGAGGGGGACGGTCAGGAGGTACACCCGCCCCCTGCTGGGAGGCGTGCGAACTTCCTCTCATCCCCTTGCTCACCCACCCCAACCCCTAGGCTTCACCGAGAGCCTAACGGCTGCCTTACGAAACCTTTGACACGCAACACAAAAGTTCCCGGTCCACAGAACAGCGGTGTACCTCCTGACGCCATGCCCCCCAGCAGGGGCGGGTGTACCTCCTGTCGCGCTGCCATTGCGAGACACACCAACCCAGTATTTTTCACTACGCGTTGTCCAGCTAGAAGAGCACTGGCTACAGCCATCTAAGAACTTCGACTTGAATCCATGAGAAGTTCGAGGAGAGCGCAAGGTACGACAAGCCGCTCTCATGCACCTTTCGAAGCCTTTCGAACCTTTAATAAACTCCCGTCCACAGCAGGAGCAATCGAGAATATCGAGACATTTGTCGGAATAAAAAGCGTGTGCTTACATCTTGTGGTTGTTAAAGTAGTTTGGCTTGAAGCGAATTCACGTGTGCACGATCTGCTAACTAGCATACGGACTTGGGTTGGAAAATAAGACAGAATTGGATAAAGAAGAAGAGTTTAGATAGTGTATGTTCAAGTACAAGAGGGACACATCTTCAAGCACAAGTGCACATTGGACACTCATCTGTGCAGTTGAAGCCATCTCCTTCAAAGCCCTCCTTGCACTGGCAGACTCCTCCCACACAGGTGGCGTCCGGAGAACAGTCCTGACAGTCCAGGGACGAGCGACCTGTACAAAGATTCACATTAATTACATGGCGAATTCCTCTCGTTGACCAGCTGTCACCTCGTCAGTACCTTTTGTAAAAAGTCCCAAGTTGATAGAGAAGCAGATTCTACCTCAACCAGTCTCACTATGAGCTTAAAAGCGTCATCTTCTTCAATACATGTGTCTTTAGCTAAGGAGAAGTACACGAGCTTTCAGTAGAAACTGAAAGGGTTCCTTGGTTCCTTCATTCGAATAACATACAAAAGCAGATCAACTCAAATTTCTGTAAGGCAGGTCTTGTTAGATTAATGAAGAAGTTTTTAGAGCAGTACTTCTAGAATTTAGCGTCGAACTGGCAATTTCGTGTAGCTGTTGATGGTCAACCGATGGGCTCCGCTAACGGCGACTCAACTAAAAAGAAGATCATGTTTGCTGCTCAATCCACATTTGAAATGCGTTCTTGGTTGAACTCACTCTGCTAATGTTTTTCTATATAGATGAAGGATCTCTCTTCTGAATGCGCAGCTTAGCAGCCTTCTCTTGCAATTTCAACATGCTTCTTAATCATATATTCTCGACAACTTTGTTTAGAGATTTTTATATTGTTGTAAGCCTGTTCCTTTGGCGACTCGCTACCAATCGGCGTTAGTGGACCAGTAGCGAAACTACTACTTCGTTCGGTACTGGTCTACTAATGCCGAGTGGTAGCGAGTCGCAGTCGCATCGAACGAAGTAGTAGTTTCGCTACTGGTCTACTAACGCGTAACGAGTGGTAGCGAGTCACTGCACTCAAACGATGGATTATCGTGCCTCTGAAGACAGTCGAAACGTCGGGCCAATAAATAGTTCCACCTAACAACCTCGAAGCGCAGAAACACTATAAACATTGATTTGGTTTATTTATTTCTGGCGTAAATGACAATTAATCACACGCGCAGACGATACAAGCACAAACACAAAAATATAGAAATATGCAGCTAAACCTAACTGTTCAAGTAACGTGATGAAGGTTTTTAAATTATAACTACGAAAGAACTGAGAACTTTACAAAACAACACATAAATAACAACGACATAGACACTGGGCAGCATTACACTCGACTGAATTCGTAGTGGTCACCTTGGCGCGAATACAGGAATCAAAACGCTTGATGAAGTTTTTGGCCATGGGCCACAGGTCATCTGGAGACAGTCGTTCCCACTGCCCACGCAGAGATTCCTTCTGGGCCTCCAGGCAGTGTTGGCGCTCGGAACGGACCTTTGCCTTTAAACTTCCCCCTGGATCACTCGGTGTAGTCCATTGGATTCAGATCGGGAGAGAGCGGTGGCCATTCCGCAGACATTATGATGTAAGGAAATTGGCCTTTCGCCATGCTTGGGCGCTTTTCGCCCTGTATGCAGGGACTGACTCTTGCTGAAACGTCCACTGCGCATTGCTGAATCGCCGCTGGGATTAGAAAAGTGCCACAGTCTCAAAGATGCCTCGTCGGTACACATCTTCATTTATTTTTTGCTCATTCGTCCGCAGAAACCAAGAGGTCTTTCAGTTGGTGTAGATTCTTCCTCAAACCTTGAACGTCTGCGGAATTTGACGATCTTTGGCGATGGCAAAGGTGGCTGAAGCCTCTCCAGATCAGATCTTGCCGTTTCGGCGGTTGTGACCCTACTCCACAGATAACTGCTTTTCGTCCGTGAAAAGTGTCCGCTCCCACCCCTCCCATTGAACTGTCGGCATAAATTTAATCGCTCGCGCTTATTCTTGTCCATCTAAAGCTGGACTTTAAGGAACTTGTAGGGCTTGACTCCGTGTTTCCTTCTGTCTATTCGATGCACTGATGTGAGAATGACACCGATATCAAAGGCGATTTTTTACAGGAGGCCCTCTGATATGGGATTTTTCGCTTTCCGATGATTTCTTAGATCTGCGGGATATTGACAGTGAGGTTTCTTCCTTGTCCTGGACAATCACCTTCATGGCCAAGCTCCTTATATTGACGAGTTTCTGTGGACACAGTCAACGGAGCTAGTTAATTATGTCACATTCGTGATTTCCTTGACGATGAAGCTCCAAAATTGCAGTGCGATGGTTTGACATCTTGAGAAAAACCATAACCGGAAAAAATAGAACTTAAAAATTACAACACGAACAGAAATATACGCATAAAAAATGGCGCTATTGTCACCATACTGCAGATTAATACTTTCGCTCGGGAAAACGTCAAACCTTCGTCATGGTATTTTGGAGCTCCCTGTATAAAAAACCTTCAGGGGCTTTCGTGTGGTATTGTCGTAGTGGATCCACTTCTCATCCGAAGTCACGATGGAGTCATAGAAACCGCTGTTCTTGGTTTTGCGGATGCGAGTTCCGAATGGCGATGGCGATGGCGACTCGTGCTGTTTTGTTCGTGTCGCTGAGCTGATGTGGCACCCATTCCCCACACTGATTTGACTTTCCGATTAATGAAAACGATCGGCGACGGTAGAATGGTGAGAGCCGAACCTCTACGCAAGCTCATGTGTAGTTTGTGTTAGATCCGACTCGACAGCTTCTTTTAATTCCTGGCTATCCACAACTTTAGGGCGCTGTTGATGTTCGTCTTCAAGGCTCTTATCGCGGTCTCGGAAACGTTGAAACTATCGCTGACATTCACGTCATGATGGAACTTCGTTACCAGATCCTTCAGACAAGATGCAATATGGTTCTGCAGCAGTTTTTCCTTGATGTCGTTCAGCAAGCAAACCCGCACTCGGTACTTTTGCTCGATCATCGTTAATCTTAAAAAACATCTTCAAAAGAGTCAACGAATCAGAACGAAACCTTGACGAAAGATGCCCTCGGAAACGCTTGTTAAACACGAAAAATTACATGATCCAAGACATAACAATGAAAAAGAAATGACAAATCGAAAGCAGGCGACATCTACAGTCCGACAACCTAATATTTTCGGATTTTATTAATGTGAAATTTTATTTCAATCAAAAAATTATTGATCAAATAAACTGTGAAAGATAAAAATGAAGGACGGTGTTAATCAATCCTTTTTAATATGCGCCACGCATTACGTTTACGGGATGTCCAGAAGCAACGTAGATGCGTAATTGGCCTACGCAATGCCTTTTCGGTGGACAAGATGAAATTTGAAACTAGAACCTCGAATCGCGTGCACTCGACAATCGGCACCTCCTCCAACTGCGTTACCCGGAGAAAGAAGCTATTATATATACATTGCGCGCGCCAAGACAGAAATTATACATTTTCGATTCACTTTCTTGAAGCCTGAATTGGCTGGTACCGATTGTGAGGCGTAGGGCTTCATAACGATGTCCTTTTGCGATCAAAACTCTAAAGCCAGCCGGGATAAGAAGGGCGCTCCCCAGTTAACCAAGGAGGAGTGCTTTTTTCCATTACGCCATCATGGATTTTTACATTCTTTACAATTTCGAAACCTTACGATAGCCTCGTTTACATCACCAAAAAGGTAAATATGACGGCAAATTATACGAATGCTTGGCCCGAACTCGTCGTCAAGCCAACTGAATGGTTTCCATTCTATTCTTAAGACTTCTCGTTTTTGGTGACACACTAATAACCTTGCTGTTTAAACACGTTACAGGGTGAAAAAGTATTGATGCAGTAAATGTAAGTGTTAGAAATAACAACACATCATAAAATTCAATAAGTTTATATACAAAATGTCAACAATGCTCTAGCGAACAGAATAGCATCACCTGTATTTTATATGGGATTCTTTGCTGCGAATGCAGAGGCGAATGCATTTGAAAATGAAATGGGATAGCCTTTTTGAGGCATACTGTATCTGCTGTCTGAATACATATTCCCCCTACCAACCTCATTCTCCTAACAAGAAGAATACAGCAATTTCGCTGTCGGCTTTTGGCTAACATTTCGTGTGAACCACAAGTCCGAAGTTTTCAGAGTTCCGCCAAAGATCCGCCTTCACCCACCGAGTCCGACGTAGGTGCAATGCTTCCCGTCGCCTCGGTACGATGCCATGCATTCGCAGCTGTACGAGCCGATGGTGTTCGTGCACCACGCGTTCCGATCGCACACCGCCGTGTAGCCGCGGCATTCGTCGATGTCTGAATTCTCGTCGGATTCTTCTCTTCGGCGCCTTTTCCACTGAACCAACTCACCTATGCACTCTCCATACTGGTTCTTCTCGTAGCCAGTCCGGCACTCGCAAGTGTAGTTGAACTTGCTGTGCGACTTGCAGAACGACACTCTCAAGTCGCAGTGGTCACATGCTGGAAATGGCAATTCCAATAGTAGTCTTTCAAATTTCTCAATTTGGTTGCTACCGATCCTGCCCCACATATGATGTCCACCAACAACTTGGTGCTCGAGTGTTGTGTTTCAAGTCCTGGGCTCATTTATCTCACCTTTTATTCGGCAAACTGAACGAAAACTTCTGACTGAACTACATATGAACTACATATGTATTAGGTCGATGCATGTGAAATGGCTGGTTTTGCTACCTCAATTCCTGGTCGATTTTTCATGGCTATTGTGAATGTCTTTCAGGCACTGTATATAGCTTCTGAAGGCGCCGAAGCTCCGCTTTCTTACCATTTATTGCTTTTGTGACAAAAATTGCCTCTTGCTGAGTTTCTGACGTTGTTTTTACAGTATAAATTAACGTGATATTCGGGTGCTCTGCTCATATGAATGGAAAAGTGGACACTGTGCCCCGGCCACATCTCGTAACAACAACGCTGCATTTGGGGAGGATTTCGCTAAGGAACGCATAATTCGCCAGTGGTTCTAAGGGTTTCATCTAGAGGTGAATGTCTAGAAGATGAAGAGGTAGGCGGCCAACACTCCTTAAAGACGTCTAACTCAAAGACATCGTGGAAGCGGATCCGTGTCAAGCTGTGAGCGAGGCACTGCATTTCGGCGTCGACGGCAGCACTATCAGTCGCGATTTAATGCGATCGGAAAGGTAAGGAAGGTGGATGAATGGATCCCGCACGAACTGACCACTGGGGAGATGCTGAAGCGCCACGACGCCTGCGTTCCGTTGAGGCAGCGCAATCTTAGGGAACCTCTTTCTGACAGATTCGTGACATGCGACAAAATTGGATCCTTTATCGCAATCGTTGTCGCTCTGCGCAATGGCTGGACAATAATTTGGACAATAATTGAGAGTCCCAAGGAGATGTCTGAACCAAGTCTCCAACCAAAGACATCATGTTGACCGTATGGTGGAGTATGGCCTTATGGCCCATTACAAGCTCTCAAAGACTGGAGAATCTACCACAACGGAAAAGTATTGTGCCGGAATTGAAGCGGTGCACTAGAAATTTATTGAAAAACAGCCGGCTTTGGTCAGTCGAAGAGGCAAATCTTACTGCATGGCAACGCGCGTCCGCACGTTTCAAAAATTGTTCTCCAAGAACTGGATGAATTGGGATACGAAACTCTGCCACATCCGGCATATTCATCAGATCTGTCCCTTGCCGATTATTATTTTTTAAGCATTTAGATCGTTATGTGGAGGATAAAAATTTCAGCAACCAAGATGATGTCGAAAATAACTTCTTATGTTTTATGACTTCTCGTAGGTCTGATTTTTACAGAGATGGAATGTCTAAACCCTTCTCGCGTTGGGAAAAGTGTACTAATTGCAGCAGTACCTATTTCGATTAACAAAATTGCTTCTATGCAAAATTATGATCCGTCAAAACTCTCGGTCAAAGTCGGCCATTTCATATGTAACGACCCAATACTAGCATTGAATCGAGCTAGTATTGGGTAGTACCTATTTCGCCATATCTATCTTCCCATATCTAAGCCAATCCCCACTATGTTCTTTCTGTAGAAAAGTGCCAAATCCATTGGCAAACTTTTAAATATACCGCTTTGCAGACACCCATGTACTTAAAACACAAGAACAACGAAGACACCAAACCCTAGAAACACCAAGGCTTTTTCAAGAACCTAGTTTCAGGCTAATAAACACTCCTCTTTATCGGCAAATAAAGGTTTGAATCACTTCTCTACACAGTGAGACAGTGTTTGTGCACATACTTCTTTTTCAATGTTGATCGCAGTTAGGGAAAACAACACTCCCTTCGAACGCTCTTACCTCTCTCCTCTCTTTCATTTCTACAAAACAACCCTTCTTACCTTACTACTGGGGTATGCAAGAATTAAATCCTTTTGAAACCTTCGACTGCCGCCCTTTTTAAGCACCTATCGCCACATTTAGGCCTAGGCAATAAGGGAGATGTGGTGTATTTAATTCAAAAATTCTTCTTGGACACAATCGCTGAGGTGACTAGTTTCGTCGCCTTGAGTCTTCACAATTACTGATCAACTTTGCCTTTTTCCTTATTTTATCAAAAAGTAAGTTAGTTACTAGTAAAATTTCCTCTGGTGCCAGGAAAGGAGGTGTGCTCATTTGCAAATCAAATGTGAGATAGGTTTCTGAGATACCACAAATCAGGAAAGAAGAACAAACCGATTTGTGGGGAGAGCCGCTCGCCGCACACCTTGTTGCACATGTGAAGGCTGTAGAACTTGTTATCGTTACCGCCACAGCCGTAGAAGAAGAACTGAGGAAGGAGACAGGTGGCTTTTGCTGTCGTTTAGGCATGTGGTTAGAGCACGAACCTTTTCGCAGGTGCCGGTATCCGAATTGAAATGGTACCACCACTGACCAGCCCTTTCATCGTTGCAAACGCCGGCGTCAGGCTCCAGAAGGCACAAGTCTGAACGGAAAATCTTTCACATGGCAGTGCTTAGTGGTAAAAATTTATTCACCCGCTTTTAGGTTATTTCACTTTTTTTTACCCATTGCCGGAGACCCATTTCATGGGCTTTAAAGTTAAATTCTTTAGCCCTCAGTATGTTGGTATTTTCTTAAGAACGGTACAAACGCCAATTTCCAAAAACAAAGCCAAATAGAAAACATTCGAAGCCTTTAAGATTTTAAAAATGATCAAACGTGCCTTCGAGGCATCCTACGCAAAGAGGTTAAAAAAATAGATTGCTTTCCTAACATTTTTGGACACCTTCGCTCTATATTAACAAAATATATTACTAGGCTGAAAATCCATTTTCGTTTGCAACGGTCTCTGATCACCTACCAGGTACAGCCACCGGATTGAAGAGCTTGTACCGACACTGCTTCAGGCATTCATGCTTGGTGTTGAAGCGATTTTTGTTGCCCATACATCCGCCGTAATGGAACTCCTTGCATGACTCATCCACCTCGTCCCAGAACCACTTCGTCTGAAATTCAAGGCGCGAGATTGTCGCGGGGTTGTTATAGATCCCGCTAACACAGCAAGCCTATTTATTGGCGGAAAATGGGTTGACGATGCGATCTGTAAATGGAAAAAAACATCGCTTAGCTTAAGGGAGGTATGCACCAATAAAAATAATAGGCGAAGACACCCAAAAAAGGTTTGATGCACTCATACATGGCTGACCATTGAGGATCAAAAAAGACTGTGCCCGGTGTTAATCAATTCCTCCTGGTATACGCCACGTGATCTAATTCTTCGGGAATAGGGGAAACTAATTGATTGCGCATTCCTATACAATGAACGACCCTGCAGTGGGCTGACCTGCAACAACTTAGTGTTTTGTCCTTCCTAGACAGGTGTGGTCAACTAACTGACCATGTAGGGATGGGAGACGTGGTTGACCTTTGCGAGCCAGGAAAATGAACCTAGATTGGAGATGCACCTCTTAAGCGGCGCTTCGTTCGATTGTACTACCACCTGTGCAGCTGCGGATAGCTGGCGGGATGTATCTCTCTTGTTAGTGAGATGACCCAGTCAGATATGAATTCTGAGTACCTTCATCAAATGAGCTTGAGAAAGTAAAGACTTCACTAAGTAAGAAATCTTAAATTACAGCCGTGTACCAAAAATTTGAGGAGTGTTAAGGCATTTCATATTTATAATAACAGACAAGCAGTGGCCTAGCGGCCGCCAAATATTTGGTTGGGCGCTTCATCCCCAAGCCCCGAGAATAGAACACCCAACCGTCTTTTCTTCTTTAGGCTTTTTAGTTTCATTTCAGTAAAAAACTTGGCTTACCATACAGAATAATATAGCGGACAGAAAAACTTTAAAATTGATCGTACAAAGCCAATCTACCCTCTATCGTACGTAAGCGATTAATTCTCCGAAGTACACGTTCTCTACGTGGTGAGAATCAGGTCGCTGTAAGAAGAGTCCCAATCCCATGTGCTTAATCTGCAGGAGTCAAGTACACGCACGCTCGCTGTCCGAAGCTCTTAATAGGTTTTCTGAAAATCCAACGCTTGCCTCGCAAAGACTGATCTGTGGCACGTCTTCTGGATCTGGACGTACGTTGTACGACGCCAGTGTAACTTTTTTCTATCGGAGACGTGTTGCATAACTCTGTGACATGACTGACGAGCCCTTTTCCTGGCACAGGTGACAAGAGTTCTGTGGCACGTCTTCGGCATCCCTACGCAAATGGCACGACGTGAGTGGCAGGTCCTCTGAAACCCGACACACAATGGACAACACTGTGAGAGGAAATACTGGTCCCATCAATGCCCTCCTCTTACAAAGGAGGTCAATGATCGTCCCGTGGCAATTCTAAAAGTGACCTATTGAGGGTTATAGGGAACTGTAAGAAAAGCACCGTAGTGGTTTTTTGTTTAAAGTGACCAATCTAGGGTTGTAGAAATGGTCTGAGAAGCGCCATAGTAGTTTTCAAATTTCCTGTGGACCCTTGGGTAGGTCAAAAATTGCAAAAAACCGTATCCCTTCAGTGCCGGCCGATAAAGCCAAACCGACGTCTAGTACTGCCATGTCGTGGTTAGAATCTAACCTGCAAAAGGTTTGGGGCTGGAGCAATAGCGGAATTACAGCGATTTCACAATTTGCCGGTTAGCCTTACAGTAACCGACGTGGAACATTGAGGTGCGTCGCTTACGAAAATAGGCGCAACGACTGAATGGCCGAGTAAACGCGGTGGCGGATTTGCAGGAAAGGAGTCAGGGGTTCGGATCCGAAGGTCGGGATCCGGCCCAGCAACGCAGAATTCCGACCTCCGGATTCGAACCTCTGACCCCTTTTCTGCAAGTTCGCCCCCGTATCCATCGGTCGCCCAGTGGTTGACTCCTAGCTCGTAAGCGGCGCACCTCAATGTTCCGCTTCGGTTAGTGTATCCCTAACAAGCAAATTGTGAGTTCGCTGTAATTCCGCTACTGTTCCAGCCCCAATCCTCTTGCAGGTTAGACTCTAATCACGACATGACAGTTCCAAACGTCAGTTTGGCTTTATCGGCCCGACTGAAGTGATACGGTTTTTTGCAATTTTTGACCTACCCAGATGTCCGCAGGGAATTTGAAAACCACTATGTTAACTAACTCAGACAATCCCTACAACCCTAAATAGGTCACCTTAAAAATTGCCACGGGAAGTTCATTGACCTCCCTTGTTGGTAGGCCTCCTTTACGGTCTTCCTCCACCAGAGGGTACTCTTCACTGGTCTTACCTTTACTGGTCCCTCTTACTCTTCTGACCCAAGCTGGTTAGATGACGTTTTCGGCACACCTTCTCATCCACACCCTGTCGCTCTGTCCGCCCATATATGACAATCTTGGGTGATCCGTCACTAAAGTTGTAAGTTCGCATGCAATCGCCCATGGTTAAGCTCGAAGGAGGAGCCGGCAGGCATATGCCACCCTACCGAAGGCATTCGTTAGGCTTTGGTCCTCTCTTCCCTTCCTTTTTGACTGTCAACATGGCCCGCGGATTTACTGAATTATTTGTAGTAAGATCCGTGCCTTTCTATGTCTGAGCCTATAGTAAGATCCGTGTATTTCTTTGTCTGAGCGCACTCTGTTTGAACCCACAAAAAGGATAGTTATTAATATTAAATAAACGCCTCAAATCTTTGACCTGCGTTGGTGCAGTACTTCAGCATCAAAGAAGAATTTCAAGCTTTAAAGCAAGTTGTTTTAAAATTGGTACAATTTTATGTACGTGCAGAAAAAAATTTGAATTAGCCCTTCCTTGGAAGCACTTCAAATCTAGGAAAGTCATTGGAATCCAGGCGGTAGGAAAACTATGTCTTACAGGAAAATTACTACCTATATAGTTCTTATCTAAAAGATCTGCTAACATAACATGGTATTCTTCTCATTTTTGTCAACATTAAGGGGCGATATGACATCTACTCAAATCTTTTGTTCCGCCGTTCATAACAGGACAAACAAACCGAGGCAAAAAACCCCCTTCACCTTGGGATGAAAGTTAGCCGTTGGGTGCCGTGAGAGAGAAATCGGAGCCGCAAAAATTTAATAATAACTACATATGTATGTGCATACCCTCAGACATCCCGTTTTTGACATGCATTTTAGTCCATGTAGTGAAGATGGGCAGCATTGAGAGATAGGAAATCACCAGCCAATCATAAACAATGCCGATTGAACCCAATGCCAGCCAATCTGTGTACCAACTCTACACAACCTCTATGAATGGCATGCTTGTTTGACTTCACCACACAATGCTACCTACATTCGCGACATGGATCAATGACCTAAATAAAATTCCTGTTTTACATCATCTAGTTATAGCAAACGGACGTTTCTGTCACGGTATTACTTTGTGCTACATGCTCTCGCACCGTGTAGAGTCGCTAAAAAACAATTGGAGAACGCACAGAAGTGATGATGCTGACCTGATAGAATTGACATGGACCAGGATCCACTGTTTCCTTGCAGCGGTCCTCAGGATCTGAAAAGTGGAACAGAAACATTTGGACTCAAGTAAACTTCTAAAGCCACAGCTGGTATGCAAACAAGTCTGGGTGTTATCTCCTGCCCATTTGCCTCGACGGCCACTTACCCACTACTTACCCTGAACTTACCTCTACTTTTGATTCATGACGGCCAAAGTAGGGGTTTAGTAGGGGTTTTTTCTGCCAAGTTCAGAGGTGTGGCTCTTGGACTCATGGATTGACCCGAAAGGTCCTGTGGTAGCGCAGGCGACAATATACAGGGCATTGTGACAACGAACCTACCCTGCGGTACCGACTGGTCGCATGCCTTTGCATCCGCGAGCCACCACGATTGCGTAATTAGTAGGAAATGAGATAAGGAAATAAGATGTAATATCACATGCTGACTGAATAACAAAAACCATGAAACAAAACATGGCAAATTGTCAAAATGTGAAAGAAGCAGATATTGTCTCCTTCGAAAGCATTTCCGCATGTGTCGTAGGTCGCTTAGTTGCTCAGAACTACTCAGAGCTGGCAACGGGAAGCGGAGGGATGCATTGGGTCAGAAACTGGCAGCGGAGCAAAACCATCGCCTTAAAGGTAAATGTTCCGGTTCTACGCGCTGACGAGGTGGCATTTACTTCGACATTTACCTCGGGTTTTTCCCGCCGCGCGTTCATGAAGAACGAGAAAGTGGGGAGTGGGGGTAAATCTTGCACTTACCCGCAGGTAAGTCGTTCAGAATCCGGCCCCTGCATTCTCCTCATCTTCATCGCTGAGAAGGGCAAAAAAGTTTTATTCACAACTGCGAATGTCATGTGATGGTTTCACGTTAATGATTTCTATTACTCTATTATTTTTGGAATTTCTAGCAAATTTCTCCTCTATGTATGTCCATTTATTGATGATTTGGAGTCTAGCTGCGCAATCCGTTGAAAATGAAGAAACTGTTCAAAGACCTCCCATGAAAGCATTCAGGGGCCGGATTCACCAACGACTTACAGATATTTGACAGGGAATTATGCGGAAAGATAGCGCCAAGATTTCACCTGATAGCGTCAACATTTCACCACGTCGGTTGTTGATAAGTCGCATTAATTCACGTTTCTCCAGGAGTTTCGCTGTAATTTCTCTGTCAAATCTCTGCAAGTCGTTGATGAATCCGGCCCCAGGTTACCTTGAGTAAGTTCTGTGAAATATAGTGGAGCTGTACCACCTTGTTTAGAAATGAGATGACTCGATGAATTCCCGACTGCGAAATTAGGCGGAGTATGTGGCATAGCGAGTGTCTCGAAGTTTGACCAATGTCATTATCGCCTTAGCAGTGCGCTGCGAAAAAGGGGAAGGGTGAAAAGTGGAGAATTATTCTACTTCAACTGCATGGTTTTACAGCTAGTGCTTCCACTGTTACCCTGCTTTCAGATGGTATTTTTGACCGAGCTCCTTCTGTAAGCAATGGTAGCTCGGTAGGTATTGTGTGCTTCGACTCAACGAATTTTGAACGTTGAGACGAACACATTTGATTCGCACAGTCACAAAAAGCTACTTTGAGGCTTTACAGCTTGGGAGTGAGAGGAAAGTTAGTGTGCTGGCTACGTCTATGCTTGTCAGGTAGACAGATCTGTGCAAAGGCAATGAACTCCTCTAGATTGCCTGCTCAGCAAAAAATGTAACCATATAGGGTGCACTCGGCAGGTGGCACTCCCTACCTGTGCTGGCTTCCACTTACCCGCCAATAAGAGATAGTTACAGTGCTTGAGTATACCCCTGCCCTTTTCCTTGGCCATTCATTTCTCCATTGTACTATGGCTTAGAGTGCGAAGCTTTTGAGAGAACGGGCGCTGATTTCGGAATCAGACAGTTCACTGTCGCCTCTAGGAAAAAGTACAGATATGTATTATAGCATCTGAGAAATTAGCTGCTTAAAATTACAGCACATTTTGGAGCCTGTTCTCACGAACACTTTAGAATATCTCCTGAAAGCGTGAGCAGTTCTAAGGAGGGCTGCTGGTTGTATTGGCTAGTGAAATTTTCATTCTGTATCTGTTTGAATTTTTATATATTTTCTTGCAAAGAAAATTCTTAATATTTCGCCTGAACTATTGTATAATAGGATGATGGCAGATTTCAGGAGACAACAGTCTTTCTGGTCACAGCATGACCATTGCAGCAGATTGTCGGAGGAGTTTGAGAAAATTCCGCTGATACGGTTTTCTAATTTTTGAGCAGATTGTGATACAGTTTTTGCGATTCGCTTCGTAACTGTAGTATATGTAGATACGTATCTACCCAATGAGTTTGAAGGCATAAAATTTAAGGCGGCAAAAGTCTCGGTGGCGTGTCCAGGATTCTAAGAGGAGGCGAAAAAGAAATTTCAGGAGCTCTTGTGACCCATTAACACGCACAGCGCACGGCATTAAGAACTTCTACCAAAAAAACTGCGAAATTGAGCGTCAAAGAAGTTTCATTTGCAAACGGCGTCTCTTTTGTCTCAGTCAGCGACACACACTTTTTAACCTCAACAAAATTCGGTGGCCGAGTGGAAACAAAGGAATATGCAGCAAAAGAACGATGAATTCAAACTCCACCGAGCACTTACTTCTGATAAATAACGGTTCTCCAGTGTGCGTTATTCGTGGAGTAAATAGCAAGAGCACAGCAAAAGCGAGAAGGGTCATCGTCACAACTGAAGTTTCACGACGTTGACAGCTCGAGGGGTGGCAGAAGATGCTGGGGACCACTCCAAAATGCATGGGCCATTCCACGGTGTGAATGCGTTTTTCGGCGGGCAAGAGGCTAGAAGTGCAGCATAATGTGGGCCAGCAGATGACCCTTCAATCAGAAAATATAGGCTTTTGAACTAATGAAGACGTTTATTGCAGCAGACGTGTCTGAAACGATCGCTTCTAGTTCTACTAGAGGCACCTGCACAATTTTAGGTTTGAACATTCTGCCAGACGCTTTCGCCTTGCTGGCTATCTAAACTTTATCACGTTCCACCCTCGCGACATTTCTCATGTCATACGAACTGGAACAGTGCCAAATAATCTTATTTAAAGGGAACAAAGCTCCCTGATAGAAAATGTCTGATGTTGATTCCCTTCAGTTAATTCATTGCCGTTCATTTCATTCTGCACCTCAATTTAGGAGCATTTCATGGACTCCAACGTTTTCATTTCCTGCGCGGTCCCCTGCGAAAACCAAACCCGTAGTCGTACTTTCCCCTTATGCACAACATATACGCTGCCTCACGCTCCGTCGCAAAACGGAGCCCTGTAGAGCACCTGCCGATTGACGGTGGCACATTTGGGGAACAAAGTCTCATCTAGCCTCCTCTTTGTTTGCTCCGTTTTAAGTATCCTTGTTCGCCGTAATCCACTTTGTTTTCCGACCGCTGCTGTCGCTCGGTCGTTCCTCGGTCTCTGTCATTCAGAGGTGATTTCGCCGTTTTTTCCACGAGGAGGCGAGAAAATAGTGGAGGAGTAGGGCCGGAGATAAGCCTGTTTTATTTCTACCGTAGGGGCAACCTAAGCACGAATTTTGCCTATATAGTAATTTGCGGTGGCTAGACGGTGGACAAGCCAGTATTTTATCCCTTTCAGAAAAGTTTGGTACGAACCCACTGACTTTATAAGGACATGAACGGTGAATTGGCACCAGCTTCTCTGGGGAGGATAAAACACAGACGTGTCCATCGCCGTGTCCATCCAGGCCAGCGTAACACATACAACACCTCTCAGGAAAGGATAGCTCGACGTCTTATTCTTACCAGAGAAGGCGTACCAATTCATTTAAATAATGGAACGAAGGACTTGGATGGCCTGAGAGGGGATCTTCATTCATATATGTGTCCGTAGACATTGGATCAGTAGGCCCTTCAAGACTTGTGAAGCAAAGGTGATTGTATCAGCGGTTAGCACGTCCACCAGAAAATACGAAGGTAAATGTTGTGGCGATTTCTGCATAAAAACCTTTTATACCACAATGCAGCCAAGCTGTTAACAAAGAAAAAGAATTTGTGTCAGACCTCACTATTACATTAGTCTTTCCCTTAAAATAGCTTACACCCTTATTTTTCAATTAAGATCGAACATCCTAACTCTGCATGGGATAAATAATCAAATACAAAGTTATTTCAAACTCTTCAAACTTTTGGAAAAAGCATGTGACGAAGCGAATTTTAACGAAAATTTTAGGCTCACCTTTCCCGCAACGCAACAGTTGCTGATAGCGCGTTTCTGGAGGACAGCTATTTGGTCAGTCGTGCTCATAAAGCTTTCATTTACATTAGTCCACAGTACATTCTTTGGTGTCACTGAAGCATTGTCAAAATTATATACGTTAATGTGCCTCGGATTCTCTTGGTCACAGCGTGTCTTTTCTATGAAATGAGGGACTCCTCCAGCTTGTGATCAATGTTAGGAGAAACATTTAATTTTTGCGCTAAATTACAGTGATACAATTTTCTAATTTTGCTATGGATCGGGCAACTTAAAGGGAATTAAATGCCGAAAACGTTAAACCTTCGGCCTTAGTACTGCCACGACCGGTCAAAAGGTTAGCTGTACGCATGGTTGCCATCGAACTACAAAAACTTACCAAACTGAAAAAAACTAAGTTTTTGATCTGTAGATTTACAAATGCTCTTTGCTTCTGGAGCTCACTAAAACAATCTAGCGCTATCGACCAATTAATGGATAGCATGCAATGATCGAATTAGAGGCTATTCCCTCCAATAAAAAGTCTCTATCAAAGATCTCCTTTATGAATTCGGATGATGTTTCTGTTTCAGAAAGTAGAAAACGATCACAGGTTTTACACTGCTTTGTATTCGTCTTTGTGTTCGAGGCATCTTTGCTGCTTACAATTGGCGCTATCCGGTTTTCGCTGTAGATCTTTTATATGCACTTTCATCCCTTGTATTCAGATTCAGGCAGACTTACCTCTGACACAGCTCTTGTTACATTTCAACATAAGGGTACACTAAGCATTCATACATATAGGAAACTGGAATGGAAGGATGCTGCCAGCTCGCATTAAAGAACATTTGGCTAGTGAGTGGCGGACCGACATTTCGTCTGGAAAAGCGTTGGATGCATTCTGAATTTTTGCAAGAAATCCAGCAATGAATAGTCGAAATGATCGCACCTCAATCATTGGTGAATTCTTGCTGTTCATGTGAGCTATAGGGCAACCGGATGTGTCGCTAAGGAGGACACTGGTATATACTTATTTACTTATTTATTTATTTACACGAGTACAAGTACAATAGTGCGCAATCTGTAAAAAATCTGCAAATCTGTAAAAAACCACCAAACGACAAAGCAAACACAATCTATACATATTATCTAGGTGAAAAATAAATGATATACGTCGTCTAAGGCATCAGTAGTTTGTGGCTTCAGGTGTAGTTTCAGAATTTTTTTTAAAGCTTCATAATTCCCAGGAAATTCTATCTTTTGCGAAGCTTCTCATAGGAAGGGAGAGTCCTATGCAAGAAAAAGAATCGCCTACAATTTCGCTTGGATCTTCTAGCATCGTACTCTATTGTATCACCACGAGTACTAGATGCTCCCAATGTCACTAGGTCAGTGAGCTTTATAATGCTTTCATTATTAGTAATTCTGTGAAAAAGCAATAGTTCATTTCTCCTTCTTCTAAACTTAAGAGTGGCTAGACCAAAATCACGATTCCTGATTTTACTTGATCGAATATAGTCATATGCAAACCCCAAGCTATGTATCATAAGCTTTCTAGTGAAGCAGTTCTGAATTTGTTCTATCACATCGCTAGCCTTTCGTGGCATAAGGGCTAAAAACTGGTGTGCCATACCCCAGTGTTGGCCTGACGAAAAC
The DNA here is from genome assembly GCA_947359475.1 of Heligmosomoides polygyrus bakeri. Taxonomy (NCBI): domain Eukaryota; kingdom Metazoa; phylum Nematoda; class Chromadorea; order Rhabditida; family Heligmosomidae; genus Heligmosomoides; species Heligmosomoides polygyrus. The sequence goes on along the minus strand of OX375868.1, from coordinate 72,321,161 downwards.
CCTATGCGTCTGAAGAAGAATGTAACTGTAATTTGAAGACAAGGCTCTAAATAGATTAAACATGACTTTCATAGCCTTGTAGTGCTTATCGAAATTCAGATTACCCGCAACCAGAAACCCAAGATCTTTTATTTCTTCAACTTCATTAAGTGGTATACTATTAATAGGGGAATGAGGCAGTTCTAGTACCAACGCGGAGCACTCTAGACTTTTCTTTCGAAAGCAGTAAACTCCATTCATGGGTATATGTATGTACTCATCATCAGTATAGCCGCTGCACACTAGCATAGGGTCTTTCAGTCACTTGGCTGCTGACGACAGCCGAAGGGACTTCGCTCCGCTTTGAGCGGGTGAGTTTATTCCTCATACTTCAGAGTTTCTTGTTCCACACCTAGGAATTCTTTTAATGAGGAGGAAGGTTGTGGAAGCACTTGGTCAGACAGATAACAGCCTGAATCCTTGAAGCACTTTTAGACCTCCGAAGATGACGACCGGGTCGAGGCGTTAGGCCGCTCAATAAAGCTGATCCTCGTTCAGCACAAAAGCACACAACTCGACATTCCACTTAGCATTAACAGCCCCTCAGTGGTCGTGGTATCTCTTTTGCTCAGCACGCATCGAGCATACTGATCATTCCTTTTGCATGCTAATGGAGAAGCAAAACATCGTTGCTCTAAAACAAGATTTACTGGAGGAGAATCAGTCAAACGTGATGGGTCTAAAGAAGAGCGTTATCAATCCTATTTGGGATGGGCCACGCATCCTACTTCTACAGCATGCTGCGGAGACAATTTGGTGATTTGCGTGATTAGGTGGCCACCCGATGAACAGTCAGCGCTTTTTTCTGCTACTTTCCGGACAAGTCTAGTACCAATTTACCGAGATCGGATGGCTGGAGATAGATGAGTTGGGCTCGGCGGGAAATCCGGACTAAGGACTTGGAATCGGGTGCACACGGCAAGCAGCATCCTCTCCGATTGCGCTGTTTCGCGCTCCTGCCAAACGTCGAAAAATATACTCAAAAAACCTTATTTACTACCTTCTACATAGCCCACCAACCGTACGTTGCAAATCTTTCTCGGTATGACAAACACATTACACCAGCAGGACAAGAAGGAAAGTCCCTGGATCGGCGAATACCCAAGAAGGAGCAAGCCGCATCCGTTCGGAAGCAAATTCCGATTAGGGATATTCATTAGCTGTGAGCTGCGCGCCAGTGTGGTCCCCTAATGAATGCGGTCGATGGGGTCATATAACGTCACGAAGTGGTCCAGCCGGTGATGACCAGCGCGTCGGCGGGCCCTCCGGCGATAACACAACACTTGTCGGAATGCGGTTAGCCGACGTGGTTCTTCTGATTCCCAACAGATACATATCGATTAACGGTAGCGCGTCTATGAAGAACAATTCATACCCACTGCCGATTAAGTATGCATTCTTGTTTTCTTTGCCACCACCACTCCACTGAAAGCCGACAACCGGACAAGAGCTTTGGTCATGCACTACATCGCAGCCGCTGGCCCCTTTGTATAGCACGTTTTGAAGGGCTTCCAGCTATGGAAGTTTCTGTCATTTACACATTGCAATCGCGAAGTACTTCGTCTTGTTTTTAATCTGAATGAACGTTACTTGCCAAATGAGTTTTCAGATCTTTTACTTTCGATTTGAAACCAGTTCCTAAAAAGAGCCATATTCGAAGTTATCTTTTATGGGCACGTGGTAGCGCAGTCAGTGAAGGCGCCGGCTGTCGGTGTGCACCTGATTTCGGGGTATTTGGTTCGGACCACCAGCTCATGACAGTCATTCATTCCGTCCCTTTGAGGGTCAGTGAATTGGCAATGGACTCGTTTGGAAAGGATAAAGGTCTGAATCTTTTATCGGCTGACCACCACAAGTCACGGCACAAACCGTGTACACACTCAGATTCCAACCATGGTATTCAAAAGAATGTAAATGTAGATAGCAGTGCGCATCCCGCGAACGGGTTGACTAGCGACTACTTTGTCTCATAACTCTTAATCATGGTCAATCATGGTCAATATGACCAGCCTCCGTAGTCTTCTTCTATGCAGGTAGTGTGAACTGTGGCTTCAGAGAGCGCAATCTCTTTGCCTAAAAAATGAACAATCGTGTTTGGGTGATTGGACTTCGAAACAAATCCCTTCTCTTTTATGGCTGTTGTAGCCAAATTAGATATGTTAGTTCCCCGATTTCGTGAACCTGGCGAGTATTGTGATCTCGAGGGACCTACCAGGCGCATGAAGTCTCCTAATGAAGAATTACTAAATAATTCAGTCAATTACTGTTGTCTGAGCGCTGCGATGCGTAGATCGCATTGTGGACATGGGCACTCTGGCGGGTCGCGGGTTGAAGCCTTTGATCGCTGTGACTTCTCGACTATTCCGCTATTCTCATCGATTCTCCACTTACTCGTTGTATGTTCTGGTATCCATATATGAGAGAAAACAGCAATTATGAGAAATAAATCAGGAGCACGCCACTATTCGAAACATCTTTTGGTTGGAAAATGCTCTCGCTGTTCAATAATCTTTACCTGAAAAACTTTAGCTTACTATCTGCTTTTTCATTCGGAGTGATTAAGTATTTTCCTTTTTACTTTTATTTTTGCTTTTACTTTTAATAGAAATTTATCCATTCATAAGTTTCGTGTTAGACATTTTGCCTTGCCATGGTCTCCATTTAGAATGTTTTCAACAAGGAATCCTATGGTTACCACACTCATAGGAAGGGCAAAGCTTTTTGAACTACCCATCAGATAATGTGCACGCGCTTACTAGCGCAACTACCAACGTACAAGGTCCGAAATTAATTTAATTCCGTTGTCAGCAATTTCTCACGCCTGATTATTCCCCCTGCGGACGCGTGTAGCACAGTGGAGGAAGTGCCGGCTGTCGCGTGCACCTCCTCCACTGATACCAGGTTCCTGATTCGGATTTAGCCCCTAGGCCAACCAAGCCTTTCATACCTCCGGGGTCGATGAATTGCTAACAGACTTGTCTGAGAAGGATAAAGCGCTCTTTTGTTCATTGGCTGGCCTTCGCAACTCATTGTGTGGCTATATACGCATTCAGTTAGCCTTCACGAGATCCCGTAGAAGTAGAATGTGTGGCGAATCTTAGGAGGGATTCAGTAACGCCTTTCTTTGTTCTATGTCCTTTGTCCTTGATCATTGGTCTTGTATTTTGCAACTTACTGCACACGTTTTAGATTTCTTATTCATGATAGAGACTTATGAACTGATTACCACCAGTCGTGTGCCCCTAAGAGTTCTTAACAACAGCTTCCTTTCTCCCACTGCATGCATAGTAGAGCATAGGAAGCCCATCAAATGTGATCGTTAATTAAGCTCCAGCGATTCTTAATGGGAAATGGTCAGAGACGCCGTGACGACAACCGCTAACAAGCCCGTTCATCAGCTTCGGTTCCAACAATGGGAACTATAATATATCTGTTGTAAATATGACATTAAATGAGCAATTTCCTCTTGAGCTGCTAATATTAGGCCTACAGGAACTACTGAGCTAGCAGTGAATTACGTGTTCTATTTGTTGTTTTAAAAAGGTGAAGCTTTAGAAAGGTTTCGATGTTCAACAACCGTGCAATTTCTCCAACAAGGGAAATTATTTCTGTTGCAAAGATGGCAGTAGATTTCCTCAAATGATGGTTAGACTTCGAGAATGGTTTTCAGCGTTATCCAGGGCAAAAGTTTAGGTTTTGAATCTTTAACTCAATTTCTTTAAGCCTAAAGTGGATGTTACTGTGGTTGTAAACTGTTATAACGATGCTTTGTTGCATTCAAAACTCTGGCAATGGACGGGATTCGAACTCCCACCCCTGCTCTTTAGGCTGGATGCTCTATGCCATTACAACATCGGCACTGCTTGAACATAGTTATGATAGCTTACCGTACTTCTTCGAATTATTATTGAGGTCCTTTCTTCCCTGAACCGCTACACTAAAAGGCAGGTGTCCTGTGAGCGATAGTGAAAGGGCGAAAGGGTGAAAATGCAAGCAGCCTTCGGAAGGTTTCTTGCCCTTCTCGATGCGCATCTGCTCTCGTGCTCTTCATTTCTCATAACCATCTCGTCGCCACCCATTGTCGTGCTTGGGCGGCTTCCGCAATTAGCAAATCGAGTTCTGGTGTTGGTCATTAGAAGGGCGAGCTGCAACAGCTCCAACAGCTCGACGGAACGGCCGCTCAGCTCAAGCGAGAGGTCATTTCGTGGCACATTCAAGCGAACAAATTGAAACCAGACGCAGGAATAACGCGGTTATTAGGCGGGAATTGTGGCCGCTCGCCACAGGCCACCGTTATCTTCAGCTGACCCTGCGGTGAAGTGCTATGTTTAGAATGCCGCGCCTTACTAGAGCTCCCAAGTGTATCCTCAGCGGATCAATTTCTTTGATGGGTAGCTGCTATTGCGTGAATGCAAAAGGAAATCAACTGACTGCGTTGCAATTTCGATAAATCTTGAGGTCATTAAATCTTTTAATGTGTGCTTGTTAAAGTCAATGACTGAAATTGACATAAACTTTTATTCTTCGTTGTGATAAGGGATAAAGGGCGGTGGGGGGGGGGGCAGTTTCATTGTGGAGTATGCCGCGCATTCGACTTCTGCGGAACATCGTTGTGACCGTTTAAATGGGTATTTGGCAAGTGCAAATGTGTAATGGCTTATGGTGGCGAACCCATTGTAGACAATCCAGTATTTTATTCTTACCAGACATCCAGGGAAGTGGAAGGCTTGGTTGGCCCTGGCGGAACACCCGAAACTAGAGCCTTGATTCGCGGTGCCACGACAGCTAGCGCAAGCTTCGACAGCGCGAACACGAGCTTGTTCGACTTGGTTTTCGGTGAAATTAATTGACCAGAGGAATTCATATGTCATCGTTATAAGCTGATACGCTGCCTTGAATATTTAGGCAAATCCATTTTATATCTACTCCTCCGATCAGCATAGTAGTTGTAGACTCTTACAGCTGGTCAGTTTATGTCAAAGCCGTGCACACATAATAAAGCATCGCCTCAACTCGATGACAGCCCATGGTGAATGACTTCCATACGCTGAGTCCAGCTCATCCATCTCTTTGTTTGGGCAAAGTTACTCCGTTCTAGTACCTTCAGTGCAGCTAAACCAAATTGATGAGTTGAAATGTCTATTCTCTTGTACGTACCTCTTCCACTTCGGAATCGACCGATTTGATATTTTTTCGATTTGTCCTTGGCTGGTCATTTAAAACTTCTCACTTTTCATATCGATAGGATAGACCTGTCGATCTTTCAGATCAACCCGGTCTCTTTTTAGGTCCAAGTAGACATCGCTCAAATCAATTTGAAGATTCTTTCAGTAAAAAACTATTTTTAAACCACACCTAAAATTGTTCTTTATTTTGAGAAGAGTGTTCCTTAAGACGCGCATTTTTTGCGTGTTCATAGTGAACAGGAGCAAGATCCAAGTAAATTTTCAGGTTGCAGTTAAGACATTTTGAAGCTTCCTGCGTTTCTTGACAGTGATTGCGTCCGAACTGGGCCGAATTAAAGCTCCTGTTTGGAGGTGGACTGAAATTATTAGAGTGCCCACTTGTTAGCCTTGGAAGGTACCTTTGCTTCTCGCGATTTGTTTTTTCTTTTTGTAAAGCATTGCTGCATTGATTCTACACGGAAAATGCCACATTTCATTAATTAATAATCGATTAAATGTTACATCCCGTAACATGCATGTCCCTACATGTAGGTTGAAAACACACGTGTATCTGCTCATAAAAATTAAATTATGCCTACACCATCTTTAGAATAATGCAGTTTTATTCTAAAAATTTTCGCTGAAACAAAAAAAACAGTCATCGACTCTAATTTGTAAAAAACGATCGGGCACGGCATTGGGAGGTGGGAACGCACCAGTCAATCATAACCAAACACGGCACCGACCGTACCCACGTCAAGTAATCAGGATGACCGTGCACGCAGTCTTTAAATGGGACGCCGACTCGATGCGGCCTGATTGGCTGGCTTGGTTCCATCACCCAATGGTGTGTGCGTTCGCGACATGTACCGGTACATATGTCGCACATTCTATGTACAAATAATAACTTATATTTAAAAGACCGTTCAAAACTTTCAAACATACTCTTTCAGCATAACGAGACAATCATATTGTTTATCACATCAATTTCAGTTTTCTGGAGCTAATAATGTATTATCGAACTCTCTGAGGCAATTGACTGGCATCTGCAGCAGCTAGTAGTGTTAATTTGCTCTCTTAGTATTCCATAGTATTTCGTTTTGTCCGATTACATCCCTGCTTTAGTTGTTCGCTTCTATTTTCCTAAATCGCTAATTAGGCTCAATTTGCTCTGAAATATAGTACTGTTTTTTTTGCGCGGGTTTCCACAAACAGCAAATAAATAAATAAATTTATAGATCAAAAATTTTTTGATTGATTGATTTTTGTAATGTCGACATACTTAATTAACCCTACTGGCTGCTTTAAGCCATCTCGTATCTATATTTCACATTTTGCCCTCCAATGTTGGTTTCTAAATTAACTGGGAGGGCACGTAATTTGTATTCGAACAATGAGTAAGTGTTGCGCGGGGGAGAAGCTCACTCGTCGAACTCCTTCCACCTCAGTCCACCTCAATAGCGCCAACCTCTTGGCCCGGCGCTGGTCAGCAGCAATTTCGTCTGCAGGGCGTTCTAATTGGCTCGCAGTGGCGCCGAACGGACCTCTCCCCCCAGTGGGACAATTCCTGCACACCCAGCGAGCAGCACTGCTAGGCTATGCTTAAATCGACCGCATTTTTACCTCATTTTATCACTTTCGTTTTAATACTTTCTCCTGACCTTGTACAGCCCTTGAATCCAAAAATTTCCTTCTTTCACAGCTAACTATCACCACATCTTTTCGAAAGCGTGCTCCGAGAGTAGTAGTTACTCAATAGTTATTTGCACCATGCCTTCATAAAAACTTGTGATATCTTATTCACACTGTTATTTGCTTTCAGTACTGTATTCTGTATTCATAGAAATTTTAAGATGTTTTCTTGGATGCGTGCATGGAGTGAGGTCGGAAGAGGTGTTCGCTGTCGCGGCACCTGATTCCAGGTTGCTGGGTCGGGGTTCCCGTCCAGGCCAACCAAGCATCCGGAATCGGTAAGCTGGTACTAGAAAAAAGAACAGAAAAACACCGACTTTTTCATTGGTGGCCAGCGCACGTCATTGGCTACATAGGCCAAGCACACATTAAACTTGTTCCACGACATCTTGTAAAAATGAATGCATGCTCATCCCATGAAGGCTATTAAGGATCGAATAACGCCATCCTCTGCCTTTTACTAATTCCTCTGTCATACATTTCTTCTTCTTCTTCTTCAGCGTCTGTCCCGCTTCATAGCGGGGACCGCTATTCTGGTGTCATGACGCCACCTTTCCCGATCCAGCGCTTGATCAGGGTGGACACCAACAGCCTTCAAGTCCATATGTAACGTGTCAAACCAGCGCTGCTTCGGAAGACCTCTAGGCCGATTTCCAGTTACCTCGAAGTTAAGGCTTATCTTGCTGACGAATTTACTCTGTTATTCTGTTTCCATAAAACGTGGTACCTCTCTCATCAGGAAAACAATCGTTATGAACATCGAAATAATGAACGAAAATTACTAAACTATTTCTCATAATAGTTAGCTCCCGGCCTTCGTCTGAACTTTTATTATTTTGGGAAACATTTACTCATCTGGAGCATGGATTAAAGTTTAATAAAATTTAAATTTTTTCCATAGCAGAAGCGACCATAGAGTTCTCTTATGGAAAACGAGGTTAATCCCACCAGGTTTTATAACCCAGCAGTAGCTTCAAGCTGCAAAAGGGATACTCCTCCTCCGGTTAGAGCTCAGGTGTGCCACTGTCAACGAACACCATCAATGGGTGGTCCTATCGCGTGGCTCAGGGGTCCAATGGATGCTGCTCACTCGAGGAGCGAATGTCCTCATGCCTTCTTGTCTTTCCATTCAGGATGCTCGCGAAGAAGCCTGACCAGCGCGTTGTAGCAACCAGAGCGTCCTAGGGCTCGCTTGAGGTCCCGCGGAATCCAGCTGGTGACGAGTAGCAGGTATCTGCTAGGCGCATTACGTGGCCGGCCCACCTAGTTTTCAACAACTGACAGGGTCTCTGATCCTCAAACGTCGACGAACCTCAGAACTCCGAAGGTCTTCTCCCACTTTTCGGCATCGACTTACTTCAACTACCGCCCTCTCGTTTTATCGCTGCGCGATGCTGATTGCGTAGTCATCCTGCTTTCGCATGCTCAGGTCTCTGATGCGAATGTTAGCGCAGAAAGAACAGCGGAGCCGAATAAACGGGCACTGCGCCGGACGCACTTCGCCTTCTTCGCTACTTTTTCAAAGCTCTTGAAAGCTTCCCAAGCTGCTCGTTTCCTTCTGCTAAACTCGGACACTAGGTCGTTGGCTACGTCAACTTCGCGACGTAAAAGCTCCCCACTGGAGCATTCCGATAGGTTCGTTCCGTTAAAAGTGAATGGCGTATCGAAAACTGGTCCGTTTCTTAGGACCACCTTCGTAGGATTTGTCTGCAACCACTGCTCCCGCATGCAAGGTGGAAGGCAGCCAGCATTCGCTCTGCTTGGCTAATCCTCGGTTTTTGTGAGCACGATGTTGTCCTACTTATGAAGTGCAGAATCGAGTGGAAAGTCAAGGCAGGAGACATGACAACTTCCTGAAAGAGGCTTCTCATGTAGCCGGCACATTTATGAAGGGACGTAACTTAACTTTTGCCAAAATCGCAGTTCCTCAACGTTTATAGAACTATTATATTTAGACAGCTTTTGGCGGAATGGCGTAAGCTGTAAGGCACGGTAGTTTGTTTATCTTCAATCTTGTATCAACTTCGAGTGCAATTAGGCATTTCGGCCTGTGAGCTGCTGCCGCTAACAGTGTCGGTGTTCTATAATAGAAGTACTCATTCAGCAAGGGCTGACTAAAATGCTCACCCAGCCTTTTTACTTTTTTCTCAAATTTTCGATTATTCACCAGTAAAAGTACTACTTGGAGGACAAGGCACGACAATCTCAATGTAGCATGAGCTGATAGCTAATTCTACGACACCTCTATAGGATTTAGTTTACGGGAGTGCATGTTTGGAAGACGCAGTGACCAGCCGACATAAACGTGAACGTTTCTTTCTGCTCGGACAGATCTGGTCTAGGCAGGCGTTAGCCAGGCACAGGCAGGCTTGTGTGGTTCGACTCCCTGCAGCAGTTCTCTTCTTCACTTTGTAAAAAAATCCGAACCAACCGATTGAAGCTTTCCAAAGCTTCAGCAGGAGGGAGGTTGGCTTCACCGCCACAATTTCACTCTCACGAAAACTGAGCTCGAAAGAATTTCTCATGATCATTGTCCAAGTGGGTTTTTTTAGTAGATGCTCACAAATACGATATTCCTCATTGAAATCTCGCCCGGCTACGACAGGTACGGGTCAAGAAAGGCGGGGCTTGCCAAATTCACCCAAGTTTCGCTCACCGGGAATATTTGCAGTGCTGACCTGAATCCGAATACAGCTTTCAAAAATCCGATCGGTTACCATATATTACAGTGAATATTGGAGAACTTATGGTGGTGTTGTCCAGATCACGGATTTTACTTAAAACCTGCCGTAAGGGGATAGTCAAAGCTTCGATCACAAATATGAGTCATGCAAATGAAGAATGATGTCATGTCACCCTGCCTAGCGTTTGTGAACAGCGGGTGTATACACTATATATTCCATAGCTATCGCCCGCTACGAACTCACCGACCTCGGAAGGGTGGAAGGCTTGGTTGACCTCGTCGGAAAATCTAAACCTGGAAACTGGCATCATGCGACAGCCAGCGCCTCCTCCGACTGCGCTACACCGCGCCGACCAGCCTGCCAGAGCCTGACACCGGAAGGAAACAAATGGTTAAATATCCTAACTTTTCAGAACCTTGTACCTTCTCAATACCAAAGACGGATATCATATTCGTGATCAGCGCCTTAAATACCCTGAACTTGCGAAGCAGAAGTTCAAAGTCCTGACCAAACAATCCCCACTTACCCATACCTACCGTAACGTACCATAAAGGATAAAAGGATAAAGGACGGCGTTACTCAATCCCTTCTGGGATGCGCCAGCGCATTCTACTTCTACGGGATGTCGTGGAGGCGACATGAATGCGTATTTGGCCATACAATGACTTGCGGTGGCCAGCCGATGAACAAGTCAGCGCTCTATCCTTTCCAGACAAGTCTGGTAACAATTCACCGACCCCGGAGGGATGGAAGGCTTGGTTGGCCTGGGCGGGAAATCCGAACCAGGAACCTGGTATCGGGTGCAGGCGACAGTCGCGCCTCCTCCGACTGCGCTACACGCGCCCGTAACGTACCATAATTGTCCCAAATTGTTTAAAAAAAACATTGTATTTGTGATCAGAGTAAGACTCGTGGTTCCAAAAATCGGTGAAATTTGGTGAAAATTTTTTGACGCGACTTTTCCGATGTTTCTTAACAGTGCTTAGATTAACCGTACCGGGCCTTTTTTGCGAAGTGCAAAAAGGTTGCCTTTCCAGAAGGTCCGTACACAACCCCTTGCTTCCCACCATACCTCCTCCCCATGCTCTGCACCACAAATATGGCGGTGTTTGTTGTCGCATCTAGCAGAGCGCAGTAAAGGCAATGTGAAAATGGTTCGTTACTCCACTTCCCGATGTCCATCCATAGCAGATAGGATCCACATATTTAAACTCACCGTTTTGAGCTGTACTCAAAATGCCACTACAACCTGGTATCCTTCCCTTGTGAGCTTCCCTGATCAGTTTTAGGAACTGCCAGTGCAGGCGCAGGAATTCTACAGAACACATCTTTCCAAAACACTATCAGTCGCCAGCACCGATAAAGCTATTATCTCTTCGTGGATCCTGGTTTTAGTAGCATGACTCAAGGGAATAGGCCAATACGCCTTATATATACGTGTGTTTAAAATTAGTGACTCAGAAACCTCGTGTAAAATCTGTAGACGCGTACAAAGAGCCTGAATAGAGAACGATCTCGAAAACTACCTTTCGGCTCGGTAGGACTTACAGAGAGGCATGACTAGTCGAGAGCGACTCCAAGCTAATAATGTACTAAAACCCTTTCTGTTGAAGGTTTGCAACAAGAAACGTTGAAAGGGGAGGAAATTGAAAGACCTGAATACAAAACGATCTCGAAAAGTGGGAAGGAAACGGTTGAATAGATTTTAAACGCCACTTCCTCATGAGGACTCCAGCTCCAATCACAGACCAGCAACGTATGGACTGCCAGCGAAGAAGGAATTGGCATTTTACTCGTTGGGCTAAACCTTTTCTGTGCCACTCAAGAGATTTCGCTTTGTATCGAGTTGTCCAGGTGCGCAAGTACTAGCTCAAGATGGGGAGTAAATCTCTGTCACTGCCAATCGATTTGAGCTTCGGACCCAAGTTGCGAAGATGAGCAGCATTGAGGTGCGAATGCCCCAGCCAATCATAACCAAGCACGGCACCGAACGAACGGCACACCAGCCAATTGCCACGCTTTTCACTTCTGCGGGATATCACCGAGGTAATGTGGAGGCGTATTTGTCTTAAACAATGAATTGCGGTGGTCAACCGATAAACTAGTCTGCGATTTAACCTTCCCAGACAAGGCTGGGAGCGATTAACCGACCGCGGAGGGATGGAAGGCTTGGTTGGTCTGGACAGAAACCGCTAAACCATGAATCGATTCGGGATGCATTAGAGAGCTGGAGCCTCCTCCGATTGCGCTATACGCTCCCCACACTCAACTTCAAGCAATGAAAATGAAACTTACATATTTCATTTACAATAAAAGCATCTGGAAGCCTAAATATCCTACCTAACGACATCGGTTGACTCTCATTCCCGAATAGCGAAGCTACTGCTGACCAAACTGGCTAGAATTGTTCTACAACCTTCTGTCCGTTGGAAAAGACAAAAAAGCTCCAAAAGTCACTCCGTTACCTAGCAACAAAAGTTGCTTGCAGGGCCACGTCTTCCGTCATCTTCAGACTTCCCGCGGAGATGCACATATTGCGCGGTATGGGCCTCAACAATCATTTTGGCCGACGACTCGGTGATGTCGCTTGGATTGCCAAAAAACGCTTATTCAGCCCTGGTTTTCAATGCTTTCTGCAGTGTGCAGAAGGAGACTAAGGCAGGAATTATCTGCTTCTTCCGAAGTAATTTTTCAGCGTAAACAGAACTACTGCATTTCTGAGCGGGTTTTTTGCTGCACTTGAAGGAGAACGCCTTCGCGGGGATTACGAAGTCGCCCTGCGACAACTCCTTCGGCCGCGTACACAGCACGACGACTGCTCCATATGTAGCATATACTCCATATGTAGCACTGACCGCATCTGTAATTCGGGGTGCTAATGTGACAGGCGTTGTGTGGTCGTAATGCTTGATAGCACGCGCTTTTCTTCTTTTCAAAATTCAAAATTTCTGCAGTGGGGTGAAGTCTTTTTTAGAACTCCCGAATTCCTGAGGAATCCAACTTCTTGCGCGCTCGTGTTTTGCGTCAATCGATCTCAAGCAGTACTTTTATCACACTCAAACCAATGTCTTTCTCATGGAGCACGGACCACAGTCCCGCTGGCTACTTATACTCGACTGCTGCGGCTATCAGCGGCCGATTGGATATTAGCGCCAACGGTCGGTCCCTATTTCCTTTGAAAGGATTAGTGTAATGGCCGTTTTCCTATCTGTGGCTGCAGCTCGGGTTAGTACACCTACACTCGACGACTGCGGATAAGTTCATATTTTTATAGATCCTATCCTGATGTGTATGTATACTTTCACGTTGCACCGGTCTCGGATTTTGAACGCGTTTTCCAAACCTCGCTTAGAAGGGGACTTAATTATTAGTGGAAACCCGAAAGCTCTATTAAATCAAATCTCCCCTCGTGAAACCTGGGTATGGTAACTTTTTCAAGTGCTAATAATGTGCCAAACGAGATTCTTGTGTCTCTGTGAACGAATCTCCCTTATTCGTGGCCTAACGTTTCGACGTCATCGTCGTCTTCGTAGGCCTGAAAACGACACAAGATTGAGACTGCACTCTACCCCGTACATAGCTTCTCTAGCAGTTCTCAGAAAGTATGAACTAGTATGAACTACCGTCTTGAACGTCCGTCAATCACAGATGACTTTCTGCAGTTTGTCCCCAGATGTGAGCTGTAGAATGGAGGGCGACGTGCAGGGTCGTGACTATTCTGTGTAAGACCCCCGCAGTAAGTCTCATTCGTCCTCGCTACCTAACTAATGCAGAGTGACATCAGCACGCGTGGTAGATCGAAACTGGGGAAGATGACTTAACAACCCGTTTAATTTTAGTGTTTTTTTATTTTTCATCTTGCTTCGACCAATGCGGCTGCAATATTCTGCTGTGAAAATCCTGAATAACCTCACAAAGTACACCGCAAAACTTAGCCCGAGTAAAATAAATTCAATGACACGATCTCTATCTGGTTCCCTTTCCTTATGACATCAAACATGTCTGCAATGACCCAACATAAACATTTCAGCTTCATGTGAGTGACCCTTGTGGTATTAGGTTGTCCGGAAATAAATGAGCGTTTTGCAGTTGTTATTATTAGAGTACATTTTTCAATAATGTATGTTTTGTACCTTGCAGAGTTATATACCTTTATAAAGCTGAATTTATGCTCAATTTATGCTTTACCGGTGTCATAAAATTTTGTTTGGAGCAAAAATTTTCCTCATTTTTAAGAGTTCCCATTTCGGATGTCTGAGCGCAATTTTCGGAAAATTTTCTTCTTCAAGTTCAAACTTGATCGAAGTACAGCTGAAAGGCCTGTAGCATCAACACTGTATTTGAGGGGTTTCCCCTATAGAACACACAAATCGCCACTAGTTCGAAAAGTTTCGATCTGGAGATGAAAGTCCGTAAAATTAGGCAGCCATCACTCCTTAACGAGGAGCAGTTCAAAGCCATGGTGGAAGCGGATCGGTGTCAAATTATGAGAGAGCCAGCGCAGCGCTTCGGCGTTGACGGCAGCACTATCAGTCGCCACTTGGATGCGTTCGGAAAGTGAAGAAATTCTATAAATGGATCCCACACGAACTGACCGCTGGGCATGTGCTGAAGCGCCACGACACCTGTGTTTCGTTAAGGCTGCGCAGTCTGAGGGAGCCTTTTTTGGACATGACCGTGACATGTGACGAAAAAGGAACTCTTTAAGACAATCTTCGTCGCTCTGCACAATGGCTGGAGGAGGATGAGAGTCCCAAGGGGATGCCGAAGCCCATCCAAAGAAGACCATGGTGACCATATGGTGGACAATGGCTGGTATAGTCCATTACAAGTTCTTGAAGACTGGAAGAGACCATCACAGCGGAGAAGTACTGTGGCGATATTGAAATAATGCCGCAGAAGTTCTTGAAAAACAATCAGTTTTGGTCAATCGAAGAGACAAAATACTACTACATGAGAACGCACGTCCGCACCTTTCAAAAATATGTTGTCCAGAAACTGGATGAATTGGGGTTCGAAACTCTGCCACATCCAGTATGTTCATCAAATCTTTCCTCCACCACTGTCATTTTTTCAGGCTCTCGGACTACTTCCTGAAGGAGAAATGCTTCAAAAACAAAGACGACGCCGAAAATGCCTTCAACAATTTCATCGCCTCCAGAACTCTAGATTTCTAAGCTACCGGCATCATTAAACTTGTTTCTCGTTGGCAAAGATCTTTGATTCTAACGGTTTTTGTTTTGATTGATAAAGTTTTTTCTGAACTATGCTATGATAGTTTTTAACTTTGCTTGAGCCTAGAGCGGCTGGTATAGAAGATACAAGTTGTTAGATGAATGTCTAGTTACGATCAAAACTCTTGCGCCAGGCGGGACTCGAACCCGCATCTTCTGCTTTCCGGGCAGCGATGTTCGCCTTACACCACCGGCGCTGTTTGGTCGAACTGAACATCCACGATATCTTCCTAGCAAGTACTCACCTATCATCACTCACCCGTTATCGGGATGGTGTAAGGCGAACATCGCTGCCCGGAAAGCAGAAGATGCGGGTTCGAGTCCCGCCTGGCGCAAGAGTTTTGATCGTAACTAGACATCCATCTAACAACTTATGTTATGATAATTTAAATATTCAAGTTAAAAACGCTCATTTATTCCGGACAACCTAATATTTCGGCTAAGAGTAGCTTCTTCTATCTTTTCATCCATGGAAAGCAGAAAAATAAAACATACTGTAACGACAAATTTATAACCTCTCTACCGGTCGCTTCAAGCTTAAGCAAATGTGTTCAAAACGACTTCTCTGTGTTTTGAAACTGCAGAAACCAAAGGCTAAAAAAGTGAGCACGTATTCTTGATGGACCGTGTTCGTTCGACTACCTGAGCATGAAGATCTTACCAGGGTACTATCTCAACGGTAGGTCGGAACGGCGCAAATGTGGGCAGAACCGCCTCTCCCTGGGAAGTAACAAACTGCAGGTATCTCGACCCCAATACAACTCTGCGCAGAGTTAGGGGCGACAGAAGTCGCCTGTTGGCGCCTTGTGGATTCACGTGCTCCACAGTTGACGGGCGCCCGCGGGATGAGGGCTCGTATCGCGAGTAGGGGCAGTGCACAGGTGGCGAAGTGGGGAAGAGCTCGGGCTCGTGAACGCGAGGTCAGGGGGTTGGATCCCGCAGGCTCCGTTGTTTTGCACTTTTGCAAAATCCATGTTTATCATATAGGTAATCCACCTAGGGGTATTATAGTGTGTTATAGAGCACGTTTACATATAACTTATGCTTCAAACTACAGATTAGCTAAAATGTTCACCTCTGTGTGTCACTCATTTTAAGCCTATTTTGTGTGAAGCTATAGTTGTGTAACGATGGATATTTTGTGGAACTAGTTAAAAGTTCCAACTCCACTGACAAGACTTCGGTCAAAAAAAATTTTCGCTGAAACTTTGACTAGGGGGGGGGGGGTTATTTGGGGTGCTGATCACGAATCTGACATCCGTTTTTCACGATTCGGCTGAGTAATATAGATACAGGAAGGCACAGGATTACATTCTTAAAGTTTCTGCCGATGACGGCAGGTAGAGACAGAATCGTGAAAAACGGATGTCAGATTCGTGATCAGCACCCCAAGTAACCCCCCTAGACGATATTTCAGCGAAATCGTGACTCTGCCTGGACCACCCTTGTCAACGGTATGGGTGGCATCGACCGAATCGTGAAAAACGGATGTCAGGTAACCCCCCCCCCCCCGCCCTCCCCCTAGACAAAGTTTCAGCGAAAAAAATTTTTTGACCGAAGTCTTGTCGGTGGAGCCGGAACTTTTAACTAGTGCCACAAAATATCTATCGTTACACAACTATAGCTTCACACAAAATAGGCTTAAAATAAGCCCAAGCGCTTCCCTACTGCGCCACCTGCGCACTGCGCTGAGCCGCGATACGAGCCCTGATCCCGCGCGTCCCGTCAGCTGAGGAGCACGTGAATCAACAGGCCGCCAACACGCGACTCGCCCCTAACTCTGCGCAGAGTTGTATTGGTGTCGAGATACCTGCAGTTTGTTACTACCCAGGGAGAGGCGGCTCTGCACATATACAACATTTGCGCCGTTCCGACCTACCGTTGAGATAGTATCCTGGTTAGACCTTTCAGGAAGGGGTGGCAAATTTTTGGACAGAGCATATGTCCTTGTCTTTGTACCCTAATCTAGTCTACCTGAAAGGGTCCGCCTCTTGACTTTCATGTGGGAGCTCTAGACTACTTCGCGCACGGTTCAGGACACCACGGTGAATGTCAGTTTGGCGCACAAATGAAACGGCTCATTCACGCGCACCTGGGCCGAAGAACACGACCAGGAAGACTGAGTCAAATCACAGGGTTCAGCACCTGCCTGTCGCGATTCATTTCAGCGCAAACCATAGGTTTTCAGAGACTACCGTAGTCATTAGCAGAGGACACCCTGCATTTTCTACTGAGTTTATTTAAGGACACAGCTGTGCGTTGCAGTTGAAACTGGCAGTTACAGCACTATTCTTTTAGCCAAAATAGCCTACGACAAATGATTTTTCTGACCGTTGCTCTGTTCCAGTTTCAAAAACCTTTGAAGGCCTTTTTGAACATCATTCCCCTTAGTCGACTGCCATTTCTCTTCATGAGCGCTGTTGATCGAAAAGAGGTCGAAGACGTAGTTCATTAAGTCATCTATGGTTACTCCATTAATATGCTGTCAGCAGCTGTCATCTCATAACATTTGAATCTCTGTTCACCAGGGCAATGCAAAATAGGGTAAAGGTACCTGTTTATCAAGTCCTTCATGGAATGCGTTAGACTTACACAGGTCTGGTGCCGACCCCGAAAAGGAATGCTTGGTTAGCCTTGGCGAGACTCGAACCAGACACCTTGATTCGGAGTGCATGTAAGGCGCCTCATGAGGCTACGCTAGGCAGCTATCAGTACAGTGCGTTTTTAGGAATTTTTGTACGTTTTGCTGAGAGCTTCTGAGACAGTGACTCCGTGCTGATCACAAATTTTATTTATTTATTTATTTATTTATTTACGTATTGCACACTTTGTGCGCCTTACAACAAGAAAACCCGAACATATTAAAGGAAAACATAAAGTTTGACGAGCCTAAGTGTTTCTGTTTCTCTCTGATGCGAAATTTAATGAATCGTAGCGTCGCAGCAGAAGAAAGCTCTCATTGGGAAACATGGAATGCAGTGATTTTAGAGGATGACAAGGATGACGAGAAAGGAATGACGATGATTTAACGTGTTAATGCTTCTGTGCCGATATCATTTCTGAAACAATACATTATCTAAAAATTTGAAAGCTAGAAGGTAGAAGAGTAGAACGTAGATTAGAGAGATGAGCACCAGAAATTGATTAATTAGATATTCAAACTTATCATAAGCTTAGGAAATAGGTGAACATTCTAAAGATTGATGAGATTTTCTGCTACGAATTACGAGTTTCATTGTTTACGAGTGCTGAATCGAGAAGCACATACATTACATAGCAAGCCAGAGGCTTCGTAATTAGGGTCAAGTCTGTCTATGCATATCTATCTCTTTTCCCGATCGTCTGAGTAAATTTGAATGAATACCGTATATATGACTGTATGAAATCCTCTTTCATGACTTCTATTCTGAACAATGTTTACCTAGGATTTGGATTCCCCCTCCGTATTTCTCGTACCATCTTCCGAATACGGCATTCACATCTGCTTTCAAATATCTTCTGATTAGAGGGCTACTGAGCGTATCCAGCTTTGAATTGTTTTTGTGAACTTGTGGAGACTGCGGTTCTGCCTTTTCAGATCCATATGTTTTGAGTTTTTTCTTTTATTTTTCTTATACTGACGAATCCCAAAGTGGGAAAACGAGAGGAAATATGACCTGAAAATCATTTCAAAAACCTTTTTTTCGACTTACTTAGTAGAACTAGAATGTCTTTCTTCACACTCATTGAGGAATTCGTGCGGTAGGGGAACATGGGATTCATCAAACAAACTAGTCGCTCGAATCATGTAAGGGATACCTTAACAGTCTCACTAAGAAGAAAGTGGTCGGCTTCAACTTCGTCCCACAGAAAAGCAGGACTTTCAGCTGGAGGGAAGCTACTCTTTCTGCCTAATCCGCTGAGTCTTCATGAAATCAGGACTTGGGGAGGTAGCAGGGCTTTGGAATAGATATGATTTGGGGCTGAGGGTGCAATCTATGTAGTGCGTCTAGTTCGAGGCTTTTGTTTTGGTTTTCCCTCATAAACGAACGAAGCCTTCCAGTCTTCCGGGGTAGGTAAATCGGTACTGGGCTTGTCCGTGGAGGATACAATGCTGGTCTCTACATCGGCTGGTCATTGGAAGTCATTGTGTAGGCCAAATACGCAGTCAAACTCCATCTACGGCATTCCCAGAGCTGAGCTTCCAGCAAAGGAATTGACTAACGTCGACCTTATTCCTATGTAACCGTTGGGCCATCCGCCTTGTCATCAGGTGTCCCTCCCCGGACTTTCTCCTCCACAAAGGTGGCGAGGCTTCGCTGTGCCGTCTTGGCTTAGGCTGGCCGCTCAGTGGTGCAGTGTTTGTGCGCGGCGCTTTGGCGCAGAAACGAACGCCGCCAATCCGATCAGCGGATTAGTTGAACTGCGCAAAAGAATAACACGACAGACACTCGTCGGTCAACATCCAGCCGCCGGCGAGAGGATTTGGCAGCGGTCATTGATCCTGGGAAAGCAAGTGAGCAACCTACATCGATTGGAGAAAAATCGTGAGCGAGCGTGCAGTACTGTAAAAATGGGACTTGGTTAAAAGCCCTGCATTGTTGAAATGTCATTCTTTGCGCAATAAACACGAGACTTGCTCTATTCCTGTAGTCTTATACAATAGTGGAAAATACCCAGACGTCTTCTACCTGCCTGGAAACTTTAGCGCTGGAGGTAGGCGAGGTCGCTGAACACGAATCTGAAGTTCGTTTTTGAAGTGTCGGTCGCCGTCAATCGATATTGGTCAAATTATCGATTTTTTATGGATGTCGTTAAATCGGTCCGAAACTTCTGCCTTGGGGGTTTACGGGGCGCAAATCAAAGGGCGCGAAAACACCAGAAAATGCCTACTACGTGCCAGGGGATTCAGAAGACGTGCCAAATGCGTCGCTCAACGTGTTGCGGGATTTAAAAGACGTGCCGAAGAGTCATCCGCTAACAGGGATCATTGAGGGGAGCAGTAGCAGTAAAGGAAAGTTGTTACGATAAAGTGTCACAGATAGATCAGGCAATGAATATCGATCGATATTATCGAATTTCTCTTAGATTTATCCGATCAGACTGGGAGTTAATTTTATTTATTTATTTATTTATTTATTTATTGTACGTGGCAATCCACGCAAAAAAAACACAACAACAGAAATAACCCAAAACACAGAGAATACGAGTAGAAAATAGGAGGATGCGGTTAGTACAACACCACAATCAACCATACCAAAGTTCTAAGGAACTTCCTGCAGATACCTGTCAATGAGGATTTTGCATTGCCCTATAGAATTTGGTAATCCATTTTTCTTAGAGAATTTTAGGAATTCGTTGCCAGCTCGATTTGTGAAAAAAGAAGATCTTATGTTGCTACTAGCTCTAGAAACTAGGATCTTCCACTGAGCGCCTCTTGTGTTGGAATGAGACATTGAATAGAATTCGTTAAGGGGAAGACCCACCATGCCTTTTATCATCTTATAAACCGTTATCAAATCGAACTTTCTTCGGCGGCAAGCAAGAGTGCGTAAATTGAAGAATTTGTTCCTTCCAGACGCCGGCGGAATGCTATTATAGTCACACCCATATACTCTGATCCAGAGCTTTCTTGTAAAATTGTTTTGCACAGCTTCCAATCTGGCGACATCTCTCTTAGTAGTAGGACTATACACCGTAGTACCATGCTCTAACATGGGCCTCACGTAGGCCTTGTATGCTGATAATAAATGAGCTATTGAACTAGTTTTCAGAGATTTAAATATATAATGCACTACTCTTTCAGCTCTCTTAGCCGTGTAATCACAGTGCTGACTGAAGGAAAGTTTAGTGTCTAGAATAAATCCTAGGTCACGTAAAGAAAGCGTACTATTGAGTTGCTGTTCACCAAGACAATAAGAGTTTCTGTTGTATTGCTGTCCAAGATGAAGCACTTTGGTTTTTTCACCTGATAAGGGAAGCTCCCACCTCCTTGACCAATCCGCAACAGCATCTATTGCAGACTGGAGGGCAGCATGGTCATCCTCCTCAACAATGTTTCTGTATATTTTAATGTCATCAGCAAACATTTTACAGGTGACCCCAAACTCTTCAACCAGAGAGGGAATCATGGAAGTGTAGATGATAAAAAGAACTGGTGAGAGAACACCCCCTTGGGGGACCCCACTGGTAGCAGGAATGGATTCGGAGTACGACTCGTTGACTCTAACCTGAAAGGATCTGTCGCTTATGAAGTTTTTTATCCACTTAATTATCCTTGGATGAACACCGATTTTCTCCAGCTGGTAGATCAGTTTACTTAATGGAACCTTATCGAAAGCTTTCATAAAATCGAAATAAACGACGTCCACGTTTATTTTTTGATCAAGCGCCTTTGTCCAATCATTTAGCGCTGACAGCATTAATGTTTCCGTTGACCTACCGCTGCGAAAACCGTGCTGATTTTTAGGAATTAGAGAATTTGACTCAAGATAATTGACGAGAGCAGCCTTGAGTTTCCTTTCGAAAACTCTTGCAAAAACTGATGTGATACTAATGGGGCGATAACTGGTAACCAGATTGTAGGGCGCTTTCTTGGGTATCGAAGTAACGAACGCATGCTTCCAACGACCAGGAACCTCGCCTAGCATGAAGCTAGCATTAAATATGTGCTCCAACGGGTAAGAGATAGCTATGGCGATTTTCCGAATAAAGTATGGTGGTACATAATCCGGGGTAACGGTAAAGGTTGCAGGTAGCGCACATAATGCATTGTAGATCTCTTCTTTGTGGAACCAAATTGTGCTTTCCATACTCTGAGTAGAGCTCACAGTATCGAAAGCATCACTGTAGGAAGACGACTCCGAATAAGACTTTTGAAAGTATTTCGCTAGCATAGACGCTTTAGACTCATCAGTTACTGCAGATTGTCCAGTTAAATCTTTTAGGGTTGGAATTCGCTCAGGTCGTTTCAGCACCGAATTTAACAAGGTATAAAGGGAAGATTTCCCAGGTTTTTCAAGAATTTTCCTTTCGACATACTTATGGTATCTATTCAAAAGTCGATCAAACTTGTCACTTAAAGCTTTAAAGCTATTCAAGTTGTTCACGGTTGGGTGAATTTGATAATTCATCCATCTCATTTGTCTTTGTTCAAAAAGCCTGACCAAATTTGGTGGTAGCTTACCATAATTCATAGGATGCCTTTCAATAGGTACGAACTCTTCGATACATTTATGTAAAATAGATAAGAAAAGCTCATATTTGTCATCTACAGAAGAATATCCCTCAAGGAGCGTTCTTCAGTCCAGCGACAACAAAAACTGACAAATAGCGTCATAGTTAGCCTTATGAAATGATCTTCGGAGACGGAAAGTGGGCTTTTTTATGAAGCACTGAATACGAAAATAAATACATGAGTGATCACTAGATCCAATAGGCGGCAAGATTTCAATATCTTTAACAAGATGCAAGTGACTGGTAAGGATGAGGTCCAACAAGCTGTCATATCGAGTTGGCTTCGAAACTTTTTGATGGAGCTTGCATGATGTGCACATCTCCACAAAGAGTTTCGATGCCATGTTTACACTGGAGGGATAACTTTTGGACCAATCAATATCAGGCAAATTGAAGTCTCCCATAATAACACACTGTGCTTTGCAAGAGCATAAGTCGCTTATTGCCTTTATCATTTGAATAGTGTTGTTAATAGAAGCAGTAGGCGTCCTGTAGACAGCAATTAATCTCAAAGTACTTTGGAGAAGTTTCAAATCACAACAAAGTAGTTCGAAGCCATCCGCCAGTGATTCACTCCATATGGTTTCAAACGCAATTGGAAGCCTAATAAGCATGAGTACACCACCACCTCTTTTTCTAGTCCTGTCGCATCTTATATATGAATATTGGCAGCACAAGTCACCTAAAATTGGACCAGCGTCAAGGGATTCATTTAGCCACGATTCTGTAAGAACAACTACGTCGCAGTTTAAGGTCTTTATAGAAAATCGAAGTGGCAAAATGTTCTTTTGAATTGATCGCACATTACAGTAAAGACATTTAAGATCATTGACAGGCGTCCGAGGAGGGTCTAAGAGTTTACCGACATGTTGAGATGAGAGCTTTGGGAGTTTACGGCTGACATGTTATGAGACGTGCGGCGGGCCAACCTGGCTTCTCGATTGCATTCTCTCTCCTCCTTTGTAAGCGAGGGCCGTATATATACGCCTCTAGAGGAAAAGGAACGCAGTCTAGAAGCCCTCCTAAGAATTAGAGATTGGTAAAAAGTGTTAGGTAACAGAACCTTCAAGAGACGAGGGCGGTCAACTTGAGGCTTGCCAAGTCTGTACGTAACCTGAGGGATACATTCAATCTCGAGGTGATTGAGAATATTCTTAACAAAGTCGAGATCATGAGCGGCCCTATCAGTGGACTTCGGATCTTTGGACTCGGGAATGCCTGAGATAACAATTGACCGTTGCCTTTCTTTTTTCTCGATGAAGGACATGACACTGGCTGGATCTTCAGAAAGAGATTGTGACACTTCTCTTTTCCCTGCATCAGCCAATGCGGCCTTCAAGGCAATGTTCTCCTCTCGCAGACAAGAAATCTGTTCTTGCAACTCTTGGTTCTTCGCCAGGACCGTACAGAGTTGCTTCTGTACGCTAAATATGTGGCCAATAAGAGTTTTTAAAAAAGTTGGAGTCTTCCTATCTGCCTGCATCTGCTCCATTGCTGCCGACACTTCATTCGAGTCGAATCCCACCACGCCTCCGTCACCATCAGTGGCCACGCCTCTGTTCGCTTTCTGTGCGGTGGTCCTTGTGGGTGCCATTGTGGGAGGTAGTGACGCAGAGGAAACGATGATCGATTAGGAGCAAACACACAACACTTGATCAAACACGTCCACCAGATTTACCTTTCTTGGTGGCTTAGTTCTAAAGTAGTTGAATTAGAACCCGCCACTAGGTTCCTTGCTGACCGATGAAACAGAGAAATTAATCCAGTGAACGCGGAGCCTGTCGTAGTTGCAGATCCGGAGGACGGAACAGAGCAGAAAATAAACAGACCGCACGGGAGACTGCCACACGGTGGAATTGATTATGATCGTCGACGGAAGGCCCTCACAGCAGTTAAGAAGTTTCGATCGGGAGGCCAATATCGGTCGATTTCCTCGAGTTCCTCACCGGTGGTGATTGTAGCTTGAAAGTGACGTTCCCTTGTTTGTCTGTGGACGACGGTTAGGCAATTCATTACTGCTGTAGCGGTCCCACGTGGAAAAATATCAACGTAGCATCAAAAGCAGAGGGAATCTTCTAGTAAAAATACTTTTCGTCGTGTGACCAAAATCGATCAAACGCTCGGTACCTATCGAAAATATCTATTTTTGCCTGAGGTTGACCGTTTGAGGAGAGGAGTGAAGATGCCTGCAGTCAAGTTGAGGCTAGAGTGAAGTGGGGGGGGGGCGTGCTGTGGGCATCAGGAGGGTTGTCGAAGGACCTAGAGGACGAGGGCACTGATTAGCACAAGCAATGACATGACTGGACCGTCTGGAGATGATGCCGATGTTTATAGCGTGGTGGTGGTGTTGGGGCGGGGGCCTGGATGCTTCATACCGCAAAGTTACCCACCCGAGGCGAGATTCATCAATGATACCGCTGGTGTCATCTCACAGCATACTCAACATATCGGCCTGCGTAGTAGGTGATACAGAGAGATACAGAGATACAGATGCGGTAATCGATATACCTTCACCGGCTGGTAATCGGTTGATGAATCTGACCCCTGCTGATATTAAGGGGGGGGGGGTAGAGCAAGATTGGAATATAATAAGCGGCATAAGCACATCAACTGGATGTGATTGCCCTTAGCTTAGTGATACTGCGCGAAGCGCGCAAGTGCGAGGCGTTAGGTACTTTCTGTCCCTAATACCCCTGCATCGGTTTCACCTGAAAAGATATAACACATTTCCTTAAACCTGGAAAGATCATTCTAGAGGCTGCACGCTGCTACAAGAGCTTTTGCAGCATACTGCCTCGAAACGGAGAGTACGGGTTCGAACCAGGGGTGCACACGAAATTCTTGGCGTTAAATTTTCTTAACGAAATTTCTTAACGGAAAATTTTCGTTAAATTTCCGGTAAATCGTTAAATTTTGTTAAAAAATACATTTGGCTGTAAACCATTATTTCATCTGAAAAAAGGAAAACCTTATACGTTTTAACTTCGAGAGGTCAACAGCTAACGTTCAAGGAATGGAGTGTAACACTGCAATGTAAAATAAACAAATCATCATCAACAAACACAGAAAAATAAACAAGCCTTCAGCAACAAATTATCTACAGGGTATAGAATAAGAACAACTATGGAATTACCATTCAAGGCAAGATGATCATCGGTAAGGAATCCTGAAATGTGCCATCAGGCAGGTATCCGGAGTTCCACCCTTTCATAGTTCTTTAGTTTGTTAGACTGTTCTACGAACATGTGCAATCTCCGTGCAGGCACCAGCCCCTTAATTACAGAAAGAATTAATAAAAATACAGTAAAACCCCTTCAGTGGAATGTTAACACGTTGACGAACGCACAATTTTCGAGTGTCTGGTGCGTGGGACCAATCATACATAATTTTGCAACGTCGGGACAGTGATACGACATCGTGTCACAAGGTCCCACACTGCCGAGTGGGTGTAACACGCCGTCTTCGTGTTAACGTTCAGGAAAAGTAGCTTTCCAAGTTTTTGATATTAGCGTTTTTGTAAAATAACTTCAAATACGTCCAGCGGCCGAAAACATTCGCTCCGTCTCGACTGCTCCAGGTGGACAAAAGTATTTTGAGATGAGCAGCGCCAGGTGGGAATAGGCATATCTTACGAGGTTAGACCAGTATCTTTGTGAATTCGTTGACCTGCTTGGAGACTCGGCGAATAAATTTCTAGCTCCAAAGTACATTAAAGGGTAAGGATAATGGATGGCGTTACTCAATCCCTTCTGGGATACGCCGCTCATTCTACTTCTACGGGATACCCTGGAGAACATGGCTTGCGGTGGCCAGCCGATGAAGAAATCAGCACTCTGTCTTTCCCAGGCAAGTTCGGTACCAATTAACCGACCCCAGAGGGATCGAAGGCTTGGTTGGCCTGGGCGGGAAATCCCGAAGAAGGACCAGCAACCTGGTATAGGGTGCACGCGACAGCCAACACATCCTCCGACTGAGCTACACGTGCCTTCAAAATGTATTATTTCTAAAAATTGAAAACGAATTGAATTGATAAAAACATCAAAATATTCTTGCTGATTTCAATAATTTTCCAGTCCTAATCGGGAGGAAGAGACCTGCAACATTAAAGAATACTGAAGGTAAATGTGATAAACTCACTGAGAAAAAAGTCC
Organism: Heligmosomoides polygyrus bakeri; assembly: GCA_947359475.1. NCBI lineage: Eukaryota > Metazoa > Nematoda > Chromadorea > Rhabditida > Heligmosomidae > Heligmosomoides > Heligmosomoides polygyrus. The sequence goes on along the minus strand of OX375868.1, from coordinate 72,294,981 downwards.
GTTAAAAATTCCGTTAAATTCATGAAATTTTCCGTTAAGTCGCTAAGCCAGATTTTACCGAAAAATGCCGTTAATTCGTTAAATCGTTAACCGTTAAATGTGCACCCCTGGTTCGAACCCTCCTCAAATAGCTTTCATCGCAGCGAAACCCACCAAAAATGTTCATGTTTTACATAAATGCTTTTTTGGGTAAAGCAGTCAACCGTCTTAGTGAAATGGGTGTTTTAATCTGCAGGGAGCCCTCCTGCAGGGATCCATACCGCCTCGGTTGCAGCTGCAGTTATCAGTTGATTATCTAGTTGACATTCTGTGAGTATAGGTTTACCTGCCCGTTCCGGGACAGTGCTTGCTCGATTCACGCTGAAAGTCGTGTTTCGATATTGAAGCGCAGAACATGAATTCTTACCGTAATCATTAGCCTATTTGTTTACAAAACAAGGAAAATTTAGTCAATTTTTGGAAACTGCATTACGACTACTCTGCACAGGCTTTATTTGGATTCCACTGCACTCTCTGTAGATCAGACCAGCTGAAGACGCGTTTTGTCATTAGCTGGCCTGATCCATCCATACCGGGATACTAAGCAGCCTGTCAATAATGAAAGCCATTGCGGACTGAACTAGTGATTGACCGTACCTAATGAAATCAGCGTGGTATGTGCTTCTGTTACGGCAGTTCCGCAAATCTTTCTTTGTTCTCCAACACATTCAGTTATCAATTTAATCTACGGCACAACTCTGCGCCGTGGGCAAATGGCTTCTTCGCCTACCTTCGCAGAAATTCTTACCACAGTTAAATACTCTCAAAGCTGTGAAGCTAAGACTTCTCCTTCTGATATTAGATTGTGCGACTCCGGTGGTAGCCATTCGAACAGAACGTGTATGGGTCGTTTTGTCAAGCAAGCTAGTTTGCAACCTTCCCTAAATTGTATTAATTATTGTAAGGCAACCCTCTTTTTTTGATCAAACTGTGTGGGTGTGTATGAGGCACTAACCTGTGAGGTAGGTTTAAAATTCTAAAATCACATAGTCCTGAAAATCCTTGCAGAATAAAAGGAGTTGCAGCCAGCCGTTAAGATCAGCTAGCTCCTTACATATTTCTGTGAATCTTCGGCTCTTTTGTTTTTTTAAGTACCGGACTGACTTAAAGCAACGGTTTGTCCCAGCGAATTTCCTATCTTATAGTTTCTTTCCTGGCTCCTGGCTTAGAGTTTGTGTGGTCGCTGCTCAGAACTATGTAGTACAGCTTAAGCCACAGCTGACAATCGCTCGCTCATCTCGTCTCAAAATAGGCTTCGTCACTGAAATCTCTATGAACCTCGCTCTAGCAGGTTTTCCTCTGCATGCTTCATTTCAACAAAAGCGCTTAAATGCGAGGGACTTCTCGCGTTTTACGGCTTAATGTGTCGCCTTCCTTCGCCTTCTCTTCCTGCTGACTACAGTACATAGATGTCACATAAAACAAGGATATCGGGCGTGTCATACCCTATCCGTCATCGACGGACGAAAAGCCATGAGCTTTTCTGCCAGGAGCGCAAGGGAAGTGGGCCCAAGCTCTGCAAGCCCCAACCAACTTCAATGAAACGCTCGCCGCTCCCCAAAACTCTCACCGTGTACGTGGTCTGAGACTGCCTTCCGAAACAAATGGCTAAATTATCACGGTGAAACAGAAGAAATTGACTTCTGCTCAGCATTATCAAATTTTAATCAATTTTTGTCTTCGGGGATTGAGGTGCGCGGCACAATAAGTGTTCACAATTGCCATTCTTTACCCGAGACCTCTGGTCTTCGGGGCTTCTTTGCCACTTCTCTCAGGCTGCCATATTGCCCTCACTGTTCTCGATCCGCTGCCCTCCATCGCTGAGCACCAACTAACTTTCGTTTCGTCGTCGCTCACACGGTGTCCCGACGGTGACGAATGATTCGATTGTGTGATTCGGAGATCCATCAAAGCATTCATTCCCCTCCCGTCGTCAAGACGCTTCGCAATTAATCATCTCAATTTATTATTTTTGAATAATTTGCCATTCCGCGCTACCGGCTAGGTTTGCACACGATGCCTATAACACCTACATGCATTACCAGCCGTGGTTATATTCTGGAGTCTCTTGTATCCAATATAACAAACCAACTCCAATTCTTGATTTGACACAGTGCATTTCCGTTAAAGCGAAAGGCGACTCGTACTTCCTCCGTTTCCCAAAAAATATGAAAAAATGATGACGTTAGTATTTTCGACAACTCCCTCAAAATCCGTGACGAATCTTTTGTCTAGAACTCCACTCAGGAACAAGGCTGTCTCTTAGTATTAGGTTGTAACGAATTAAATGGCACTGGCTCGCGCCATTTTTTGGCGCGTCTTTACGCGTTTGATCAAGAAACCGGTGAGTACCAAATTTTCTATGTAAAAGTAGGAAAACTTTAGAGTTTTATTGACTTTCTGCAGATGGACAAAAGGGTAATCCGAGGCATTTACTTGTATGAATTCAAGCTGGGCACTACAGCTAAGGAGGCGGACGAGAAGATCAACGCCGCATTCGGTCAAGGATGTTCCACAATGCGGACGGCGTATCGTTGGTATCAGAAGTTCCGGAATGGAGATGAGAGCTTGGAAGAACATGAAGGTCGTGGGAGGCATAGTGATGTTGATGAGGACAAGCTGAGAGATGTGGTAGAGGAGGATCCACACATAGGTACCAGGAAGATAGCGAAGGTTCTTGACGTCAGTCACAACACAGCTGCCCGGCGTCTGAAGGAAATTGGAAAGACCAAAAAGCTGGAAAGATGGGTGCCTCACGAGCTGTCTGAGGAGCAAAGAAACCGACGATATGAGATCTCGTCCGCATTGCTTCTACGGAACGAAACGGACCCATTCCTTGATCGCATCGTAACCTGTGACGAGAAATGGATAATGTACGACAACAGGCGACGATCGGCACAGTGGGTGGACAGCGATGAGAGCCCCAAGGTTTTTGCGAAGCCGGAATTGCACCAAAAGAAAGTAATGGGGACAGTATGGTGGTGTTCGCTGGGAATTATTCACCACAGCTTCCTCCCTCCCGGTGAATCCATCACGGCAGAGAAGTACTGCATTGAAATTGAAGAAATGATGAAAAAGTTGAAGGATATCCGGCCGGCCTTGGTAAACCGAAGGCGAGTTCTCCTTCTGCACGACAATGCTCGCCCCCATGTAGCACGAATGACGTTGCAGAAATTGAATGAGCTGAGCATTGAAACTCTACCACATCCTCCGTTTTCTCCCGACCTCTCCCCAACAGACTACCATTTCTTCAAGCATCTTGGCGACTTCTTGGTGGGGAAATATTCAAATACCAACAGGATGCCGAAAGTGCCATCGAAGATTTCGTCAATTCTAGAACTAAAGATAAAAAAGCTTGTTTCACGTTGGTAAAGATGTGTAGAATCAGAAGGTTTTTATTTCGATTAATAAACTTGCTTACAAGCCGAGATATTAACTGTTTAAATTTACAGTGGTTCAGTGCCATTTATTTCGTTACAACCTAATACTATGTCCTGTAGAACGCGCTAACGTTTGCGCAGTGATTCTAGACGATATTATTAGAATATTAAGTGCTTATTAGGAGGCGGAACTAACTACTAAAGCACAGAAATGTTATAGTGCGCCGATTAATTTCCATTGTTGTGTTTGTTGAATAATTGCGTATGCTCATTGACAGTTCGCATCTTCTGTTCTTATTCGGCGTTGATTCTTTTCAGATTATATTAGGTTGATCGAAAAGTCTTGCAACTTTTTACGCTACCGCCTGTTAATTTTGTTAAAGCTCTTACAGTATTGATCTTGTGTGGTGACGTCGCAGTAGATTCTCGAAGCTTCCTAAGGCCCCGTCGAGTACGAATACAGCAGCAATGTCAACGATAAGCATCTATCGTCTACTACGAATTTCTTCAAGGCAAGGACTGCAGCCTGCGGATCTGCGCTGCATTCAAGGAGGAAATCGTTCACTATTCCACAGTGGCCCGTTGGTATCAGCGCTTCAAGACTGGAGATACCTCTCTCGAAGATCGCCCTCATTCCGGACGTCCCTTTGTTGTGGAAGAAGACAGCTTGCGCGAAGCCTTCAAGGTGAAGCCAAATTCAACCACTCGCGAATTGGCGGCGACACTTGGATGTACGCAGAGCACCGTCGTGAGGCAACTGGAGACCCTTCGGTACAGCAAAGTTTTGTCGTCTTGGGTACCGCATGAGCTGCGGGACTCTGATAAGGCATGCCGAGTCAGTGTTGCTGAGTCACTGCTTCTTCGCCCGCACAGAAAGGAATTTCTGAAGGACATTGTTACTGGTAATGAAAGCTGGGTTCTTTATGTTAACCACACCCGCAAGAGCCAATGGCTCCCACGCGGAGAACCGGCTTCAAGACAACCGGAACGTAGACACCACGAAAAGCAGGTCCTTCGGTGTTGCTGGTGGGACTCAGAAGGCATGCTTTACTGGGAGTTGCTGGATAGTGAGACCACAGTCACAGCATCTGTCCACGATACCCAGCTTCAGAGCTTGGCCGACGCCATGCGCCAAAAACGTCCAGAACGGGAAAATGTCTACCTGCTGCACGACAACGCGCGTCCTCACGTTGCAAAAGTGAGTCCCGTGAAAATCCAGGAGTTAGGCTGGGAAGCTCTGCCCCATTCACCTTACTCTTCAGACCTCGCTCCTTCTAACTACCACCTGTTCAGAGCTCTGGAGCAGCATTTTCGAGGTAGAGAGTTCGATGATCGACGTCAACTGGAAATTTAGGTTTCTAAATTCTTTTCCTCACAGCCTTCGGAATTCTGGCGAAAAGGAATTGAAAGGCTGCCTGAAAAATGGGGCAGGATCTTAAACCTGGATGGGGAATATATCGCGGACTACGTTTTTGTATATTGTATTATATTGTATTGTATTGTAATACTGTTGTGCTAGTGTTCCAAGGCTTCAATTAACCCAATAGTTAACTATCCACTACACGGGCAAGTGGAGCTCAGAATGAGAAGGTGCCGGCTTCTTGATGGTGCCTGATTCCGGCTTCCTAGTTCGGATTTCTCACCCATTGCCACCAAGCATTCCATTCCTCCGGGGTCGCAGAATTGGTATCATACTTGTCAGGAAGGCCAAGCTACTGACTTGTTCATTGGATGATCACCGTAAGTCATTGTATGGACCAATTACACCTTCATGTTTCATCCACAACATCCCGTAGAAATAAAATGGTGGCGCATCCCAAAAGGATTTGATCAGCGCCGCAGTTTATCTCTGCTCTAATCCACTACTCCGATAGTTTCACATAGCATGCTATTTCTCAAATGACTATCGTTACTGTTAATTATTGTTTACTTTTTGTCCGCTCTGAACACCTACACTTTAAGCATGCTCCAAGCACACACGTAAGTTGTTCACAACTCTTACATTTCATTTGGCGACATGGTACTACACCGTCTCAGTGCTACATGCGTTTATTCGCCTTCTTTCAAAGACACTGAATACCCCACTTTTTTCTTGGGCAGCTCCCAAATTTACCAGCCCTGCATGGAACACAATTTTTAGGATACATTGCTGATGGATGATGATGCAAAACCTCGCACCATCTATAGTATTTGCAGCAGACACAAAGCACCAACCCCTGGTCGCCTTTGTAGGATGGCCGACGACGGCCTCTCGTCCTTCGTCTTTTCTCCTTGCCGTTCTCCATTCTCGACTTCGTAGCCCTGCTAATGCACTGCCTTTGCGCAACAGGTATGGCTGGCTTAATGTTCGCCTGCCAGCTGCGATGTAACACATGACCCTCAGCGGCACTGTGTTCTTCGAACCTGGACAGTGATGTTAATTACAGTAACGGCACCTGACCCCGTCGGCTCCCCTTTGGTCGGCCGGTTCGCATTGTTCCTCGCTGCAGCTCAACGCTCTCGACACTACCTAGGTGTTTTATTGCCTCGGCCGTCTACATCCTGTTGCTTCTCGACGGCCGCTGTTTTTCGTCCTGGTGGTTTTTGCAGCTCATATTTTGCCCCATTTTCTCGCTTTTGCAGATGAGAATCTTTTAAACCTCCATACTATCACTGGAAGAACTTAGTTACAACTGTTTCTAAGTTTTGTCAGTACCTGTTAAAAGAAAAGGTGTTTATTCTTATTCGATGTTTATTCGCTTCAATTTTATTTGAAATCTCGCAACGTTCCGTTAGGCCGCTAAAGGTGTTCTAAATTATAGTCTGCTTACAGTAACAAAGCAGCAAATCCTTGAAATGATCAGTAGCATATGTAATCTTGCCTCATACTTTTACTCCTTCCTTATTATTCCTTGCCTTCAATAATGATCTGAGGTTCGGCTATTGTTATGTTGTCTTCATGTTATTTTTCTATTCTTTTCTTTTCACGAATAAATTATCCATTAAATAAATAGACAACGTCAAAGTATGTATGTAGGCGGTATTAAAAAATGGGGAAATCAAGAGGGCTAGAGCTAAAGTGATTTTAATTGGATACATTAGCTAGTTAAGCTGATTTTGTCTCGAGTCGTGTGCAGGTAGGCCTATCAGATTGATGATGGAAAGATAAGCTGAAAGTATGGCACTTTATTTTGTTGTATTTCATGAAGGCAAGAAGGTTCAAATGTAATTTTAGCCTAAATGGATACACATATGTATGCAGCTTTTCTCTGGGCAGTTCGCTACCACCGAGAGCTCGGTGATATTAGAAGAAAAGCAAAATATAATAGAATAAGAATAAGAGCATTGAGATGTTAAACACTGTAATAAATCTGCCTTCTCGAGCTTATTTGCTTTCAACGACTTCCCCTTTTAGACTATAAATAGAAGTAAGGATGTGAAGGATCTGGCAAAAGCTCGCGAAAAAAAAACCGAAACCATAGTAAAATAGCACAATTCAAATAAGGAAAACAAGCTATAAAGATCTATGTTACTGTAGAGATTACGGCAGTAAGATTCGAAATCGATGTCAAGGTATGTAGTCAGTTTTTTGGTATGTCAGGCGTAATGACAGTTCTTTACGATCAATTCGTTGAGCGATTTTCCTATAACAGAAGAATTTCAGCCTATTACTACGTTTATCATGCGAAGCTTTGTGTTTTAAAGAGCCATCTCTAGCGCGTAATGGTTAAAATGTGAAAATGGCGACAGGTTTGAATTTGTAACCTGCTGTTTCGCTCATCTCCGAAAAGCACTTAACTGAAAGGATTATTTCTCATCACTTTTGAGAAATGGATCATCATGGGAGTAGAAGTCATACTGTAGGAAGGAGAAGTGCAGGCGGGTGTGAAGCTTCCGTGCATTCTGCTCTCTATTCTTCAAACTCAGCCATAATTCATTCCATGTGCAATCCTTGAACTACACCTTCAGTAGGCGGTTGGTGCTCATGAACCTCATTTCTTTCGAAACTCTAGGAATTTCTTGAAATTTGTATTCATTTTGACGAAAAGGGGGAAATGTCTCTTAGCTATGGATCACATTGCATTCATACCTGGTAGATTAAGACATTTGTATGAAGCTCAATTTGAGAACGCATGAATAGTTAACGAAGTTGTACGACGGTAAAGAATCACTTAGGAGCTGACCCAAACCCCTACGTTCACCAACGTCATCAACGCTGTCATTGTTTACGTCCCCTTCAGTGCACGGAATTTCCAGAGAAATCGCTCGCCGGAATCTGTCACAGCCCAGAGTGCAGTCAGATTTATTGGAAATCCTGCCCAGTACGACGTCGTTTACCTCGTGGAATACATTTCTCATCCCGAAACGATCCGCCTTTTCTTCAGCAAGGACCTCGAAGGGTCTCTGTCCTCGGAGAGCTTGTCCCCCTTTTCCACTAAACGGTGCAAGGTTTTTGAGCTTAGTAAGGTTAAGGTTGTTACTTAGATATAATACTTTCTAAAACAGTCATGTTCATACGTCCAGTTCGAAATCCTCGCTAGTGGCCGGTGCGATTCTGTAATTTTTCTACGAACTTTTATACACCTGAGATACTGTATGTCTCCAGACTTATCAACTACCTTTCAAACAAAAATGAGAGCAGGTAGGCTTGACTTAGGATCTCCCATCAGCGTAACATGGTGCGCACTATCCTACTTATGCCCATATTTATAAAGTCCAGACCACATAAGTTACAGATAGTCTGGCGTCTATGTGTGCATGGTTGTATATAGTATCGTAACCCCTCTGCTCTGTACCGTGTCTCTCTTTTTTTCGCCCAATATGCATTGGCTACCTCAGTTGTTCAATTATTCAAAACCTCACCTGTACTTGTGCGGTTTGTAGCAATATATAGTAAAACATTTTCCCCATCCTCCTGAAATTTCACAAATCTTATTCTTTGCCGTTTGTTTTTGTCTTTCGTTTTCTTCATTCTTCCCTCCTTTTTGTATAACAAGTTTAATTTATCTCTGAATTTTGAATCTGAATTTTAATTGTCTTTCTTATTAATGTCTTTCCTTCCTACAACTTGTGGCTTGAATTGGCATAAATTAATTAATTAATCAATCAATAATGCGAGCAGTATCAACCTTCACTTAAGGGAACACTTCTATTTATGAAATGACTCATCAAAAATTGCTATTTCAGAGAGGAGGTAACCCTAACCTTAGACGCTTAAATTACTTCATGTAATAACTGGATATACACCACCCTTGAAAGAATATATTCCTTTTCTTATTTTCAAGACAAAGTAGCCAAAAGAGGCGAAATAGCCTCCGCTCCAAGAGTGTGACATGCTTCAGAAACAGTATGATGGAAGAGTTGCATTTTTTCCTTTTTTTCGGTTGTATTTACATGGAACATTCAAAAGTGTTGTATGAATGAGCGACCTTGGAAACGCTAGAAAGCGTGCTGAACATGTCCTTCACGAACATTTTCTATGCGCATTCATTTTCGAGTGATGTCCCCGTCATCCGTCATCGACGTTTGCAGTTCTTGCTTCAATAACCGTTGCCGCCTCTCTTATACTAGCCATCAGTTCGCTTTCTCAAATACATTTTCAAACAATTTGTTTATTTACAGTTGATCTTTCGGGGTTCAGTACTTTTCCAACTTATAGACTTAGGACTGAAGAAAGTTCAGATTAATCTTTCATGTAGTAGACATGTGCTACATATCTGTGGAAGAATGTGCGCATAACAACTCCAAACCTCGTTGGCTGGGTGTACTTGATAAGTGAAATTTTGTACGATTCCTTTTCTGCTGTCACCGTATCAGACAATAACCTCTTTAAACTCTTCAAAAAAAAATCTGGATGCTCACCAATGAAAGACCTCAAACTATTTCCTGAAAATAGCCCTTGCACTGCATATTTTTTCACCATTATTTAACCTTATTTGAGTTGAGTTGAAAAATGATAATTGTTGGGCGCCAGATCATCGAGGAACTAAATATTATGGGGAGAAAAGTGTATACTTTCTCCCAAGTTAGTGGATCATACACATGCAATACAGACCTACGTGTCTGTGTTGCGAGAAAGAGAAAGCTAAATAAGAGAAAGAAACATGACGTAACAGAGAAAAAATGGTACTGGAACAATTATGAACATCAGAGGGAATCAGGTGCAGCTTTGGAAGTAGGTTCCCAGATACTTATCCAGCATGCTTCTGAATGCGTGAAGTTTAGGTGGTACAGTTTGCGTTTTGCGAAATTTAGAGTACTCCAACCCTGCTCTGTCAACAAAAATGAATATTCTTACGAAAAGAATATTTCCTAATATTCTTGCGACTTCTTGGAACCACGAATTTTGTCGAAGCCCCCCTAGTGACAGAGGTTCTGACGTGCAGGAAATCGCTTAACTTGAGCCCAGTAAAACCACTGATTAGTTTGTAGAAAATAACCTTGTCAACTTTGCGTCTCCTTCATTGGAGAGATTTTGATCCAAAATTCAAATTGCTGGACTCACTTCTAGGAATAGCCTCATATGTCAGTAACATTGTGGCATTTTCAGTGTTAACACCGTTCACTACATCATAGATGTCAGTTCCTGATTATGTACATCCCTTGTGTGTATCATTTGTAGTGAATAAGTTTTACTAGATTCCCGTAGGAACTCTAGGCGGCAGTGACAGGTCTGTATGCGTATGAGGGCCCGCTATACCTCTTTGTGTCGAGCCAGTTATCGAATAGGTGGCCTTAACAGCCGGTTTTGCCCAGATCTATAGGTGCTTCTCACTTTCTCCACCACACATTTTCTGGGCCTAAGCCATAATCCGGTCATTGCCTATCGAGATCATCTCATGCTTTTCGTTGAGCTGAATATTTCAGAATTTTTGCGCTGTATTTAATTTAATGCGAAGGAGTGCTACATTACACAAAAAACCATGATTAAAGTGGTCGTTTAAAATTTACCATGTTCAGTCCAATTGAATTTCTTTGCGAAGTCCGACGAGGCGCCCTCTGTCGCTTGCACCCCGAATTAGGCTCCTTGGCTCGGGTCCCGCGCAGCTAATCAAGTCTTATTTTCCTCTGGAATGGGAAAACAAGCGCCAGACTTGTCTGCGGAAGATAAGGAAGTGACAGTGAGCGTCGGATGGCTCGGCATATCTGTGTCTCCTGCCGCCGTCCCAAAGAGCAGCAGAAGCGCCCGATTTACCTCTTGCTCCCCCATTTTTTGCTCACCCCACCGGCTTCTGGTTGATTTACCACGGCCGCCTATGAATAATGATGGCAAGGTGTGAATTGGCGTGAAATACTGGTGGGGCGGCTGCAATTACGACAATTTTCCCCAGGTAGTCTGGCGAGCGCGCGCTCCTTGCTGCCCGGAGACAATGGTGGCTTGTTGTCCGTGTACGGCGTTTCCTGTGGCACCGGGAAACGAGTCGGGCTTGTTTAAGTGGGAGGAGAGGTGTTGCCAGTAGCGCTACTGTATAAAGTAGAGGGAATTTTTCAAACTTCAGAGTCTTGGATTCCTATATGGGTGACTTTTTGAAATTGCGGAGAAGAGCTGCGAATAACTGAGCATGTGCTTATATCACATTCTTAGAATACTTTCAGTTATTTGTATTACTCAGTGGAAGGTGGCATATTGCGCGTTTTTTTGCTCATTATTCATTTGTTTTTATTGTTTGCTTTCTCTGCCCTTCCAAAACTCGCCTTCTAACCTGAATCAGGAAAGTGGAGGAAGGAGGTGGTTGATGTAATACTGGGCGCTTCCATTAACTCTTATTGTGGCATAGAGGAGATTTTTGGAAGCGCTATTACCGTCGATCACCGTACGTTTGGCTTTGCTGTCCTTCTCGTTCTCTAATCAGAGCAAAGAAGAACAGATATGTATACTGCAGCGATGTCCTGCACTATGATTTTTCATTCGTTTCGAAGGAGATAGGTTGATTTTTGAGTAGCAGAACTGACCCACTTTGGCTCGCGACAGAGATGACACGAGACGCTGCGTTCAAGTAAGTCCATGATCAGCGGGACGACAGGTGATACAGGTGACACCAATAGATGATAAAGAGGTAATGGGCAGCTTACCCCAACACCTGTTTAGGGTGCGCCGCGTGTTCAACTTCGGCGGATATTGCGCACCCAGTTTGAATGCGCTTTTGCCCTATACAATCACTTGTGGTACCCAGCCGCCGAACAAGTCGGTTGATTACCCTTTCCAGACAACAGACAAATCCGATGCCATAGAGGAATGAAAAACTTGTCTGACCTGAGAGGCACTTGAACCAAGATAGTCTACATATTCGGGGTGCACACGAAGTCCATCTCTACCATTCCACTAGAAATGCGCATTCGAACTGCTTCCACGATACCCCCTAGAAGAAGTGTGCATGTTGCATCTAAACAGGACTAAACTAATGCAATCCTTTAACCTTGAACTTTGTGTTTTGCCAATCTGCTCAATGAGAATAAAAACCCATGAGAAGGGCTATCTTTCAGGTTGATGCTGCACATCAAGTTCTCAGTAAGAAATACAAAGGGTAGATTCCTTCATAACCACTGCCGTCTCTCTAACTTATAACAGCCTGCCGTTTGTCTATTTGGTGTTTATTTATTAGTTTCTCATTATTCTTTAATCCTGTCTGCCACACGGGAATTTTTCCGTCCCACAGTACTCCATTACTGTTCCCTAACGATTCTAGTTTGACCTCAGTTGCCTTCATCCAACAAAAAAATCAACCAGAGTGTCCGAAGGCTCTCTCCTTCACATCAGCACTTCCACGGTCCCTTACCAATGCCGTCATTATCGCGTTAGTCGTGGTAGTGGCCTGAGTGATTCACGTAACCGCCACTTATGATAGCCAATTAACACCTATTTAGCAGCTTTTTAATATTGTATTGTTGCCCAGTAGGAGGTCCATTGAGGATACAGGTGCCTGCGCGCTCGGGGCTGCGCGCCATCGACCACCACCTGGCCACGGCGTCGAGGTGCAATCTGGTGTCCTCATTATCTAGTGTAGTGCTACACCACGAGGTGAGATACTGTGCCATTGAGACGAGAAGAGGATGCCGAAAATGAATAAATGACTGCGTTGATCTCTCTGTTTAGGATGCGCTATGCATTACCGTATAGGCTCTCTGAGGGGTGCTTGGAGGGAGAACAAAATGCAGATTTATTTTGGTACTTAAAGGAAAGCGGTTTCGTTGGGTCCTGTCCTCTCCTCCGCTGACGCTGACGCAGGCTGAGCAAGAGGAAGAACTCCAGGTCCAGTTTTAATACAGGTGTTGTAAATGGACCCCATCCTGGAGATGTTTTAAGTGCATGGACTCGCTTCCCTATATGAACTTTATTTTTCTCCGAGGGAGGCAAGAAGAGAAGCTTAAACATATTTGAGATTGCAGGCAGCTCGGACAGAAATGCTTAATCTGACGGTACAATAAAGTTCGAGGTGCATAGCTCAGTGTAACATCCAGAAGTTGGAAGGCAAAGGTGATGGTTGCTATGTTTTCTCTAACTGTGAAACGTCGGATAATCAAAAACAGTTCTTTCAGTTACGAAGCCGCTATTTGATTTCGAAACGACGACTTTGCTCCCTAGGCTGCTGAGATTCTGAGTTGTTCAGCATTGGAAAGGGAAACGCATTCCGTGGAAGATCTGTCACGGACAGATCGTCGATATAATTGTCGAAAATCACTTGAGTTCTGTCGTAATTACGCACGTCATCTAGCAGCAACAGCTCATTTCGAGCGAGTGCGCGATGTGCTGGCGACAGTCGATCGGTTATGTTTCGAGATGTCCGCCTGAGCGTAATTGCGTTCGTAATTGTCGTCGACGGAATCGATGTTAAGCCCTTTGTGCGGCTGCATTTCTTCGAGCCCTCAAGGTGATATCACGTAAAATATAAAGGATGAGTTATAAAGGAGGCGTTACTCAATCCTTTTGGGATGCACCACGCACTCTACCTCCACAGGATGCCGTGGAGGCGATTCGAATGCGTATTCTGCCTACACACCTGATGAACTGCGGCGATCAACCGATGGACCGGTCAGTGCTTTATCCTTCCCAGACAATTATGACATCAATTCACTTACCATGAAGTGATGAAAAGTTTGGTTTGGCTGGTGACCGAGAGAACCGAACCCGGCATCGGGTGCACGCGATAGCCGGCGCCTCCTCCGATTGTGCTTCCACGTGTGCTATATTCTAGATATACTGAAGTAGAAAATTCCTCCAGCCAAAGATGTTCTAAAAACTATGCAACGGTTCTGAGCTAACCGTTATTTTTTGACCACACAGAGTAGTGATTGAACAAATTTCCAACTACACTTTCACAAGACAAACCCCCTGACCCTAAAACCGTTGAGCTGTTGAAAACGTACAAGATGCCAAAGCATTTTTGAAGTTTCACCAAAAGAAGGGATGAACACTGGGTGAAGTCCTAGAATGCCGGTTTACTCTTGATTCTGAAGTCAAGCAGATCTTCGCCAAACAAGTATCCACGTTTTTTTTTTGGAAAATGGGCTATATTTAACCTTCAAAGAACAGTGACGAGAGATATTAGTTGATTTCATCTAATAGAGCAACAGATATTAAACGAAGCCGTGGTACTGATGCTAGCAGTATTTTCCCATGCTTCGAACTGAAAATTTGCAAGGACAGTCGTGCAGCAAAGTATTCCGTGCAACTCAGCGGTGTTCAAAAGAAAAACCGGCGGCACTTCGAATGTGATTAATCTCCCGCTGAGAGCACAAGGCGTTTTCCCTTGAATGCGACGGCGGTCCCTTCGCAGTGACGGTCTCTCCCTCCAATAAAATTTCATCCTTCCGAGTTAGAGGTTTCCTTCTCTCTTGCGTGCCCTCTGTATTTAAGGAACTTCACCTCTAATATCTTAGATGCTGCGGAATCTCTAGCCTACAAATCCTCGTTCGGTGTCCATGCCGCAATGTCTTAATGTGTTAGCATTACGCATACTGGGCTAAACTGTCGACAACAAAAGCGGCAGCTGAACATGTGTATATGCGTACCTACAGTCGTTAAAGCGCTTTATACTTGCAAGGGAAGGATACCAATTGACCATGGCACTTTGAGATGGGGTGTATATCGCTGGGCGCGGCTTCGGACGCTGATTCCAAATATGTGCTCGAAATCTCCAAAAGTCGTCTGAGAATGAAGTTGTGTGCCATTTTCAGTTTGCCTTCGCCCGCGCGGAGAATTCATCATTCACAAGAAGGTGAGCTCAAGTGGGTTGGAAGAAGCAGCAGCGATCGAGCAATGCTAGCGCAGTGGTGAACAAGACTTTCCATCATTCTGGAGTCCTGCCGCCCATCACGTGCATCTAAAACTATCCCTACCGTGCCAATGCTTAGATGCACGTGACTGGCAGGACTCCAGAATGACGGAGAGTCTTGTTCATAATTAGTTGCTGTGGAAACGTGATGTAGGAGCAACGCGCAGTGATCCTCCTACAGCTTACTGTGAGCGTTATAGGTAATCGGAGGCTACTTGTTGGGCCGTCACAAAAACCTTGCACCACGTTTAAGCCTCTGAAAAGTCGGTTCAGTCGAAACGTTAGACCGAACTAGATATGCACGTATGGACTGAGAAGCGCTTGTTTTTGGTTGAGAATCTAAAAAACTCAAAATGAGGAGGCATGGATAGTGCTTTTAGCTTTGGAGAAATAGATTTTCTGCTGGTTTCCTCTTGTGCTAGAGTTTCGCTGCGTGTAGATCTCATCAAGTGGTAGTGCGGCCAAATCAGTTGAATAAGTTAATCATTAAACGTTGAAGTCATTAGAGTTGTTGCTACTGCTGCTGTTATGCCAGTGCTCTAAAAATGCCTTTTTTGTGGGTTTTCCTTCAAGCTATCGTTACTCCCATATCTCCATTAGAATTCCCTCCGAGCGAAACTGTCGAATATTGTTTATTTAATCATCAACCGAGTGTAAACCGCAACTCCTATTTCATAGCTCACTGCGCGAGTCATTTCCACGTCGTCTCTCTGCATAACCTCAATGACAAGGACTCTCTAGGATGTGTACCTCGACCGCAAGATTTTTCTCCCGGATCTCGCTAATAACCCCTCCCGTCTTCATGCACTCCTCCTCAGAGAGTCTGAGGGATAACGACTTGTCGGATTAACTGGTTCACTTGCAGCGAAACCGGCGGCTAATTGCCTCGAAAATATCGCCCGCTCGCGTGCGGGTGTCTGTGACAGACAGGCATCGAGAACTATCCAGACACACTCTTCTGTGCACTTGTTTTCTCAGCACTCGAAAAAGACCTACTTCTCTGACTAGTGTCTGCTAGTGTTTCAATTGCTGCTGTTCTTGAGTTGCCGCCATATGCATTCGATATATTAATCTTCACATTTATGGTTGCTCTTGGAGCCTATCGTATGTCATATAACCTTCATTAGTATTTTTTAGAAGCAGAGTATTCTATTAGACTGCGGCGCAGCGAACGCTACTAACTGCTTTGGTCCTCTGGGATGCTAAACCTTATCTTCTACAACAGCGCATTTATTTATTTATTTATTTATTGAAATACTCTGTATAAGACAGGAGTGAGATAAAACTGCAGCACAGCAAACACCAAGACTAACAACAAAAGTAGTTAGTGAATATGCACAAAGAATTTGCTTTGCTGCAATGTGTTTGAAAGAATATTTGTATTCCGGGAAGGAGGTAGTCTTAATAAGTTGTGGGTAGGCAATACCTGCTCTAATTGAGCAACATTTAGCTCGTAACGTGGTACTAGGCTTAGTGAAGAACAACATATATTGAACCCTTCCGATCACTGAGGGACGCAGAGTATAAAATTGTGAAAATTGACTGCGGACTGCTCCCTTATAAAGTTTGCGAACCATACACACATCGGACAACTTTCTTCTGGATACTAGGCTCGACAGCCCATAATAATTGTTCCTTATTATGTTAGGCTATCACTTGGAATGTTGCCGTAACGAAGCCACCACGCCTTATTAGAGTTTCCCTAGTAAGGTTATTCTTGATTTTTTCTTCAAGTGATGCAATATCCTTCTCTGTGTGAGGAGAAAAAACAACCGTTCCGCAGTCCAAAATAGGACGAACATAGGAGCCAAATAGCATGTAAGCGGTAACAAGAACCTTGCTATCCTTCATTGTGAGGGCTTTGAATATGTGATGCGCTCGAGTGGAAGCAGACCTGAAGAAAAAATCCAGATTAACCTTACTAGGGAAACTTTCCAGTGTGGGCGAAAATCTATAGCATTCAAATATTGTTGTTCAATTCCCGGAAAACAAGCTCCTAGACGTGCTGAACACTTGAATGGCAAAATTGAAAATGGCTTTTTACTACACGACTTCACTTTGGTAAGACAGCAAAACGAAAGGACGTTACTCATCACTATTATTTGGGTAATGTACAGTCTACATCTATAGAAATGAGCAAGTAGTGGACACTTTGTATTCTGTTGAAGCAATTGTTCAGCATAGCCAAGACTGCTAATCTCGGAGATGCTATGTGGGAATAGCACTGTCGCCTATAAAACATCAAAACGCCTACACCATTAGAGAGCCGAACGTGAATAGTGAACACTTTGTACGTTCACACTCACGAATAAGACGAAGCAGGTTGACAAGCCATTCACAAGGAGCTCCCACAATTCCTTGCAGCCTTCGCTTGCATTTGTTACTTTTGTTGCATTTAAATTTTTCCTCGGTTTATATTAATAAGTCGCGGTCATTAAAACTAGGATGTAGTTGACGTATGCGTGCTATCAGGTAGCAGGTGTAAGTGTAGTAGGTGCAACGGCGTATCATCCTGCTCGAATCCCGAATGGCGACAGATTTTTGATCGCGACCCAGGCTGTTGCGTTCTAAAGAATCTCAGTCAGTAGGAAGTCTTTGCTGTTAAAGCTAGCAGAATAGGAAAAATTATAAGCATTTTATTCAATTCAACTAGTCTCTAAAACTGTTATATGCGTTGCTAAGAAATCGCATTTCACGCTCTTCTTATAGTTAGCAGAATGCGCATGCATTTGTGTAGTGTACGCTCATTATTTCTCATTGTCGCTTGTGTAGGGCAAGAAAGCACAGCTTCAAAAAGGAACCAAGGTTAAAGGACGGCGTTTCTCAGCCCTTTTTGGGATGCGCCACGCATTCTACTTCTACTGAACGCCGACGAAGCAATTTGAGCACGTATTCGGTCTACACAATGACTTGTAGTAGTCATCCGGAGGGATGGAAGGCTGGTTGGCCAGAGAAATACGTGCTAAGAACCTCGTATCGGACGCACGCGACATATGGCACCTCCCCCGACTGCGCTGTTTAAAGAGGGCCATTCTCAAACCCCTAGTGGTGAGCTTCGAGTGAACTTCTGGCGAACTGAAAAAGAGCAACTTACCGTGTGATTTCCACGGTAAGCTGCCTCTTTTTTCATAGGTGGCTGGATTTTCGCCCGTTAATGATCTCTTCTCTCTAGTAATAGTTCAGTAGACGTTCAAATAAGAAAGTTCTCAGTCCGTACTCGCAATGTGATGCTTGTACACAGTTACACAAATTACGCGTCACCTCACGCCATCATCTCAGATCGTCATCCGCTTTCACCTGCAGTTACTGTTAGGAGCTCCTATCACAGCGGAGCTTTATCGTCGAGCATAGTAACCCTATTCATTCTAGTTCCGTCTGCGAAAACAGTCCCATCAGGGTTTTCAAATTCAGCCACAACGACGGAAGACGGTTTCAAATAGCCCGGGTACACATCCACTCTCCACCCGAGCCCACCCACAGAGCCGGCTAAGACCCTTCCGTATTGATACCATTCGGCAATTGTCGTGTGTCGTTTGTTATTTGTACTCCCGGTGGCGGACGTCCTTGATTGGAGTTGCTAATTACATCTACAAGTGACCGGCCGAGCCGGGAGCATCGCTGACCGCCTCTCATATTACCCATCTACCGACACCGACCGCCGCCCTCACCTCTTCTCCACATTCAGCAACCGGTAATCCACCGTGCCATCTGTGACATATGTACGCGGCCCGTGTACTACCTCATATTCCAACTGGACACCGGTCGGGTCTATGCTTCAAGGCTCGTGAATATGACTTCGTTAGAATTTCACGCAGCCAGTTCGAAGTTTTGAGGAAAACCTCATTATGACCTTATCTTCTTTTGTCTTTTTTCTCCTTGCCTTTCAATTTTTCCGTGAGATGTGGATAACGCAGTTGGTAGCGTTGGTCTCGTGCAGCACCACAAATCGCTTCTCGTCCAGGAAAACGAAACATCACATGAATAAGTGCTTATTTAGCTTAAATGTCTTAGGTTTAGCAGAAGTGTCTAGAAAGCGCTGATCTGCCTAGGCACCGGAAACCATTGTACAGGCCAAAAATGCGTTCAAATAACGTTCCACTGTATCCCGTTTGAGCAAGACGTATCCCAACGTTGAGTAACCCCAACATTTCCTGAATGCTCACTCCTTATTTCAGTTACTTCAAAACCGACACCGAACTTCTTACGACGACAGAGTCGTTGTTCTTCACGGTCGGGGTTTGACCAAAGACTGCCGGGGGAAGTTGAGAATAGGCCCGATCAACACATACAAGAAGCCGCATAAAAATACTTCTTGAATCTTGCAGCTGCACAATTCATTGAGATATTGGGTACTTGGTTTGATTAGTTTAGCAGACTTCGTTTGGCATCTGGATGGAAAGTTAGCAAGCCTTCCTGCTTATCTGGTGACAGTAATAGCAGTGCACCGCCAGCGGAAGCTTCTCGAGATCTTTACTGCTGTCTTCTCGGAACTCTCATGCTGTTTGCAAATACAGACTGAATGTATCACTCCTGTGTGACCGCTAAGAAAGGCAGAAGCTTTGGAAGGTCTACCAAAGAATCGCTTTTTTGAGCCGTTCACTTTTCCTCACGTTGTGTGAGCTCTTTGTGGGCCCCTCTGTGGAGCTACCCCTCATCATTTGGAGAAGTTCTGTGTGTTGTTGCATTTTTTCACTGCTGAATGAACTTAAGAGAAGGAACCAACACCTAAGCTTTTTGAGTTCTTGGGATCACTTCTTCAAGTCCCTTACGCTCTTTAGTCTTAGAAGTCGCCTGATTATTTATAAATCACCATACACATTTATATTTATTCTCAACTTATCCAATAGTTACTGCTGTGTACACTCATCACTCTCCAACTTCCATCGGCCTCCGGGTGACATTCCGTTATCCCCCCCCCCCACCACTTTTATTCTTGCAATGTCAATGTCAGCGGAGTTCATCAACTGCCTACAATCAAGCGTGAAGGTGTGGTTGCGCTCGAGCAATGCAACACGGCTGCTTGTGAGAACGATCCGCCTGTACACTTCCTCCCATAAATCATCGGCTGGGTGATTTCTGTCTCTGATAGTGATATAGGGAGCAGGGCAGAATGGGCCTCACCTCGTTCACTCAATCATCGCGCTCTGACACCAGCACTGTCTCGACGACGGCCCGAACCACGTCCACACGGCGACGACAGGATGATCAATCGCACGAATCGCAGCTCCTATCCATCTCCCCATTCCCGTCCTCTGAATACCTGCGTATAGTACTCGTACAAAAGTACAACAACGGGAATTTGTCGGCCGCATTGGTGTTTTTGCGCTTTCGTTTCCATATATTTGCTACATTCGTGCTGGAATATCCCGTATTTTGTGTCGATCATCCAAGACCTTTCTATCACGTCAACGGAACACAACAACGACGTAACCCCGGCTGCAGAAGCGATGTCTGCTGATCCTTAATTCCAGCATTCAGTTGGCGTCTGAGTGGTATTGGTCGCCGTAGCGCCTTATGTACGGCATGGATTGTGCAATGCATATATGTTTCTTTGGTTTATTATTCAGTCAGAGCGGCGCAGACAGAAGAGGCATAATCTGACTCCGAACCGACACTGCTGTTTTGGTCCCAACCGGGCCAAGCAAGCTTCTCGTCCCTCCGAGGGCGTTGGTAGAAGGGTTGTATTGGTGAGATAGGATTCTGACCTGAACATCTACTAGCAGCCTCAAACAACTAAATAAACCAAAATCGCCTTCATATCGCCTCCGCGACATCTCGTGAAGTGAAATGCGTGGAACATCCCAAAGGGGACTGACTAACTTCGCCGTTTGTCACTTGTCCTTCCACTCGTGATATTCATTGAACCCAAAAAGCTAGCAGTTGGAACTACAGGGTGCGTAAAAAGTATTGACGCAGTAAATGACGGCTGTGGAAATAGTATTGCGTAGTAAGTTTTAAAACAATCCCTCGAGAACTATGGAAAATGATCTTGCAAACACGATAGAATAACTTGTAGTCGACATTGGCTCCTTTACTGAGAATACAGGAGCGAAAACGACGGAAAAATTCATGAGCACGCGCCGCAAGTACTCGCTTGGATTTCGTCCCGTGCTTTGAACAGGGTAGCCTTCTGCGACTGGTCACTTCTGTTGAAAGTAGCACAGACATTATTCTTCAAAGTCGCCTAAAAAGAGTATTCCAGCGGATTCATGTTTAAGCTATGCTCGTCTGAGAAGCTGTCCACACCTGCGCGCGTTATCTGTTTGCCATTATCGGACAGAGTTTGATAATTTTGGATTTGAACGCTATCGTGCTTGGACATCTTGTAATCATTATCTGGTATGACAGAGCCGTGGCTGACGTTTGGGTTGCTGACCTCCTTCGTCACCAACCGTTTCGAACAGCGCCAAATTCTCTAGTTAAGGAAATATTCAGCTGTTTGGGTAACAAACAAAAAAGAACCACCGTAACCACGACGGTATCATGTTTCTTTAATTTTTACAAGACTATTTTTTGAACACAATATATACAACAAAAATAACACACAAAAACTTTGAAAAGTAGAAAGAGAAAGTTGGGGCTGAAACAAAAAGTAGGTGCGTCAATACTTTTTACGCACCCTGTAACTTACCCAGATGTAGGTTTCTGCATATTTACGTATCAGTTAGCGAATTACACCTTAAGGGCTGGACATTGAGACATATAGCACCTGCACATTTCTGCACACTATAAGCTAAATGGCGAATTTTCGGTTTCAATTAAATTATCTGAACTCTCCGTTGGGCTCAGTTTTTAACGTCATGCAATCACTGCTTTCGAGAAGGCTCTTTGTTTCCATCTTACAGGTATGGTAACCTTTAGATATACCTTTAGATATTCAACATAACTTTTAAACGTTATTGAGACTCTAGTAGGCTTCTGTTGGGTTGATGTCTCTGAAACCTCATCGGCGAAAAGGTTATTATGAGAAACATGGTAGTGTTTCTTGTCCACAAATAAGAACGTCTTCATCATTTCTGTGAAATTCCCCACTTGGCACGTGAAAAAGAGAGTCTTTAAAGGCACTGCCTCACCTACCACCTTCGCTATATCCGATGAGATGAGATCATGCTTTTTGAGGACTAATTCAAACTGCTGAAGCCTTTTTTCGAAAGTATTTACATGAGATCTCTCTAGAACATGTGTTAACAGCATTCCGCACTCGTGCTTTTGACCACCTCACCAGCCGCAATTTGGGGAGCATTTTTCACATTCACTTTAGTGTAATCGTGCACGGTTAGAATCTCCTTCAAATTTTCGTCTAAGCATAGCTCCTGCTATGACTTTCCCTTTATTTGAGTGGTTATTAAAATGTCCCACCCAAGGTCAGAGCTTAACAAAGTAGGATAACTTAGTCACTGCTCTGTAGCGGATGGCGTGCTTCACTTATCTTGGTTGCCGGTTCTATAGCCTGCATATTCAGTTTCCTCAAACAGCTTGTGCTCAGCGGTGCAGAAGGAAGAACAAAAACGGCGCACCTTCCGACTTCAAGTGCTCTTGAATGATGCTGTGCTTGTTTTTATTAATAACTACATAAAAAAATGGCAATTTCAGCAGCTCGAAAACGCACTTAATCGCTAATCGGTCCTTTCTTGAACTTGGGCTGTAGAAGCTTGCTGGATGCTCAGAATGAAGCAACCAACGAGCAACGTTAACTGCGAACATCTCCGGGACGCGATTGAAGTGTAGAGTTTCCCGGTCTCCACAACGGTGGATTCTAGCTTAACAATAATCCAGTCTCGTAATGTTGACACATAAAGCAATGGTTGTGAAGCTGGATCGGCATTTGTACGATGTCACGAACGTTCCGAAGCTCATGGTGAATAAGGCCCGCATCTGTTTAATTATTCCTATTCAAACGTTCGATGGCTTCTCAAATTTTCAGCGTCGAGTTTATGTGTCTTACGGAATAAGAGTTCCTTTCTTTGATATCTTGATAGAACTGGTGACTTTAGAAAGTTAACCAAAGGCAACCAAAACTTTAGTACAAAATGCCAGGACAAAGCTTGGGCGTTTTAATGGCACCTGTATTGTAAGATAGCATCAATCGCTACACCGTCGAGCTATGAATTTCAATAAGCCAGGGAGGGAGTCACTCACATTGACCAAGAATGAGATCTCGTCTTCGCCCTACGGTAAGCCTTTCGTTGTCGTTAGGTTTAGGAACGCATGAAGATCCGCAGCAGCGGTTCCTTCATAGAAGTTTGCGCAACTCGGCCCCACGTATTCCTGACTTCCTAGCGACGTCGGCATCGTTCGTCCTTCTACGGAACGAGCACCATGGGTGGTTCCGGCCTTATCTAGCAATAACAGCGCTGCTTATCGCCGTGCACCTCTGTCGGTACTCCTTACCAATTAGACGATTTCTTTCCGTCGGGGTCATCAAACAGCTCAGCGAGACCAGAGACAGATCGGGATGATTCTCAACAAGAAAGGGCCTTCAGCGTTTCTCCTGTTTGCGTCCTTTTGCTACAACAATGTGGTTAAATGGGCTCTTTACGCATAAAAGAATGAAAAGCCCGTTTCTATCAAGTTGAAATGGACATAATGACTAGGTTGACATAGGCAGATGATCTTTTGTCTATATTGTGTAACTGATATTGGTATAGTAGCCTTATATTTATCGTATAAAGAATAAAAAAATAATTGTTGGGTTAGTCAGTTCCTTTGCGAAATGCGCCACGCGTTTAACTTCTACAATATATACTGAGGCAGTTGAATCCGTTTTTGTTCTATAACTGGTCTATGACTATCGGTGGCCAGCCGATGGACAAGTCAATTTTTATCCTTCCCGGACGAGCCTGGAAGCATGGGAGGGGAGGGTTGTTTGAGCTGTGATGGTGATCGGAACCAAGATCCTTTAATCGCAGTGCAGTACAGTACCTCTCTGTACATACGACAGCCGCAGCTTCCTCCGACACTGCTACCACGTGTGCTGATCCATCGCGCGCTTGAAATTTTACCTATTTAAAGGGTTCCAGCACGATCCGAAAGCCTCTGCTGTGACTCACTTCTAATTTCGATTAGTCATAACTCTGCTCAAAGTTGAATAATTTAATGAATGCAAGAGCTATTGATTTGGGAATAATCATTTTAATAAAAAAACTAGTTATCACATTTGGTACATTCTTCCACAGGATAAACCACTGAAAAAATATAGCAGACAATTAAGCAGGTGAAGCTTACGAATTGCCAGAGTGCAAATTTGGCATCCTCTTATGCACGAATAGATTTCTTGATTGAAATCTTTTTAAAGTGATTGAAAAATGTGCGCTGGATAAGTGATATGTCTGTAGATTACCGAGAATATAACCTCAAGGCAACAAGATTAATTTCTATTCCAAGGTTCTTCATACTGATGAACTTGACGATGTGCCAGAGTTCCCGCTCGTTTGGGTAGCAGCACTCTATTCACTAGAAAAAAACATATTTGCAACATCTTTTTTGCTTTCATCTCAAATTTTTATCAGTACCATCCTCTCTAATCGAAAGGTTTGCATGGAGCAATAAGCAAACTAAAGATAATCGTTTTTATGTGACGTACATACATAGAAATGAGCGACTGTTCGTGCAGGTCAATTTTTTTGCGAATTTCTTCTTAAACATTTAAAATTTGCTTTCAAACTTTTTTATTTTGCAACCCTTGATTGCTATTTTATTATGTGTCTTTACGCTTTCAAAAAAGGCCTCTGCTTTCTCTGTAAAAGGAAAAAACCAAATCGGTGTTAAGATTAGGATCGGCGCTGTCCAGTCCATTTGGACATGCGCCACGCATTCTGTTTCTACGGGGTATGCGTATTTGGACTACGTAATGGCTTGCGGTGGCCAGCCGATGAGCCGATGAGATGAAATGAGTCAGCGCTTTATCATTCCCCGGCAAATCTAGTATTAGATTGTCCCGAAAGTTGTTAGGCTAATGTCGGAGAATATTGTATATTTAATAACTTAAATAATAAGTAACTATTAACAACCACTATCATTCAACAATATATTCATCATTATTTCTATCAAATATTGCCATCTTTCCGGTAGGGAACGAATACCATGAGCGAAGAGCTTCGGAGAGTTGGACAGCAAGAAGTTGTTGACACCACTTTCGACTTCCTCCCGAATTGCGAACTTTTTTCCAGCTAAGAAAGACTGCAACGATTGGAAAACATGGTAGTTACTGGGTGCAAGATCAAATGAGTACGGCGGACGGGGTTCCAGTTCAATCCCGAGTCTTTCCAATTTCTTCTGCGTGTTCTTTGCTGTGTGTGGTCTGGCGTTATCCATAAGAAGAAGAATTTTTCCTCTTCTGGGATTGCGATTACTGAGGATTTTGCTTATTTTCTCCAGCTGAGCACAAAACAGCTTTGAGTCTACCACCGAACCGGTACGAACCTATTTCCAGAATACTGGCCATTGATGTCCCACCAGAGGGAAAGAAGCTTCTTTTTGTCGTGATAGAGACGTTTTGGCTGTGGTTGGGGCAACTCATCGAAGTCCACCCAGTGCTTGCGAAGCACCAAATTGTCGTAGATGCAATACTTTTTATCTATTGTGACGATCGAGTCGATCCAAGCAAATGTGCGGCGACGGATGAGGAGAGAAGTGCAGGTGTCAAAACGCTTCCGTTTGTCCTAGGCGTCAAAGCATGTGGTACGACTCGAAGCAACTTCGCGACTTTGCCAGAAGACCGAAGGGCATCGTGTACTATGGACTTAAGGGTACTTGTAACGTCTAAAAGTTCGCATACAGAAGGATCAGGTCGAGCACCGTAGGTGGCGAGTACGAGCTGTCTCTTCTGCGCATGTGGGCGACCTGTGCGTCGTGAATCCCCGAGCGATTCGTCATCGTTGTCCATGTAACTTGCAGTACCATTTGAAGCACGTCGCTCGAAAGGGTCTTGCTCCTTCATTGTCTCCTGTAAAAAGCGATGCGCTTCGTTCACGGATCGGCCGGAGCGGTACTGTAGAAGGATAGCTGGTCGGTAGAGCATCTTCTTGTCGCCCAATGCGAAGGCACAATTGGGAACAGGAGATGATATGCCGTACATGCTGCTGACAGCTACATATACAGGACCTGAAACACAAACCTCCCATGTCTGCGCCGCTCACAGCTTCTGGCAGAGATACGTTGTTTTGAATATTACCATGCATTTAGTCTAAAAACTTTCCGGACAACCTAATAATAGTCTAGTAATTCACCGACACCGGAGGTGTGAAAAGCTTGCTTGGTCTGGTGGAGAAATCCGAACCAAGAACCTGGTATTGGATCACGCGACAGTCGGCACCTCTGACTATTTCTTTCCGATGTGCAGGGAGGTGCATCAAGAAAAAAATTATCGGTACCTCTAAGCTAGCGCCAAATTACGGGAAAACATTTTGGCTTTACTTTTACCTGTTTCTTCGACGATCGCATTTTTAATGTTGCGCCTCTGATTGAAAGTGCCTAGTATTTCACGGCTGAGCTTTAAGACAATATCCTTGCAACGTAGTTCTTAAATTTCAATTCATTTCCCGCAAGCTGGTCTAAGATAAAATCCCATCACACGAAAATCTACTTTTCGGCTGCTAACGAAGTTTGGCTCAACTCTTAATTTTTGAAGGTTGTTTAATTTT
The DNA here is from genome assembly GCA_947359475.1 of Heligmosomoides polygyrus bakeri. Lineage (NCBI taxonomy): Eukaryota > Metazoa > Nematoda > Chromadorea > Rhabditida > Heligmosomidae > Heligmosomoides > Heligmosomoides polygyrus. The sequence goes on along the minus strand of OX375868.1, from coordinate 72,268,668 downwards.
ATATGTTTTTAACACTGCATTGTCCTTCTATTTTAATACCAAAATGCCTACATATTCCTGAAGTGAAAAACTTTAATCAAAGGTGGAAGCAATTGGTCCGTTCTGAACATGACGTATTGTTACCATTTACTTGTTTCCATATTTTCTGTGATTCTCCTTGCTCCTTTCTACGTTTCGAACTAACCAGATTACTTAGGAAACAACTGCTAAGGAGATCAGATTTGAACTTTTGTTTAGTTGAGCTTGACTTAAGAACATTCCTGCGCTTTGATTCGAAATGTTCTACTCACGCTCTCTGTCTTCTCTGCTGGTTGGCGTGTCGTGAGCAGCTGATGTAAGTTGATCCCTTGGTTCATGGTTACCTGAGAACTCCCGCCGTGGGTCACCATAACATTGGTTTGCAGTTTGCCGCGTCTCTAGGAAACTAATGGTAAGTAGTACCCAGCCAGCAATGCCTTCTATTGCACTCTCATAAATCGAAGGCCGCGGGCTCAACAGTTTTTCTGCAGACGCGCATAACCCTACAGATCATGCGAAGCGACGTGAACACGACACTAATGGAGTTATGACGTCAGTGGTGAGAGATGCGTGGCGCAACCCCATTACCACCCTCGACGCTACCGTGTTACAATAACTCATCCCGTTACGCAATTGTCAGTGGAGGAGTACAGGAGGCGCGCACTTCAGCCTCTCCGTCGCGCTTCTGAATAGACAGGCGACAAGTGCTCGTGTCGACAAGTACTCTCTTCTCGGCGATTGTTCTTCTGAAGCATCGATCGGCACGTTTTCCTATTGTTCACTGAAATGGCGTAACACTCCTCGAGAACAAATGCTTATTAGGAATATTTCGAGGCTCTAGAAGCCAAGCTCGTTGTACACTCGTCGACCTCTTCCTTTGTTGTTTTTTTTGCCGATTGTCACAATTTTCAGATTGTTTTCGTTTCAGGATGACCCGCCAATTATTTCTACTCTACTCGGCGACACTGCCGATGTAAAGGAGACGGCGACCACCTGATCTTTCATGGAATTGGTAATCTTCACTGTTGGTAATCATAGCCTGCGTATTTTGTTAGGTTGACACGAAATGCTGCCCCTGAAGAGCGAACTTCGAGTAACGCGAGTTTGCTTCATTTAAAAGTGTTTTTTCTTTAGCAGACCCTTCCGTTTTTTAGAAAACAAGTTTCTCAAATATAATTAAAACTGTATTCAATGGCCGATTAAAACGCTTAGAGCAGCTTTCAATAAGGTGCGATCTGACGCGTTCGGCACGAAGGTCTCCTTCCTGAAAAGGTTTTGTTCCCAAAACAACTGACTTATCCATAAGTTGTCGCTGTGGAACAATGAGCGACGCCGAGCATGGGCTCTGGCGTGAATCAGCGACGAGCCGAGCGCTGCAAAAAGTGACCATGATGGGGCACCCTACGAGTTTGAATTCTGCGCTAGAGCTTAGGTGCATCCTTATTTGAGAGCCTGGTCTTGCTAAGAGACCCCAACAGTACAATTGATGCGATGTACTGATTCATTTTTACCGTTACACACTATTTTAGATTACATAAAGAAAATTCGTATTTTCTCTTTGGTGGCTTTCAAAAACTTGATTTTGTTGCACCAGATCCAACTCTTTTCCAGCAGCTTGCTAGCTCACTCGGCGTTGAAGAGATACTACTTATGTTCCAAGAAACATTCCGTCTGAGCAGAATGAACTACTTTAACTTCCGCTGTGTCTTCTTCAAGTGGTTCGCTTGAAAAATTCCAACTACTACAGCTAGATCTTCAAATCTTTAGGTTATTCTAACGCTTATTATTAGGTCGTTGCATTTGAAATGACCAATTGTACTACCTCAATTTCTGGTTTTTCAATTTTCAATTTTTCATGGCTGCAAAACCAAAAATCACAAAACCTCCGTTAGTAGATTGCTTCATGAGGAAGCGCGATTGCAACCTAGGCCGGAATGTCCTTCTTCGGGGCGGAATAGATCCCATAAGGTAGACCAAAACTTCGGGATGTCTGGAAAACGGTCTAAACACGTGCGATGCTATGGTAGACGTGAACAGAGCGACGAAGTGGGACAAATGCCGCAGAAGAAGAAGAAAAAGCTCTACAAGCTTAGGCAGCAGTCGACGTCTTGCAAATCACCCTTCTCTTTATCCCTGCTCATGGGCAGTCCTCCGCAAGCATTCCATTCTGAGGCACTGTGAGGAGCACCTCTTTGAATAAATTTCTTAACACCACCTGCGAGTAGGAAACGGGGCGCATTCTGAAGTAGTTGAACTTTAACCTTAAATTGCAGAAAACAAGGTGTTGTGTACAACTCTACCGTGGTTTACTCTACTCTGTCGTGGTTTCATAAAGAAGAACTACAAATATGAAGTATTCGAGGCTTCAAACACGAAGCTGCCGTGCATGCACAAGACGCCATCTGCTAATCTCGTTACGCTCGAGAGGTACGTGTAACCCTAGCTGGAGCTCGTTTACTCTCGATAATATTTGTTTGTTTTGCGTGGGATCAGCGACAAGCCGTGCACAGCCGCTGTGCACTTTGCCGACTCGCGCGGCGCCGACCACCTCGTTCAAACCGACACTTCCTCGAGAATTGGTGTACGTGTGTATATGGAGCGCTCTTCTTCTCCTTCCCTCCCATCGACCGCAGTTAATGGACTTACCGATAGAATCCCTCGAAACTACTTCGTGGTGGTTCCTTCAAGGCTCTAGCCTTTCCTGATAGATAGGGTTATTCGTTCGTTAAAGTTACACTGTATGTATGTAGAGGACATCTGGTGGAAGTACGCTTCTTCAGTTCTCATTGGGACCTTGGCGTACCTAACTGTTGTTGTGATTGTTCATTTCTACTTAACAGTCGCCCTCAGCGGCCTAAACTTCTAGAAAAATAGCAATTCCAGAGCAATTTTTGAGAGCCTCGATAAAAGATTTTGATGAGATGAAAGCTTTTAAGTTTCTCAAAGTTTTCTCAGAGTTTTTCTGAATGCTTATTACGCTTTATCTTTTGTTCTTCATTGGAATGACTACAGACCAATGCAATAAAGGCCACTAAACTTTGGGAAAATCGTGGTTGCTAATTTATCTGTGCAACATTGTATAGCTAAAGATAAACAGCAGCGGTAAGCAATCCTTTTTTGAGATTCAGCACGCAATCTAGTCCCAAGGGGTGCCGTGGAGGCGATGGAAATGTGTACTTGTCATATAAATTGAATTGTGGTGCTCTGCCGATGGAGAAGTTTATCTTCCTAGGTGTCTGTTGCCAATTTTCCGAACCTTGAGGAGTGAAAGGCTTCGTTTTTGGTGACCTAGAAAGCACCCAAACAAAGATCCTCAATACTTCTGCACCCGACACATGTCCTACGGTAACATCCGCGAGGCATTATAAAGTTAAGAAAAATCGCTGAATGAGTAACTTTCTCTGCACGATTTTCTGACCCATCAAATCCAATGCCCCATCATTCCTAGTACATTGTTCAAACAAACGCCGACTCTCCGGAGAGGTCAGAGGTCCATTAACATAAGTTCACACGAGCCACGTAAGCCGCTTCCCACACATTAATGCTGTTATCAGTCCACCCATGCTGTTGTTATCATAATACTTGCGCTGCAATTGTTTCTCTTGATTCTTCTGCAGCCTTCCATAGAAGGTGTAATGACTTTACTGCTATATGTTGGGCGTTTGAAGTCAGCTTTAAAAGTGTAAAGGAAGAATCCCTTCATGAAATCGCCCTTCCCATCTCTCACAGACTAATCATTTCCGATATTTTTTAATCTGCTATAGAACTTTTTGCACTTTTTCGATTAGGCGGTTTAGTGAAGCACATTGGTTTTTCTCGTTTTTAACTGTGCGCCTTGCATTGTGAATTCAAAGGTTTCTGTAGAAAAGCGGCTGCAACTGCAGTTGCTAGAACTTACGCCATTGGGATTAGATGCTGACGTTTTTCGAGAATCCGAAACATGGTTTGAACCGTAACTGATTCGCTGCTTGCAGAGCACAGCCCTGTATTTCAGGATACAGCAAAGTGAACAGCTGTTGCGGTTCAGCCTATGTATCAGACTACCACTAAGACCTCTATTTTGGATGTTTTTAAACTAGGGCTTGATTCGCCCTCGCAGAAGACAACATATTCCGCCAAACTCAGGAACGACGGGTGTTTTTCCTACGCCAGTGCGGCATCCATACCACTTTTGTATGTGTATGTCCATGCATATATTTCTTGAATGCCGGTAAAAGGCGTCTAAAATTTTCTGTGAACAGTGATACATTCCTTAGACGGACTGTCCTCCGTTAATGTTTGTGCTTTATTGTGAAGATAGTGGGTGATTGCTAGAATATTCACATTCCCTCTTGATTGTTTCTGTGCCCCACAGTGACCGCCGCGCAGGTGTCTACCGCAGCTGAACGGGACCATGTAAAATTGACCTCTTCCACCGTGGGGATAAGTCGCCTAAGCGACTTTAGTCGCTCAACCGTACCCCATTGAACAATACCGTATAATCTGCTGCGCGCACGGTGCTGTTCACCTTTAAATCGCCACGGATTAGTGGTCGCTTCGAGCCGCCATTCTGTGACTTTTATGGTTTCGCCGTCTGTAGCAGATCGTGGCTTTGCCAAGGTCCTCAGCTGTTTCGGACTCATTTTCTCGGACTACCTATTTTCGCTACTTTCGTGTAGTCCGAATGGTTTTTTTCCAGTTTCAATTTTTTTTCTACCCAGTTACTGCTATATAAAACCTATTCCTATCACTTAACCAGTCTGATTCATCTGCCAACTAACCATAAGTACACTCAAGACCTATTAAAAAGCTATTACTATTAATGATGGACAACTTATTTAGCGGAAATAGTGTGTTTCTTTCCTAGCTTCATTTCTGTTCGCGTCAAAAATTTGTCTATTTGCAATAGACATATTTAGAAACCATTCATCATCCTGGTGATTTACATGTCCTCAATGGTAAACCTTGTCTATGGTTCTTAGTTATACATAAGAAAGAAAGGAGGAACCACACGATATATGGAGGCAATGTCGTGTCCCCTACGTTATTCCTGCAGTTGAACACTTTTTACATATTTGAACTTTTAGGATGATAGGGTGAAGGACGGCGTTAATCTATCCCGATTTAGAATGCGCCACGCCTTTTATCGGGTAGCCAAATGAATGCGTATTTCGCGTATACAATCGCATACGGTGACCAATCAACGGACAAGTCAATCATTTGCCTCTCACATACAAACCTAATGTCTAGCTACTGCCTCCGAAGAGTGGAACGGTCGTATGCCTAGGTGAGTCTCAAACGAAGAACTCGATCCGTGGTGCCAACAACAGCCAGCACCTTCTCCAACCATGCTACCACTCGCCCGTATTTATGTATTGTATATTGCATTCTTTATTACGTATTATGGGCGCGTAGTAGCGCACTAGTAGGGGCGCTGGCTGTCACGTGCACACAGTTCCAGGTTCCTGGTCCCAACTTCCCACCAAGCCAACCAAGCCCTCCATCCAGACGAGGTTCGGAAATTGGAACCAGACTCGTCTGAGAAGGATAGAATACAGACTTGCCCATCGAGAAGCCACCGCAGGTAATGTGTGCCTAAATACGTATTCAATCGGCCCCCGATATCAGTTGGAAGTGGGACGTGCGGAACCCCAGACAGAGAATGATTAACCCAGTCCTTTATCCATTATTACCCATTTTAAGTATTGGAAATTGAACATATTGTGTAGTTCGACGCTACATTCTAACAACAGCGAGATGAAACACAATTCGAAAAACACAAACCCAAGAGGAAACTTATTTCTGTGTTGAAAAGGAAGAATCCTCACTTTCATTTATACTTATGCAATATGACACTAGACCGTTCCCTGGGCAAAACATTTTATTTACAAAACAGAGTCTTCGTGTTTGGAGGAATCTTCAACTCGTTGCTAAGGTGGAGCAAATTATGGCGTGGCAAGTATAAAGATTGACACTTGTTACCCTTCTCATTCAGAATGAAAGGATTTGACTCGAGCTCAGGACCTCACCATCAGCATAAAATGAGCGTAGCGTTCTATTGACGCTATTTTCCTCATTTGCTGCTCGCTTTTCTATAGTTTTTTCTCCATTTTTGTATTACGTTTCATTCTATACTTTTATTCGCTTCTGTCCCTTTTTGAACTTTTCGCCAATTTTTTCCTTCTGACAGCCAACTCTTTATAGGAGCACCCCGTTGAAAAGACCAGTCATTGTCTCTCACTCATCCGTCCACTTATACTCCTAATTTCCCTACCGTAACCGTCATCTGTCTTTCTTCAACCTAAATGACCTCCGTAAAAACTGAACTCCTTAAGAACCGCCAATTACGGAGTCGGGCAGCCCGACCGTTTCCCTCTTTCCTTCAGCTCTTCTTTTGTGGCCGCGAACACCAGCGTCTCGTCGGAGCAGGCGTATCATGACTTCAATTGAGTCATTATCCTCGCTTTAATTGCCATAATTAAGTCGTCTTCCGCATGTCAGCATGCAGTGCCTTTCACGGGTGCACACCTGCCCGCGCACCCCAGCTCCGCCTCGGCATTCAGCTGTCCGTCGGCGAGCTAGCTGTCTGGCAACGAACGACAGTTCGCCTCGTCCAATCAGCACTTCCTGATTCTTTGATTTCTCACCTTGAGAGCAAGCATTGTGCAGGAATAACTCGAATAATAACTAGAGTAGTAGCTTGAAGTAGATTAACTGTGAACTCGTCAAAGTTGACGCAGCCTCTCCAGAATAAGCGCAGTCAAGATAAAGGCTATCCGGGAAGCCACAACTCGCAACAGATGAGCGCAATAGAAAAGCCCAACCTTGAAAGAACAACTTTTTTCTGCCCTAGAGATTCAAAACAGTTCTTCGCTGCTATAATTGTGCTTCAAATGTACATAAGGGCACCTTTCGATAATTCTTTCCACCCTTTAGAGCGTCGATAGAAATTCTTGCGGCTCCAAACTTCAGGTCGCTTTCTGATGCTTCACCAAAATTTTATCACTGTAGAGGGTCCTATCTTTTCGTTGATGCTCAGCTGCTCGCTCCTCGTTCGAACTACCGCAAAGTTTCTACGCCATAAGTACCTTCATGTCTTATTTCTACGCCTAGAATTGAACCGCTAGCAGTCTTTGGAAAGGGATACGATGTTGCTTAACTATGAATCCTTGGATTTTATTACAGTCAGTGGTAAATGTACTCTCTACATCCCTTTACTTCTATATCCTTCTGAATTTACCTTTATAGGATGAAACTACCAGAGGGGAGTAATTTCTCATATATTATATAAGATTTGCAGCGAGACGGACGAGATCCTAGCCGAATAAAATGAGACGACATTCTTGCTGATCTGCTCTTCCTTGTCATAGTGAAATTGCTATTTCAACGGAGACTGTACCGCTACTACCACGTTCCCTTTATCGTTACTTTGAACCGTTCGTATCTTAGTGAAACACACAAACGCAGACTCGTGCTGTGTTTATAACAGTTGCTGCTTCCCTCCACCATAACCCGCTGAACTTCAGTGTAAAGAACCTGCAACAGTTGACGAAAATTTGCGACTGCATTCTCTGCTTACCATCTCTACTGACCAGTCATTTCCGTTCAAAACAGCAACTATTTTCTACTCGCCGATGGTGTAATAGCCCACAGCACTTCAGCCCGTGTAGCGGGTGGTGCGGGTTCGAGTCCTGCCTGGAGCAGTCAACGAAACATCGCTATTTCCTACTCGCTTTGTTTGGCGAATATCATTATAAAAATCCTACCAGAATTATTGGGGTGTTCGATAATTAATGTCGTTTTTTCTATAGATCGTGAACTGGATATTTTATGTAGAAGCCATTGTGTGGTTAACTTTTACAATATAAACAAATTCACTTCGAAGAACATGAAAAAACGACATTAATTATCAAAGAACCAAGTATATTTACTGCTCGACTCACCTTATTTCCTCATCGGGTGCATTTTGCCAAACGTCATGCTTTCCTGACCTTTGGTCAATCTCTCCTCATTAATCTGCTGAGTCCCGCTGGCTGCAAAATACCCCACCGCTCCTTCTCGGAGTGCGAACAGCGCCGAGTACAAATACAACGCCCTACCGTAATCGTAAAGTTCACACAGCTGGTCTCGGCGGGTTTTTACCCCATGGCGGGACCAGATGTGTGGAGGAAGTGCAGCCGCAGCAGCAGCAGCGCTGCGTCGGAGGCGGCTTGTGGCGTTCCCGGGCTGCGGATCTTGTTTGCGCATACTGTACTCGAGCGAGCTATACAGTGTCCGTCACCTCGTCCATGAGCACTGTGGCGCCCACGGCCGGTCAATTGGGTTAAGTACGTGGCGCCTTTGATGTGCTCTATTTGCATTCGCCTTCGTCTCCTTAATATGGCTCCACGCCTCGCGCCACGTTCGCCCTTTCTTCGGCTTGAGCTCGCGTCGTCTCTTTGAACGTTGCGCCATGGGAAATCGGATAATGTGATCAGCCGGCACGGCTCGTTGTGGGAATCGTTTTCGCTCACATCTGTCCGTTCTGGTCACTTTCACTCAAACGGAATCCAAAAGCCCTGGTGTAGCCCAGAGCCGATTCTGCGGTCATGTCCTCATTACGCTGAGTACTCGCTGGAGTCTATGGAGAACAGACTAACTTCATCCCGTTTTAAGTGATTTCCTTTTATGATGAGCTGATCGGAACTAGTATACTTCACCTCCCACAACCTTGATTGGAAAAAGATTACCCAGTCTGTTTCGCAGCGCTAATGATAAAGTTGCTGAGAGAGGATGAAAGAAGTGACTGCGGATCTTCAATGTAGGTCATTCACGCCTGTGTATATGAAGTGTTAGCGTTGTCTGGAGCTTTATAACCTCGTCCAAGCACCAACAGTTGAAAATCTGACCATATTAATTATAATAGTTCGACCCTGCAGACAGCACGCCAAGGAGCTAAACCCACCTTCATCTCACAAGGAGAGCCTGTGGGAGGCGGTGAGCTTTTGCGAGGCAGTTTTCACAGGATCTAAGTTCCCGTATGGGGAGTCGAAAACCGTAGTTAATTTTTTTTTCGGAATGCTCTTCTGTGGTCGGAAAAAGGCGTGTGGAAGCGGGAGTGCGAAGTTCCTCACACCCTGCTGCCAACCAACCCAATGTGGTCAGCTGGCGCAGTGGATAGTGATGTCGCCTCTTGTCCGCACCCAATGGGTTTTACGGTTCGACCACCGGTATCGCCACAGTTTTTGCGCAAATCGGGTCGTTATCATTATGTGCTTACGTGACCACAGGAGTCAATTTGTACACGATTGTCGCAGTGTTAAGTATTTACCGTAAGCAGACCAAATTCATGATCTATCCCGTGAAGTGCACGTGTTTGTGTCCACTTACGGTATTGTTGTTGATATGATACAGTGCAAATACAACCTATTGAGAGGTAACTCAAATGAAAGAAGAAAGGCTACATTTACTTACTAGAAGCATTAATCGTGTACAAATTGAGTCCTGTGATGAGGCAAGCACATAACAATAATGAACCGATGTATGCAAAAACAATGGCGACACCGGGGCTCGAACCGTAGAACCCACTGACTGCCGCCGAGAGACAACATCACTATTCACTGCGCTAACCGACCACATTCGGTTAGGTGGCTGCAGGGTGTGATGAACTTCGCACTCACGATTTCACACGCCTTTTTTCGACCATAGAAGAGCATTCCGATGACTTGCGATGGCCGGCTGATGCATAGAGCTTTATCTTCCCGGACAAATCTGGTACCAGCTCACAGACTCCGGAGGGTTGTGAGCCTTCGTTGCCCTAGGCGGGAGATCTGAACCAAGCCTGGTTCAGCTGCACGACAGCCGGCACCTCTTTCTACTGCGCTCCACGCGCCCACTGCTAGCATTGCAACCTTCACAAAATGTATGGAAAGCCAACTCTGCATTCAGCTATTTCATAAGCGAAGTGTTGCACGTCGGACCAGGATTACTAATTGGACAGGCTATTGACCAATTCGTCATGTAAGAAGCTCGAAAGTAGCAAGAAATCCGGAAATCTGAAATGTTCGTGAAAAAATTCCTTGCCCGCCCTAGAATTTGCAAACCTTCTTAAGTGATTACAAAAACCTGAGTCGTTGTCCAAGTAACTTGGCTCTGTATCATATCCCGAAGCCATTCGTTCCAATCACATTGTTAGAACTGTACAGAAAGTCGTCAATTTCTAAGGCAGGTTCGAACTAGAGAACTTCATTTCACTTTCAAGCTGAAAACGAACGACAAATTGTCCTCTCTGAGCTGCTTGAGTATGTCTATGGTAGAATACGCTGTGGGAGATAGTCCGTACAACGAGCTGTGGCAGCTCGTTCTACGTTTTTTTTTTATCGAGAACCTCCTAAAAACGAGTCACGTCATTTCTCTATGCGGGGCGGGACATCTGTCACTCCACATTTTCGTCAACTCCATCGCAGCTCGTAGTTTACGCGAGGGTAATGTGTCAGCGTAATTCGGAGGTTATTGTGGTTTTGTGTTGCTTTTCACATTGTTTTTTAATGAAGCGATCATGTATAGCTTCAGCTACAAATGCTTTACGGTTAGAGAGAATCGGAACTAGACCACATTTCGGGTTCTTTTCGTCTTTTTTGTGAGAGATAATTAATTGGCTTCACCCCATTTCGACAATCAAATGTCAACGGAGTTGGCCTGAATAAATACGTACATAGACACTACAATCCAAAATCATAGCATTCGATAGTGAAGCAATGAAGTGAAGTAATAAAATTGAAACTTTTAATTTACTTCTAGGGAGAGGGAGAGGAGCAGTACAGTTATTTTGTGCGCCATTTACTAATTTACGGTTTGAGTAAAGATAAAGGATAGAATACGAGGTTGCTCTGTCCTTTTTGGGATGCGCCACACATTCTACTTCTACGTGATGTCATGGAGGCGACTTGAAAGCGTATTTGGCCATACAGTGACTTGCGGTGGCCAGCTAATGAACAAGGCAGCGCTTTATCCTTCCCAGACCTCTGGTACCAACTCACCGACCTTGGAGGGATGAAAGGCTTGGGCGGGAAATCCGAACCAAGAACCTGGTATCGGCTGCACGCGGCAGTCGGCGCCTCTTCCGACTGCGCTAAACGCGTCCCTACTGCTTCAGTAAGGGTTTTGAGAACGATTTGTGTTTCGGATGAACTTCTAATTTACTTTTTGGAAAGGGAAAAAACCTTGTACAGTTAATTTGTCCTCAATTTAGTGTATGTGCCTATGACCACTGGCTGCTGAAAAACAAAATATGTGGGACTCCTGGCTCACTCCTAAAATTTTGCCCACTTCAGATTAAGGCTTGAAGACGATTAGCTCTCTTGCGAGCTTTCGACAGTCGTTCTATATTGCTGCATAACAAACTGCAGTAACATCGTTAAGGGCTACTACCATCTTACGCCTTTGAAAACTGGTGATAGGCATTTATACGAACTACGTACTGTTACATTAACGTGGGCGCAAACGTCTTCAATTTCATTTCCACCTTCGCTCCTCCTATAGCCTTCCAAATTCCGCTCATATTAGTTGTCTAGGAAGCATCCAACCATAGTGTTATCCCAGCACCGCACATCACCTTAGCCGTCGTGCTATTTATGCGCACTGAGCACCTCCATTGCGCGTGGTAGCGCAGTCGGATGAGGCGGCGGTAGTCGTGTGCCCCACGAGTCGAGGTTCTTGGTTCGGGTACTTCCCAGGCCAACCAACACGCTCAACCACGGATCGGTCAATTGGCACCGGACCTGTTTAAGAAGTATAGAACCTGAACATGGGCTGGCCACCGCGAGTCATTGTACAGGCCAAATACGCATTCAGATTGTCTCAACGATATCCCGCAAATGCGCGCGTACTGTAGACACTGGCTGGATCCGACGTCGATTTGGATAATTCGAACTCGTCATTTTTTCAGACCCATTTGAAGGGATTATGCGAATAATGGCATCTTTGGAAAGTCCCGCATCTCGGAATGACTCAGATAAGCGTAGCTTTAACAAGAAGAATTTTCTTATGATCCATAAGATTGATTAGTCTTTGAATAGGATATCCGAATCAGTTAAAACATAGGATTACTGATTAAAATCAGCTATCTAAATTATCCGAAACTCCGATCTGATGGGAATCACCCCTCCCTGAATCGCCCTAAGATCTGGGCTTTTCTAAAGCCCATTGTTGGTACGACCCATTTAACCAGGGTTTTAAAAAATGGCAGATCTGAATTATTCGAGTCGGCTTCAGATCCGATGTCTAGCGTACTGAATGGCCCCTATAAATGAAGGTTAACTATCGCCGTTTCGTACCCCTTATCTGTAGCCATGCACTTCCATGGAGAGCCTTGGGGGAGAATATGTGGAGCTACTTTGATGTGAACTCTAAGGCCGGGGGCATACTTCCATCGCCGCGATGCCATCGCGGCGCTCAGTTCATGACCATTCCGCCGCACGCGGTCGAATAGTCAAAGGAAACCTCGCCGCGGCCGCCGCAACAGTAACGGTCGGCATGCGCGATGGCTTCCCGCGCCCATCGCGGGCATGGCATACTTTTTCGCGCCGCGCGCGGTGTTTAGCGTCTGGTCCTGAACGGATCGCCGTCGCGCCCCATTGCAGAGCGATGGGCGATGCGCCGAGCACAGAGAAATTCAAATTCTTTCGCGTCGCTCTGCAAAACTCATCGCCGCGATTCCATCGCGGCGACGGGAAGTATGCACGGGGCCTAATAGTGCTCAACGGCCTTGTCTACCTTTGTTCAGAATTGAGCCCCACCTTGCTCAAGACAGCCTCACTTTTTCATTGTTCACTGGGGAAGTTATAGGTTCTAACAGGGGACGTTATAGGTTCAAGGGGGAGGTCTTTGTGTGAGCTGAAAAGAATGGTTTGCTCTTTCGAGCTGTTCAGCAACACTAGAAGGTCCGAGTAGAGTGGCTGTTTCACTGGCCAACCTCCTATACTGTATCACGGGGACTACTAGCGAAGCTTTCTTACTAGAGGACGTCAGAATAATCAGTTTGGAGCTTCACAACTTTATTTGAGCAACAAATACTCCAAGGCGAGAACTGTCGTTGTATAAGAATGAACCTCTGCAGCAAAGCAGCAGGAAAGCATGCAGCTGGAAAGCACGACCGGCTATGGCCATCACTCCGTGGCAACGCTGCATATGCGTCGGCCTCCTACGTATTGTTATGGGAGCAGTTCCCGCTGAAAAACCGTCCCCCTTCGGTCGCGCTCGCCTTTATAGCCATTACATGACCATAATAGGCAAAGTGCGTTTTTGCCACGACGCGCCTCCCCACGTCGCCGAATCGAATCAGCACAGAAAACTCGTCCGGTTTTTTCCGCTCGTTCCGACATGCAAAAGGACAACATGGCCGTCCCCACTTACGGCCGTCCGTCGGACGTTCGTCCTCATGCGAAAACAATTGCAGCACCCATCGGTCGTGATCGTCACAGTGCCCATATGCGCACACATGTGCTTTATGATGTCGCTTTTATGATGGCCGACCGCTCCCTTACGTCCGACTTACCGACCGCCTAATAACGACCTTTGTGACCTTAGTCGTGGAGCTGCCGCTGTACTACCGGTATATTACCGGGTTTTATGGGAGCACTCGTCTGCGAGCTGAAGAATAATAGTTTCTGTTTCTGACTGTCCGGAGGAAAAACTGTTTCACAATAGGGAACAAAGCTGTTTCTATTCTTGCAATGTATTCATACTTCATGTTCTCCTTTTGCGAACAACATTCTCTGTCCACCTTCAAACTACCGCCAAAAGGGTTTCTTTTACAAGATAGTGTCAGCCCAAATTCGAAAAGCAGGAAATGGAGATCTATGTTACCTGTTTACTCTAAAACTTCACTCATTTCATGGCTTCAGCATGGAAGAGCACTCGGTCCTGGGGCAAGCCATACACAAATGAACGCGCGTGGCGCAGTCGGCAGGAGCAACAGACCTCGCGTATACCACTAATCGATCTCAGTTTCGGTTCCCTCACTGCGCAACCAACTGTTCTACCCCTCCATATTAGTTATTTCTAACCATGCGTATTATGTAAGGGTAATGCATTGACTCGATCACCGGCTGGCACTGAAAATCATGGTATTGGCCAAAAACGCATTCAAATTGCCTTCACGACATCCTGCAGAAGTGGGATGTGTGGCGCATCCACAAAGAGATTGATTACCGCTGTATATAACTACCATCTTCCATTAAAATGACTTCTTACGCCCGTAATAACTCTCATTTCACTTGATGCTTATGTTGTTTTGCCTCCTTATCTTCTTGCTTGAATTCGTGATGGCTTCAGTTGCTCCTTTATGATGCAAGCGGCTCCGGAAAATTCCAGAGGAGGTGGTATATACATAGTGTGACGCTCAAGTAAAGAAGCAATTGCTACATTGAAGTTATCCCCTCCACACGAGGACGAATCTTACTTTCTGAAAATTATTCTTCAGAAAAATAGAACATAGACCTGGCCTCCGACATTTAGTTTAATCACTATTCCTTACATTCGTTAAGAGATTGAAATAGAAAGTTTCAGCAGGGGCAAGTTTCTTCAAAAGAAGGTAAAACTTCAAACTGAAATGAGTCAACGATATTAGCTTTTTACCTATAGACCTCGTGCCAGCTTCGCGTGCTGACTAGATAGTTAGATTAGTGCCTTATAGATCTTCTCCTGGTTGGCCCTGGAAGCCGAACTGAAGCTAGTGCTCGTCCGTCTTCAACCTTTCATTAAATCCAGATTACTTAAAGCAGTATTTCTAGCCGAATGGGCGAGGCGCAGCCATTACATGTGTGAGACTATTGGAACTGCTAGAGAAAGGCTCTATTGTTAAGCTTATGAAACTTCTAACAATAATAACATAACCATTTTTTTAATTTGTGCCAGAGCCATTCTGCTGCGTTGATCCATTCTTATCGCGTTGAGCAATTCTGTAACCAATTAAGGATTCTTGTGGCTGATCAATTTTTGAGCATCCCCTATATGGTGTCTCACTCCCTCTGGGCGGATGCCTGAATATCATTTATGAATTCCGTTTTCCATGCCGCTGGTCAAATGTAGGTACATACTAGGCATCTGCTTGCTAAGGTGTTCGTATTCAGTTTGCTTTCTGCAGCTTCCACACACTATCTAATCACTTACGACTTGGTTGTTATGCTCGTTAATAATAAACCATTTTTAAACAACGTACTAAACTTTCAGAAAGGTTCGTTGGAAATAGAAGCCGCACGTGCAACCCGTGAAAGGAGCACTCAGAACGCCTGCCCTCTGTGAAACCGTGTCTGCACCTTTTAGTAGAAAAGCCTTGTATTTGGTCACTTTTGCTCGCTCTTGAATCTAGTCCTTGCATACCATCACTCTACACTAATCATAAGATCCGAGAGCAAACGTCAAACCTGTTGGGTGTTTTCAAAGGTAATGCTGTCGTAGCAATTACAGTCATCAACCTGTTTTCCACAATGGTCACACTCGGCCGTTTTTAGATCTTAGATTTAGAAAAAGTGAAGCATGTTTAGAGCGCACTCTTGTCACAACCAGGACAAGCTGCAGTACCTCGTGCATATAATGCTAATTGTTAGGCTGCTTGGAACACTGGTAGAACCACGCTTCCCCTGACAGGCAGAATTGTCTTCGAACATGATAACCCTTGTCCTTTTAGCTCTACCCGTATGGAAATTGGGAATTTGCAGCTAAGATTGGCTATTTAAAGTTGCAGTTTCTAAAAAATTTTGAGAAGCAGAAAAGCCTCATACGGGTGGAGGAGTTTTGCCTGTCTTCTATTCCACAACATCTGTCTAGTGAAGCTGTGCACTCTGTTTCATCCATAAGCAATTCTGTAGAAAGCCTTTAGAAAGTTTTCACGTTCTTCTCAAGTTGTAAGTCCGAATGGTATAGAAGAGCAGGTCTCGACGCTGCAACCTTTGCGCGAGTGAGGGCGGTAGAAGGAGATTCGCGCATAACCTCGTTGCAGGCGCCGTCAGTTCGCCGCTTTCAACTCCATAACAGGATTCGCCACGGTCCGGCGCTTGTTGGTGAGTGGCCGACGGCGTTCGCATCTTCAAGTTCGTAGTTCTTCTGGTAAAAACGTCAAGAGCAGCAGTTCTGGACGGACACGCGTCAACGCATTCGTTCAGCAGCTGCTCAAGTCCCCAGAGCCTCGCCGGCGAATGTCACGTTTTTCACTTCAGAGCTGCTCTCCTCTACTTTAATTCGCTTGAGCACATTGAGCTATGTAGTGCCTTCTTTGAGATACTAACATGATAACTACAAGACCTATCTGAGCACGGAGGAAATTACGAGAAGACTAAGCTGGCACAAGAAGGTATTATTCTAGAATGCAAGATTAACTTCCTCTTGTAGACCGTGAAATCTTCTAGAAGATTTAGAAGCGATGAAACATTAAAATGGGAATGTGGGGGTTTCGTTTTTCTTCCCACATACTGTTATATTTCCTCATTCTACCGTTATTATTGTTCAATCACTTCCATATTATTTGGCAAAAAATTGGCCCGTAAGCTCACTTCTTACTAAACTATTCAGCTTAAGAATGGTGCAAACTTATGCAAGGCTGGAGGTCTGTTCTCTAGAGGTTTCATAATTTGCGGATCGAAATTGCGTAGATGGAACGAAGGCTGATGTCTTTCGCAGTGCTATTGTACATTCTTCGCTACTGATATTTTAATATTAAGAAATTCTGGACAAAAGTCGTTGGATGATGACGCTTCCGTGATAAATTCTAGTTGTTCACCATTTTCCATGAGTACCGTCATTTTATTCTGTTGGCTTGATGTTGCTTCGAGCTGTCCAAATTGCTACGGCAGCTAAATCCCGGCTTACATTTCTGCACTATCTTCAAGGCCTGGAAAGGTGGAAGATACGTTGAGAAACTAGACGGTCAAACATGTCTGTTTCAAAGGGAGTGACTATTTAAAACAGAAAATCGGGCAAAGACTGATGTCAAGAGCAACAAGAAATGCTAACTTCTTCACTGAAAGTCTAGAACATGCACTAGTCAGCTGGAATTAGAGCAGTCTGTGAACTACTGCTATAACGGCTACTTCCACCTATTCCCTTATATCTGTGACTCGAAGAACTTTTTTAAGCGCGACCATTTTTATGAGCCACTTGCTGTAATTGGATTCATCTAGCGCTTTTTACTGACTAGAGGATGGAGTTGTTGTGGGGAAACATAAAGATAAAGGATAAAGGACGGTGTTACTCAATCCATTTTGGAACGCGCCACATATTCTACCTCTACGGGATGTCGTGGAGACGATTTGAATGCGTATTTGGCCATGCAATGACTTACGGTGGCCAGCTCATGAAGAAGTCAGCGCTTTCTCCTTCCCAGACAAGTCTGGCACCAATTCATCGCTACAAAAGTGTGAACTTTACAGAATAGGTAAATGAATATGAAATTTCGTTCCACGTTGATTAAATACTGATTTATTTTATTACGTATATTGCTACATGTTGCTTTGTATATAAAGTTAACAAAAGTGTGATAACTTGCAGTGTAAGGTGGATGTAAATTAAAGGTGTTGTCCATTTTTGAGGCAGTATCGCTCGCTGGATATACGGACGCAGTAACAGTAGAATGTTCTTACTTACGCGTCGCCGCGCTTGCCATGTCAAGAATCCTGACGTAGTAGACTTGAATACTAGTATCGTGATGTGACATTACATTTTCCTTGGTCACTACCGTAACCTTACCTGTCTGCAAAGTGTTTGTGGACACCTGGGTGTACAATCTCGAAGACGCGAGTTGTTTGTGTCGTTTAAAAATCAAAATCTCTACAGGCACGTGGCTGGCAAAATGCGGTCCAGTATTGCCGTCAACTCGCTGTGGCTACCACGACCCGTTAAGGAACCGAGCTTTGCTCATGTGCAGGCGTGCATGTTGTGTGCAGCGCCGGTCATCAGAATGTTTCCGTCGCGTGGTCCAAGCGACTAATACGCCATTTAGGCTAAGGATGCGCAGATTGCGCCTTTCACAGCCACAAACGACAAATTAAGTTTGCGGGACGGCGAGAGGCGTCGTCGGCGACGCCGCGCGAGCAGCAGCAGCAGCCGCGCCCGTCGGCGCCAGCTCTCGACGCCTGCGCCCAAATCGCATTTGTAGCGATTCTTTCGCCACCAAATCACTCGTTTCCTAACGGCTGCTTCTGCTTCGGCTCCACCCGCTTTTACGTTTTCGGCCTGCGATGGCTTCCCTTTTCGTGGCTTCTGTAGAGAGAGCAGGCATGGTTTCTTAAGAACTCTTAAGAAGTCAATTCCCAGCATAGCGCGCGTCGGATCTAATAACATCGCGCTTCCTATTTGGTTTCCTATATTGATACAGCAACGTATTCAGCTTGACATTCTCGAGTCCGTTATTTTTGAGCTGAGAATAAACCTCTGGTAGCTTACTCCGCTGAATATCAGCAGTTTCAAAGCAAGCCTTGTTTTTATTGTGTAGAGACAACACTAAGCATCAGGCTTCTTTTTGTGCAAGGTCCCCATTGGGTAGAAGTTCCATCTGACTCTGTTTATCATGAAGGCACCATCGTAGCAGAGCAGAAGCTCCTACGGCCTCGCCCTTTGTGGAATGCGCTGTCTACAAGGCAGGCATCAGCTCCTCAATGTTTGCGGACAACGGTCTAGAAGAAGCGCGAAGCTGCTGGCTTCACACTTTAAACGTGCTCAAGAGGGGTAATAGGTACAGATTTCAATAAGGATTCGAAAAATAGGCGTGAAGGTCCAGGAGAACCAAATCATCGTCGAAACGGTAGAGACTATGAAAAAAGAAAGAAGGAGGCTTCAAGTTGTCCATTCTTTCATGCCATGGTTAGAAGTCCCTATGATCGATGGGAAACGCCTACAGAAAGCTGTACTTATGCTTTGTGGAGTGCTTAGCCGCTTCGAATGGACCTAGCCTGCCTCTTTCTCGTCAACTCTATTGCCAATTTCAGATTGGAAGCACTGCCAAGTTTTCTGAGCACCTGGAGACTAGTCTTCAAGGCCGCACTTAAGCGCTTGGATGGATAGTCTTCCCCTACAGTAGTGAAAATACAGTTTTGGCAATCTGGACATCAACCCTGTGCTGTAAGACATGAGTTTTTAGCTCCTAACCAACCTTTTAGCCAAAACTGTATTTTCACTACAGATGTGAGGACTCAAGCCATACCACCGAACAGGGTCTGAGAGTTCTTGCCCTGTCCTAGTGGAGATTCTGGGTGCTGTCTTTTAGGCGGATTGGACGTTGATCTAGTTTAGTATTCACATGGAGCATTCCCGAAATTTGAAGTTTCGACGACTTTTGTAGCGAAAGGATGCAAGACACGGAAGCTCAAAATCCGTCAACGACCGCTGCGGAACAACATGCCTCTTAGTGGTCATTTAATGTACCTTCACTTGCAAATTTCTTAAATCCTTCTTCTGAAAACTAAGCATGCAGTGATTCTCAGCTGCCTATAAACGTTTTCTTTTAATTTCATTTGTGTCTGATGTCCAGGGACTGCTGCCAGTGATGCTTCCTTCACCTTTCCCGCGGAACTGATATCAAACGTCCTGTCCAAATGGGGTTTTGCCGGCCAAGTCCTCTCGGCACACAAGTCGACTCCATAATCTCTTCATCGGCAGTGCCTTTGTTGATGTTAAGGCTCATAACCTGTTAATCTGCGCGTCCGTCCGCGCCAGTCTTAGGGTGTCGGACACGCTGGCGGCGGCTCCGCCCACGTCGTCGTCACACGCCCACTTGGACACACAAATCACGACACCAGCTTGCTAATTTTGTTAGTCGGGACGAGCGTCGAGATGTGCAGCATCAGGGAATTCGATTCTGTCGACCTCGTTAGCACCTTTCCGACGGGAGAATCCGGTAGCCGAGGCATCCTGATTTCTTTAGCAGTCACTTCCGCCTTGAATTTCACTTCTTGATACACACCATCTGGACATCGACCAAACCAATGTAATGTCGAATATTGAACATCACCTGTTTTTATGCCGTTTTCAATTTTTAAGGTACTCCTTTAACACTTTTCATTTGAATCACCACCTCGATTATGAACCACCTTTCTTTCCACATCGTTACGCAATTGCTTTTTAAATCATAATGGCAACTGCTTTCAACATTCTTCCAACTTTAGAGCTTCTGGTTTATCCCAGACAATTTCAGCACGGGCTACTTCGTCATAATGATCATGAGCGGCTGCTTCTTCTTCCACAATTTCTTCTAGAGAGCCATCATTACATCAGGCCCTCGGGTAATGTTCTCAGTGGTTAGTGATGTTCACACGAAAAGGATTTATCCCGGGTGCCCCTTAAAGAATACCGATGGCAAGCAAGTCTAATCAACAACTAATTGCACCGAACAGGCAGGTGTGAACATGGGAATGTAGCACCTAAGGATAAAGTCTCTCTCACCAGATTAGTCACCCGTTGATGCCGCGTGTAACCCATGTCTAACCGAGGTAGTTTGGTTGTTGCGATGTGCCATGCATCCTAGATACTAACCGAGATATGGGTTAGACCTGGTATTGTTGCGTTCTTGTCCCTTTTCTGAAGAGTAAGAAACTAATTTTCTCTTTTCTTGTGTTGTTTCTGCCTTTTTCTTTTCTCTTCCTATTGTTGTTTTTTCACTCTAAAATAAACTGAAAGGTTATAAAGCGTAAAGTATGAAGACGACGTGTGTCAATCCTTTTAGGAGGATGCATCCAAATATTTCTACCGCAAATTCAGTCCCTCTTACTAAGAACAGAGAGACATGTGATACAACACATGTAAAGCGATCCACGTGAGCGTATAATCTTGGTTGGTAAGTCTGTTTGTTTGTCCGTTGTTGACTTCGTGGTTTGTCTCATCTACTTGTATACGAGGTTTGTCTTAAGCATCGCAATAAACTTATACTTATAAATCGTGGAGACATTTTGAATGCGTGATTGGCCTATACAATGACCTGTGGTTTGGTCTTGGTCACCGCCCGAAAAAGTCGGCGTTTTGTCCTTGCCAGACAAGTCTGGCACCAATTCATCCATCCCGGAGGAATCCTGCACTTGGTTGGCCTGAGCTGGAGTCGAACCAAAAATCTGGATTTGGCGTGCATACGAGAGCAAGCGCATGCTCCGACCGCATTCGTACGTGGCCATATATTCGGTCGCTTTCGGAAAAATTTCGGATTCGTCGCATTTTCTGCTTCCTGTTCGAACACCTACCCTTTTGTATTAGGTGTGCTTAGTTCCGCCGCTCCAGTTCCTACGTCCTCACAGGTTTCTTCTGGAAATTCTCCTCCTGTCACTAGACTCTCCAGCGGAGAGGCAGTAATTTCAGCGGCGATCATCTCAATCTGTCGGTCGTTACGTGGTCCATTTCATGTGTGCGGTAATACGTCCGTGCGCACCAAGGCCGGCCGGAGCCAGCAGAAGTTCTCAATGGACTCGGTGGCGCTGGAGGGAGAAAACTCGTCCGTGCGCCTCGGCGCGGCGATCTTCTCGACCTCAAACCCGCGCTCGTAAACTCCTCGCCTTGTTATGACTGCCTCACCTCCTCCACCTAATAACCGTACTCAATCGAGCGTTGACCTCAGCGCCGAGCGTACCGGATTCCAGTGTTGTGAGGAGGTAGTTGTGAGAAACTCTCCCAGTCTCCGTTTGAGTTGTTATTTCTGACAGGTCCGAGTAGGGCTCTCGTGAACTGTTGGTTCTCCCCCTGCACCAGAGGGCTTCCACAATTTGATATCGCTGCAGGCTTTACGTTCGTTTCGGAGCAGGACCATTTCGCCGTTTTATGAGGCCATTTCCATCTTACCGGGAAGAAGTATACCTTTCGCACTGACGCGTTTCCATCTCCCACAGGTGGAGTCACCTTTTCATTCACATGTTTGGCTTTGTCCTATCACTGCCGTGAAGAAGTCGGCAGGAGTCCTGGTCTGAAGTGGTACCACGAATCGATTATAGGTTCCCACCTTAACCAGGCCAACCAAGCAATCTATCCCATAGGGTAGCTGCTTGCTGGTAGCCCAGGTTTGGCGGGATGGTCAGTTCGCAGTCAAACTACTTCCTCGACATTCCATGTGAATGCGGCTCATCTAAAGCGGAAATTATTAACACCGACCTCTTCCTTAAAGGACAGAAGGGTAAAGGACGCCACCATTCAATTCTTTTGGGATGCGTCACGAATTCCACTTCTACGGAAGTCTGTGGAGGCAATTTGAGTGCGTATTTGGCCTATACAACGAGTGGTGGTCAACCGAGGAATAGAGACCTTGGATGGACTGAGCGGGAAATCCGAACCATGAACCTGGAATCGGGTGCACGCTACGGCCACCGCCTCTTCCGATTGCGCTACCAAGCGTCCCCCCTCCTGACTACCCTGTTTCCTGTATCTACCTTTACGAGCCTACTTACCACCTCTCTCCTCCTTCAATCGCCTAGGCGATTCTTACCGAATATTAGATGAACTGTGAAGTGCCACGGGTCCTAAGGTTTAGACTTTCACTAACTAACTCATAAAAGCTCACCAGACATTTTTTAATCCTTCTTGTTACTGTAAACTTGAATTTTGTGAACTGCACCTCGTACTCATGTTGATCCTTCGAGGATGCGCCGTATGCATATGACTGTTCACTCTTGGAAAGTGTGATTATTCATGACGAGTTCAAAAGCAGAAATAGGCTACATTATTACTTCTCAACCCTCTTCTACCTTGGTTTTCTTTTCTCTGACTTGACTTCAATTATATTATCTAATTTTTTCTAGTTTTTCTTAATTTTCTTCTTCAATTACCGCCTCACTTCTTTACTATATGACGCTTGAACGGTTATCCTTTCTGCAATCCGAAGTACCTTATTCCTTGGTGACTGGTTTCTCTGAAGAAAAGAAGGAATGAGGTGCCATTTCCTTAACTCACAGAAGTGGCTCCTGCTGAGATACAGATTCATGCTGTCGCTCCTGGTCGGCGATCTTCCAAAAAGGCGCCTCCATCATTCTCTCCAAGATGTACTTGTGAGCCCTAACACTGTCATGAATTGTTTGACTGTGGCGGTGTCTACTAAGGGACACTCCCCGTGGGATATCATGACACGAACAAACAGCACTCACCCAATACTACGCCGCGCCCCTCCTTGCATCACACTATCCGCACTCCTTCGCTCATCTGTACGACGAGCTTACAACGTCTTCTTCCCACTCTCTGTGTGTTTATGTCCCTCGGGCGGCCATGTTCGTTCGGTCTTAAGCGATCCGTGTATTTTCGTTCTTTTGTTGAGGCCGCAGCCGTCGTTGTTTGCTCTTCGATCAGACGCCTCGGATCGGCGCCATTGGCGCCATCGTGTCCTCCTCGCCCTCGCTGGCGTCGTCACACTTTTCACGCCTTGCGATTTCAGGCCTTCTGCAGCGCTTCATGACGTGATGAGTGCCTGTGAGTGCCTTGCTGCGCCACCGGTCTTTCAGCTACCTCCTCCTCCGGATCTGTCGCTCGTCTGGCATCTGATCAGTGACGAGCCGTACGAGGCGGTAAGTCCTACTTTTTCGGTACTTCATTCCTTTCTGATCTGACCTTCTTCCGACGTACGACGCATGCTAAGCACCTCCATACAGCGAAGTTCTCTTGCATAATTCGACTTTGGATTTATCTGTTGCGTTATTTTTTCAATTTCAATTCTGGGAAGACCTGCAGGTTAGCCGTGCTGATAACGGAGGCTGGCTCACCTTTGGCAGCCGTAAATTCAGTGACTAAAGAGTAACGGATGAAGGATAGCCTTAATCTAGCCTGTTTGGGGTGCGCCACGCATTATACTTCTACGTAATGTTGGGTGTGGGCAAACAGAATGCGTATTTGGTCCATACAATTACTTCCGTCGGCCAGCCTATGGGCAAGTCAGTGTTCTATCCTTCCCAGAGAGGTTTGGTAACTATTCACTGGAAGGCTTGGTTGTCCTGGGCGGGGAATTCGGGCCAGGGACCTGGAAGCAGGTACACACGACAACCTTTGCCTAGTCCGGCAGCGCTACCACGCACCAAAATACAGTGGTTATGTGTGAAAATATCCATCTGAATAAGATCAACTCTCACGGTCACATTTTTCTTTTTATGGCAGGTTAGTAGATCGCATCCTAGCTTTTACTTAAATGAACTTTAGTCTTCCCTGGCTCGAAATGCTGATCGTATCATGATATCATTGTGGTGAATTCGTAAGGGATAAAAAGTATTTTCTTCCATAAATTTTTTATCGTTTTTAATCATTTATGTCGTTCCTTTCTAGCTCTTCGAGGGTCTCTGCCTATAACTGAATTTCATTTTCTCCCACACCGCAATGCAAGCTTTATATGATTCTCGCGATTTCTGTCCAGCTACAGCTGCCCTCATCGAATTCCGCCAAAACTACGAATCTGCCCTGGCGCGAAGTTTCATCGACGTCGGCCATTTTTCATTGTCGGCGACAGCTTTTCAAACAATTTCTCCACCCAGCGGCAACAGCTAGCCAGCCGCGCTGCGGCACAGCTCCCCTGGGGGAAGCAAAATGAATTCGCGCGCAATCGCTTTGATAATACATCATAGTATGCAAATCCAACGGCCGGCCAGGGCGGCTTTCTGGAGCAGCTGATGAATTCGTGCTTGAAAATTCAATTAGAGCCGTCAGATGTGTCTAACGAAACAGAAACAGGCAGTATACGTGAAGAAGCTAAGCTCTCAGCACTATGAATTTTCTACTTGGTATTTTTTAAAGAACGTACTCCTTCAAAAAAGTCCTGGATTATGCAGATTATCCTTTGGGCGACCTTCCCTTAGAGTGCGGGGATTAATACCATCCGGTACAAATAGCAGTCAATCAATCAGTCGGCGCTGATCCGAATTTACATAGGAGCCAACTAATCCACCGTTCCCGGTCGTACTAATACCGAACAAGATGACACACAGTAGGTGCCAATCATGCAACTGGCTCCCTTCACTCACTCAAGTGGACTGAGTGGGGAACAAGTGGCCGAGTGGAGGAGCTGTGGGTGAAGTTCCCTCCACTCGCCTCCCATTTGTAGAGTTCGGCCCTTCAGAGAGAACTCTCGCTGAACTTCGCGATTCGAGTTTGGACTCGGCGGTCGGGGTGCTAATTGGTTTCCGGTGCAAAGGCTGCGTGTGTGGCATAGTTGCGGGTCGGACGGCTGGGGTCAGCGATTGAGTTCGGCGTCGGCGGATGGAACAAAGTATGAAAAAGCGCGAGCGGAATGGATTTTGAAGCAATGAACTGGTGTAGGGTAGGGAGGAATGAAAGGTGCTGCTGCTTCAGTAAAAAGCAAAGGAACGATGGTGCAGACGTGATTATACGGATGAAGCTTGCTCAGGAGGGCACATCTATGGCTTTATGCCCATTACAATCTCAGGGCGCGTGTAGCGCAGTCGGAGGAGGCGCGACTGTCGCGTGCACCCGATACCAGGTTCCTGGTTCGGATTTCCCGCCCAGGCCAACCAAGCCTTCCATCCCTCCGGGGTCGGTGAATTGGTACCAGATTTGTCTGGGAAGGATAAAGCGCTGACTTGTTCATCGGCTGGCCACCGCAAATCATTGTATGGCCAAATACGCATTCATGTCGCCTCCGCGATATCCCGTAGAAGTAGAATGCGCTGGCGCATCCCAAAAGGGATTGAGTAACGCCGTCCTTTATCCTTTATCCTACAATCTCAGTTGCTATAAGGAGTAGGGAACACGGAATAGAGAACAGCAAGAGGAAAAGAAATTTTGGATAAATGTAAAGAACGGCCTTGACGATCCCGTTTTTGGATGCGCCACGCATTCTACTTCTAAGACAGTTTGAGTACGCTTGTCTGGGGCGTTATCCTCCTCAGATCAGACAAGTCTGGCACCAGTTCACGGAATCCGATGGGATGGAAGACTTGATCTTCTTGAACGGGAGCCGAGCAAGGGGCCTTAATTTGGTTTATCCAACAGCAGCGCCTTCTCTGACTGCGTTATCACGCGCCAAAAGAATTGAGGTTCATATGAAGAACCGAATCTATGACCATTGCTGACGACTTCATTGAGAATTCTAAGATGCAGCGCAAATTTTCGGCTAAGGTGGGTCTTGAGCTTGAAGGTGTTCCCTTTCTCAGACAGAATCTTCGCATAATCCAGGCATTGCCCACGCTCCGCAAGCTACCTGCCAAACTCTTTAAAATATTGCTGAATAATAATGAGCTTTTTGAGGAAAAAAATGCAACTTTCAACTAACGTAGGAATGTTACTTACATGCGCCCACGGTAATCGCATTCTCACCTGAAATGAATTGCGTTTTCTTGAAAATTTTCCGGCAACTATGGAAAACGGAACCGAATCTATGACCTCGTCTTTGTTTAGAACTCCTTCTCTCCAAACCAGTTTTGTTCAGAACCCTTCAAGCCTTCCATTCCCGAAATCTCGTAATGCTCGCCGATTTCAGCCGTCCGACTGCGAATGGAGCCCGTTCATCTCGATCTCGGACGTGTCGTCGCGGATCCCTTTGACGCCGCTGTCGAGCCGCTCCCTTATCCTTATCTCTCTGATCGCGCTCTTCATTCTTCTTTCCCTCAGCACTCTGGTGATATGTCGGATCAAACGGTGAGTTCCACTAAGAAACACTCAGAACAGGTGTGCAAAGTACTAGGGGTCTCCAAGGAGCCAGACTTCTTCGTCTTCCTGAACAGTTCTGCAGAAGTCATGAAAGATTGCCAAATATCAGATAAAGATAATATCAGATCTCAGATAAAAATCAGAGAACGTGAGGCTGTTTTGAAGTTAGGAGTACAGAAACCGAGGTCTGAATTCAGGAGCGTACCTTATTTTCCGCGTTTGTTTTTGCTACTGTTGGGAAGGACTCTTTACTTGAATCCAACCGTCTCATATCTCCATATCTTCTCGCGATTCTGACAACAATAAAAAACATTCGAAGTGTTTCTATTACCTCATTCGCTACTGAACTAGAGCAGCGACAACCCGATGACAGGCCCTCAATATAATACGGCTTTTTTATACTTGGTAGCGAACCCATCGTGCGTGATAATATAAGCCAACAGGAGTCGGACGTCCTTGGCGCTTCATCACCCGCCCCGAACTACTATAATTATGTACAGTCACACACTATTGAGGACGAGTTGTGTATGAAAAACGCTACGTTCACTTTTTTCGAGAGGACCGAACCCAGTTGTCCTAGAAATCAATCTATTACAATGAGCGTCGTGAATTTGTTACTACATTAATTTATGATGTTGATTTGATAGCACATATGGGCGACCACTTTTGAGCAATAAGAAAGCACGGTACGATTTTTCGTCAAGACCTGATCTACTTGACAGAAGAAAACTGTCGATTTCACAACTTACTCGTTTCCAAACTCAGCTCGTTCAAATACCTAATTATGAGAGTTTATTGTGAAGCGAAAAACAATCTTTGGAAACTTGCAAGATGATGTAGGAAAAATTTCAACAGGTCTGGTATGTTCTCAGACACTAAAAATGCCTAGTGGGGATTGAAAGCTTGAGTGCTGCGCTTTCTATGAAATTTTTTGTCTAAATAAGCGGTCTATTTTTTCTCAAGGAATTGCTTACGTAATTGAACTCTGGATTCTATACTTTATTCATTTTGCTTTAATGAGCTGCCTTATTTCTTTTATCAAATAAAGTTTACAACTACTATTTTACTGGCAAAAATACTTTTGTTCCGTTTGCATTCCTTGCAAAAGAGATTGGCCTCCTTTTTGGTGCAGGATTTTAAGAAACACATCACAGTGCTGCTTACATTTTCTTGAAGTTCGAGCTATAAATTGCGAACTAAAACTGCTCTGGATGGAAAAATTGAATGTTCCACAGTACGGCACAGTTATCATGCAGTGCTTTTCGAAGAAGCTTATAATACAAAACAGAAGCTCTATCCACTTATTACCATTAGATGGTTGTGAAAACTGATTCGCTGCACCTCATTTAAATAAGAAGCGGCTGCTACAGAGATTATAAGATTGATTTGCTTCCGTTCGTTCGGTTGCTGCTTTAACTATTTTTTGCAGAGGAATGTCCTCTTATAGACGAAAGTATTCACCCGTTTGCCGTACTCCTATTGTACCTTTAGTCTGGGATAACACCTATCCAACATCAAAGCGCTTCGGCCACGCTCTCATCAGCTTTCAAAGGGACCGTATAACTTGTCGATTATTCACTGAGACTGACTGGTTCGGCTTATTAATTGCCGTTGGCGTGACCCCGGATGCGAGCAACTTGACAACTCAATTCATCATCGCGCTGAGCATTGATCATCAGGCGCCGGCTCGGCTGAGGTCAGTCCGTAATGTGCGCGTTCTCGGTGTAAAGCAGGGCTTCGGGCTCAGTCCATTAGGCCTGTCCTCGGTCGTCTAACTGTGCGCATCCCCAGCTACATCACAGTAACATTTGGAGCAGCGTCATCACTGAGACTTTTGGGCTTTGAATACTGACGCCCTTCTTACAGTACGCCGCTATTGACCCGTATAGAGCCGTTGGACAGTGTATTCAGGAAGGGCACTCTGAGGGCATCGACATGACTCAGGCCGAATGTTTTTTTTAGGGTGGGAGCTGTGACTACGTAGTGCTCTGCGATGCATGCATGACCGTCATGAAGCAGACGGAAGCGATCGCGTGACCCCGTGTTAAGGACCGAGACGAGACATCGGAGAGGTTCTTCCATGCAAACTGCGCTTGTCATAATGGCTTGAGGGCGTCTAGCGGCGCCATAAAGAGGGAGGGATTCGTGGGAGTGGCAGTGCGGCTTCTATTCTATCTTCTTGTGACGCTTGATAGAGAATGAAGCCCTCAGTTTCTCTAAATCAATGTTGTGTAGGGAAAGGAAGCGCTGGATGACTGCCTCGCATGGAATCCGATTGCCCTACGCTTCTGGAATTCAGTACACTGGCAAGAAGCTGGCATTGTGCGGCACCTTGGTTGTTCATTGGCCGTCGGCGAATAATTCGTCTCGGCACGCGACGTCGTCGGTCCGTGAAAGGAAGCGGCCACTTCATCAGCGCCTAATTCCATAACACAATGAATAGAGCGGCGATTTTGCTCGTCGAATGCGGTTAGCTGGACGAGTGCCGCTGCTTGAAGCGTCGAAGACGGTCTTAGGACGGGGAGCGGCTCGTACTTGGAGAATAAAACGGGGTTTTGCCGATGAGGATTAGGTGGACTTCTCGAGTGAGGCTGTTGAGCCAAGACTGTTATGAGAGCTTTCGGCTTACTTTTTTTAAACATTCAATTCGGCTCAACAGCTGCACAACATTCTGCATTAGCTCGCTAGTTTAGCAAGAATCCCTTGAGTGCTGAAGGCTTGATTTCATCTACAGCCCCACTTATTTTCTTGGCAGTTGCGAGTGAGTACAGATGTAATGAGCAGTCCCTGTTCCCTCAGGCCACTGTAATTTTTTGAAATTTTTAGTTAACACTATAATTTCAAGAAGCGGAGCGCATCTCTCATCATTTAAGCTGTGAAAGTGCCAACAGTCACAACCTAGTTGGTCCTTATTTTAAGTTATCCTTTTCTCGCTTAAATTAAACCATGAACAAAAATGGAAAAACGAAAGAAACAATTCAACAAAAGCAACTCAACAATTGTTTTAAAAGTGTTCATTGCAATGAAGGCAACTTCCGTTGTGTAGAAGATTTCATGTCATGAACAAATAAATAAATAAATAAATAAAAAATGTTTCGACTCAACATAATACTTTTTTTGCTCATCCTGGTCCTATTTTTTGAGGATGAACGAGATAGAACTTCCACAATAAGGCCGTCATTTCAGAGGAAGAAGTCGTCGTAATAAGACAAAATCCGCATCTTCTGATGGAATCCTCACAGCTGGTGACAACGTGTGGACGTACAACTCGATGAAGAACTCGTATTCGGTGAGGCTTCCACATTGCCCGATTACCACGCTTTTGCTTCTCACTAGTGCAAAAATTGAGAATGAGGCAATATCGAAAGAAATTGAATGGGTACGGTTCGTCTCACCATTCACATTTATTGCGACGTTATGTCCATCAGTTATGTAGGTACACGTTATAAGGATTTTTAATAATTACGTGGAAATAAACGGTTCACTAAGAGTCAACCACTAAACAGGAGACGTTAAGTAGCATAGAGTGATTTTAACGGTAAGTGTTCACAATGGTTTGCTGTCCCAGTTATGTGCGTGCTGTTCAGGGCTCGATGGGCGTGTTGGTCTACAATGGCGTCACATCACACAACCAGGCCTACCAGCATACTCCAGGCACGATACGGTAAGTGCTGCTTCCATAACTGCGGTGCTGCTCTCCCATGAGCAGTGCGACCCGAGCATGGACGTCTGTCCACAACCTGGCCGACTAACGAACTCGGCCGCTTTACAACCGGTCGTATATCTGGCTCGCCTCTGTCTCGCTGGTAACTCCGGTGCGGGCGCGAGTGCGATGAGTACTGTCCGCGGGGTGTGGTGGACCACTGCTGGCTCATCCATCACGATTACGGTAACGGCAGGGTCATCGCCGGGTATATGATCGAACGGCTGTTCGTTTCGAGCAGGCGTAATTACTTCCGCAACAATGCTTCGCGAGAAAAAACAGTGGATGACGACTTTGTGAATTTGTTAAGACAGTGTTGTTTTACTACTAAAACTGCTTCTAAGTCCGTTGTTTCATTTAAGTGAAATCTATCGAAAGGTGTTGCGAACTCTAAATATTCATTTTCCGCAATAGGCAACCGTCTGTACAACTGAACTTTAAGATTGTAAAGACCAAAAGGACTTATTATGAAACACTTAACAATTACATCCGGAATTCAATCTATGGCGGTTTTGAGGATCCTATTATGTTCGATCCTAAGACACTTTTCTCTAGGGGTAAACTCTCCTACTTCTGAACTGTTTATCTATTATAAGTAAGCAAACAAATGTCTATTATAAATGCCTTAATGATGAAAATGCCTGCAATACTAAAATGCAATAAAAGAATAAAGGGTTAAGGATGGCGTTACTCAAGCGCATTTCGGATGCGCCCCGCATTCTACTTCTGCGGATGTGGTTCGGGCGATTAAGGCGTATATGGTCCTAAGATGATCAGTCTATAAACAAGTCAGCGCCATTTCCTTCCTGAACAAGTCCAGGTATCCGGTGCCAATTCACCGCCAATGAAGGATGGAAGGCTGAGTTGGCCTGGGCGGAAATGCGAACCTGGAACCTGGCATCGGGTGCACACGACAGTCGACACCTCCTCCTGCTGCGCAAAATGCACCCTGGAATGCAATTTTCAGTAGAAATTTACTGCTTCAGCGAAACCTTAAATAAGTACCTCGAAATCATGGCAGTAGTGTAAAGTCAGAAGAAGAATCCGAGTGCCTGGGAAGCTCGTGGGGTCCGGCATTCTCTTAGATATTTATCCATTTGTTTTCGGACGTGGGTAGAATTTACGTGTTAACAGAAGGAACGATAACACCGCAGAAACAACAACATTGGAGCAAAGCAAGAAAGACTTGCCGTCTAGCTTAGGAGCTATTCGGTAAGTAATGAAACAACGCCAAACTTCATTGCAAATTTCTGAATAAGACCATATCCTTGATCGCGGAAACCAAGCTGACAAGGTTGCTCTTTCACCTTGACATGTTCTCCTCTACCTATGCGTTCAATCTCTTTTGAGCCAGGTTCGTACAGCCTTCAATTTTCAAAATTTTTCTCTACAGCTCACAACGATCAGGAAGTGAATATCGTGCTTACCTAGGAACTGTACTCCTCTCCTTTCCCATGAAATAAAATTTAAGATTATGCCTCCTATTTTGCAAAGTTGATGAACGGCTGGTGCCGTCTATGGAAGCGCTGTATGCCTCGAAACGTTTTCAAAGATTGGATGCGATCATTGGATAACCAAGTCTTGCAGAAATTTATGAAGAATACCAACTGAAAATGTCCCCGTTGTCACGTAGGAGTAGATCCAGGGCGTATTCGTTGAGGAAGTGGTCGCTACGTGCTTATGATACAATTTTCAGTTCGTATGCTGCTGGCGTGCCTCCCGTAGAACCGGCACCGATTCGTGCGTGCACAGCAACTACGCTTCGGTTGCATCCGAAGGAACATTCGGCTGCGTACCACACCGTCGGTAGGAACATGACCCCTCCGACGGAGTACTACGAGGAGATTCCACCGCAAGGTATGCTTCTACCAATCAGTACAGTAGCTCCATCTTGGCTCTTCAAAAGTGTTTGATAAACTTCACAGAAAATATACAAGTTTTTTCCCGAGACATATGAGATGCAGGTGTTCAAATTTTGAATATCTCTAAATGTAGGAAGAAAGCTCAGCACTTTCGAGTGCTTGTTTCATGTTGAGCCAGTAAATAAACTTGGTCCGATTAGTCGAGGACAACAGGATATCGCTTCAGGTTATCTGGCCACATTCTCACACAGCAACGGCCGGCTGCATACGAGCGCCTCGTTTAACCGAGAGTCCTGCCGTCGACCTCCGCCGAAGTGTCGGCCTCCTCCGGTGCCGGCACCGGTCAGCGCCTCCAATGAGTACAGCCCTCATGGCAGCGAAGAAGGCAGCATCGATCGGGAGCTCTCTAGGTAAGGGCATCGGAAGGCATTTTGTTTCATGCAGTTTGGACTGGTTAGAGGACGCGTGACAGCTCATTTGGAAGAAGCGCTGGCTGTTGATGGTCTCCGTGGCAGAAATCTTGCTTTAGTTTTCGCCCAGACCAGCCAAGCCTTCCGTCCCTCTGGGGTCGGTGAAGTGTCTTCACTCGTGTTTGGAAAGGATAACACACTGCCTTGTCCATTTACCCGTCGCAAGTCAGTGTGTTATATATTCTAAATACGCATTCAGATTTCCTCCGCGAAATCCCGTAGAAGTAGAATGCATGGTGCGCCCCTCAAAGCGATTGACTAACGGTGACATTTATCCTCTATCCTTAACTTGAATGAGATGCGAAACGAGAGGTCCTGAGAGGGTTGGTGGGGTAACAAGACATCCAGGGTTATTTGGCTTAGGCCTTTATGACCCAACGGTGTCGTAACGTTCCCAACAGCTCAATACTTTCTTGAGTAGCGGTAGCCACTACTTAGCATTTAGCTGAGTAGCTGAAGTCGCCAACCTTACTGAACATGTTATGCTCCAAGCCGAGCACGGGAGCCTGCAGATCGACGACGTCCCCACTGAGGCCGAACTTCACAGATCGACCAGATTTACAGTTACAGCGGATAACTTATTTAGAATGTTTACAAAGGCAGTGCAAAGAGTCGTACTGGTGCGAGTCCTACACAATTTCATGTCAGAATTTCGAGCTCTATCTGATGGACTGTGCAAGAACACTTAAAAATTTCTCTATAGAAATATTTTGACGCAGGCTTCGAGCCAAAGGCTTCACGAACAATTAGGCAGGAATTTCGTAGACTTTATAATGAAAATTTTATGGTCTACCTGAAGGGCTGTACAATAATGCTTAAAAATTTCCCTGCAGAGACATTTTGGCGAAGGCCTCCAGATAAAGAGCACGAACAATCCATTTAGTAGAGAGCCTTCCTAGGAGAATCCTGTTCTAGTTTTTTCATAGTATTCCTCAGGTTTTTCTAAGATCCTCGACATCTTTATGAAATTTTAAGCATCAGTAACCATTCAGCCTCCAAGTCTATGCTGCCCTGGAAAAGCTTTTTTTGCATTGTTCGTGCAGTCTTTATCTAGAGGCTTTCCCCAAAATGTCTCTACAGGAAAATTTTTAAGCATTATTGTACAGCCTTAGACCATAAAATTACAAAGCTAGACTAAGGTAGACCATAAATTTTTCATTATAAAGTCTACGAAATTTATGCCTAATTGTTCGTGAAGCCTTTAGCTCGAAGCCTGCGTCGAAATATCTCTACAGAGGAATTTTTAAGCGTTCTTGTACAGCCCATCAGATAGAGCTCGAAATTCTGGCATGAAAATGTGTAGGACTCGCACCAGAACGTCTTTACGCTGCCTTTGTAAACCCTCCAAGTAAGTTATTCGCTGTAACTGGGGTCGCGGTCGATCTGCAGGCTCCCGTGCTCGGCTAGGTCACCATCGCAGGGCGGCGAGGGCTGCCTCGATCGTCGCGAAGCGACGAGTGGCACAGTGCGAGTCGACGCTAATTGGCACCACAGGCACTGTCGGCATCGTCAGTGCGCATCCGAGTCTGGACTAACGACTGCCTCCCTCCGAAAAGTGCGACCGGCGTTAGAAGCTTAAATGGAATTCGCTCTGACGATTACGCATGGCTCCAAAAGGAGGTTTAGCAACCATCCTTGAAGAAATGTAAAACTCCAGAGCAATATTGATATGGCGAGCACCCACCGTAACCTGCGCAGCCTTCTCTCCGCTTCGTGAAACACACAAAATCTGAAACACTTCTTTTTTAAATGCTCCATTTCAAACAAAAATCCTAGTGACGGCTTATCTTAGCAGTATTGCATCACTGCATTGTCTCCAGCGGGTTTCCTCGAACTCAATTCGCTCATTTCCAGGATTCCTGTCGACTCACCACCGCTTCCTAGATGGGAAGAGAGTGAACATCGAAATGGCGAAGGAAGAGAAAGCGGCTACGGTACTGCACCAAGTCGGCAGTGGAGAAGTCCGCCAGTGAGGTGGGATAATGAGTTTTGTACTAAGCCGGCGCAAATCCGTGGTAGGGGAGCATAGGAACTTCTCAAATATTCACGACATTAGCTCAATACAACATCGAGGCTTGGCCGTTAACGAAAAAGATATACATTGGATCCGATCGAAATGATTCGGATAATTGGATGATTCGGTATTTTCGCGGACTCCAGAATTTTGAAAGATTAGGATCGAATCGGATATCCGAAAGGGGTTCATTCGGCTCCGCTGTATATGCTATATCCTTCTCACTCCTAGTTCGAGATTTGTGCAATTCAGATGTTTCATTTCGGATCGTAACTCTATCTAAAGCCTTTTAGGTTAGAAAATTAGAACCTCGGGGAACACTGCTGTACCACATTTCTAGTGAGGGAACGCCGAGACGCGGCGCATTAAGGTTACCCGTGCTAAAATGGTGCTAACACTGGAGTTCCTTCCCTAGCACAGTTCCGCGCTATCCTCTCCCTACGAAGAGAAGGGCACGGAACCCAAGCAGATCTATGACTGCTGTCCTCCCCATTGGACTGAAAATTAGAGCATTTTTGATCGGAACACTTTTAATTAGTGGTTCCTGCTCTTTGATCCTCATTTTCCGGTGGCGATCCGTACTCAGGTATTTTTCTATGGCACAACTTGAGTAGAGACTTAGCTTTAGCAAGTTGCGTTTCGGCGTTGTCGCCTTCTTCTGAGCCGGTAGAAGTCGAAGTCATTTGAGAAACTACCCTTCCAAATGCCATTTCATCCTACAGAAACCCATCCAAAAAGCTAACAGACCACGGAAACGTCGCCGTAGGAATTCGAAAACTAGGCTAACCTAGAGTGGACAAAATGCGTCCACCGTCACCCCTAGACGAATATTTAGCACGATATATTCCCTGAAACCTTTCACATATAATTCATGGTAATAAATTCAGAAAGATTTTCCTTTGCTCTTGCATTCCATTTCCCTTGGATTTGAATCCCATTCAGAAATGGGTATGCGAAGAGGAAGAGGGGGAGTAGCACAGCCACATTTTAGCCAGAAACTAGCAGCTTTATGTTAAATTTCCTCCTGCCATCTTTCCTTACATATTTCGTTCATTTGCTATTCTTGTCGTACAACTTAAACCCTGACATTTCAGATCTGACGACAACCGAATGCCGGCCTATGTGCTGTCACAAGCGCCGAACGTTCACTCGATGACATACGTGTAACCGGTTGACTGAAGTATTTGTTGCTCTGACCTCACATTTGTGTTTGCCTCTGGACGGGTACTGGAGTTGTTGTATATGTATTAATTATGATGACGTCTTTGCTGCCTTGTCGAGCTTTCGGACTATGCAAAATCACACGGCTTCGGATGCTTAGTGATTTTTCAATTCGACCGATAATACTTGCCCATGTTTTGGGATACATTTTTATGATGGCATACGGGGACATAAAGGACGGTAAATTCTAAACTAGTTGATGCACGTACAGAATTCGGTGGGTATTACGCCTTCTGAAAGCCATTTTAAAAAGCTCCAAGTAAGCCACTTGAAACCGATCCGAAAATATGGGCAAGCTAACAAAGCCACTTAATTTTCGTTGCATTTCGAACCAGATGGGTGTGTGCGTGAATGCTTTCAAGCGCTTGTACAGAGATGTGTTATTATTTATGCGACGCTAGTCATGTGAAAATAAATTCATTCAACTATTTCTTCCTCGTTTCAGAAGTCTGCAATAGATGCGCTAGTATTGTTTAACCTTGTTTTCAAGGAAAATGAGCCTGATGAGATAGGAAGACGAAGACCGGCTGAGTCCGTGCCCACCTACATATTCATATTGTGAAGCTCTTGCTGCGCTAACATACGCCTCAGACACCTGGGTCATTCGAAAGCAGGATGAACAGGCGATCAGCGTCGCGTAGCAGGGAATCGAGAGGACAATGCTCTCAGTGACACGACTCACGCAAGTGAGAGAAGGCCTCCGGAGTTCCGAGCTTCGTCGACGTTCGAAAACGCTGTCACATGGGCCAATACGCCGAAAATTAGGTGGTTCGGCCACGTAATGCGCTTCGCAGATACTCGCTGGACGAGAACCGTCACCAGCTGGATTCCACAGGACGTCAAGCGAGCACCAGGACGTGCTAACCATAAGACGACGGCCATTTCACTTCCGACTGGATTCTGTTTGACATTTGCGATTAGAGCAGTCAAAACCGAATAGCTATGAAGGTGCTGTAATGGTACAGTACCGGACGCGTCTTTTGAATAGACGCCGAAAAAACCGCACTTTTGCGGTTTTTGCGTCTTTTTGCTATAACTCGCCCAAAAGTCATCCAATTAAAAAACCACGAGTATATTTGAGCTCAGGAGATCGAGCTCTATCGTTCCGTATATACATCTCATATGAAAGATCAAAAATGGCCAAAATTGAAAACTTGCGCTCCATTGAGAAGGCCGGCCGCGGACGAGTTGTCAGCCGCAAGGCGTCGAAAACCGTTGCATGCTCACAATTCCTCTAATTTGAGGTGTTTTGAGAAACGGATTGTACCGTTCGATTCGACTGATCGAAATCTACACAACCATATATACAGCTTCGCCAAACCACCGCATTTTCGCAGTGGGCGGTCAAAGATGACTGGAGCAGACTTTCTGCTATTGGAGAAGCTTATATTCCAGGACTTGCATGATCTCGGAGCACCTCAAGCATGGCGTAAAGTGTCTAGCTATGCCAGGAATCATCTGAGAGTGCGCCGTGTACAATGCATATAGGACCGAACCTATCAATCGAGGGGGGGGGACAGTTTGTAGAGTGAGCATTTAGGGAGTTTTATGAGAGATTCTCAGCCGTCCTACTCAGAAATTGCTGTACTCTGCTCCGGGGAGACTTTGGAATGCGCTATGCACAAAGTATGTAGGATCGAACCTATCAATCGACTGGGCGCGACAGCTCGCAAATTGCACGCGCGGGCGTGTTCGGAGCGCGATAACTCTGTCAGCTTCCAATCTTTCCGGCTGGAACGTAGGGATTCCGCAGACAGTAATATTCTCTAGTAAAGCGCCGAGGCATAGCAAATTATCTTACGAATTGGCAAGGTTACGGCGGTGCGAAAATGCAGGTTGGGCATGTGTGACACGATTTTTTCAGAATTTGGTCGACCGCTGCGGGTGCACTAGGCGAGGTAACAGCATACAAACTCGCGGATGAGCAAAGCACCGAAAGCACTCTACGATGATCTGGTCCTAATTCTCCAGCTGCCTAAACTTCCTTAGCCCCATCTGCCATTTTAGAGCGGCGGAGGGCAGCGATGAAGATTCTTCCGCCCTTACTCGCTCAAGTTCGAGCTTTCGAGGACAACCAGGGTACCGTTCTGTTCAGCTCGAAAATCCCTCTCGAACGGTATCAATTTCGACCAATTTTGAAAACATCGATGTTTTGACAGCTTCTCATCGAATACGGCCTCTAGGCCGCGCCAGATGGACGATGACGTCATCGAAAATCGATATTTCCGAAATTGGTCGAGTTTGATACCGTTTCATAGAGCTTTTCGTGCTGAATTGAATGGTTTTACTGTGAGTGGCGAGAACTGTTATCTGGACGAGTAAGAGCACGGAGAACATAGACCGTTGTTGTGCTAAATTGCACGCGCGGGCGTGTTCGGAGCGCGATAACTCTGTCAGCTTCTAATCTTTCCGGTTGGAACGTGGGGATTCCGTAGGCAGTAATGTGCTCTAGTAAATCGCCAAAGCACAGCAAATTATTTTACGAACTGGCAAGGTTACGGCGGTGCGAAAATGCATGTTGGGCATGTGTGACACTATTTTTTCAGAATTTGGTCGACCGCTGCGAGTGCACTATGCGAGGTAACGGCATGCAAACTCGCAGACGAGTAAAGCACCAAATGCACTTTACGATGATCTGATCCTAATTCTCCAGCTGCCTAAACTTCCTTAGCCCCATCTGCCATTTTAGAGCTGCGGAGGGCAGCGGTGAAGATTCTTCCGTCCTTACTCGCCCACATTTGAGTTTTTGACACAAAAGATGGTACCGTTTTGTTCAACTCGAAAAGCTCTATCGAACGGTATTAATCTCGGCCAATTCCGGGAAAACTGATTTTTGACAATTTCCCTCGAGGACGAGGGCGCTCTTCGCCGAACCTGCCCGGACGATGACGTCATCGAAAGTCGATGTTTCCGAAATTGGTCGAGTTTGATACCGTTTCATAGAGCTTTTCGTGCTGAATTGAATGGTTTTACTGTGAGTGGCGAGAACGCGGCAGGGCGAAGTGCGGCGAAACGACCGTCGCTATGCGACGGCAGCATCGTCGCACGGCGACTCTGCGGCGGCCTCGGAATCTATGAAATTGAAAGAACAACACACAAAGAAAATCACACAAATTATCACTGGTCGAAGTGCCACCTGCGCGTCTGCCTGGCTTGCCACGTCGAATCAGCATCCATATCGGCCATCGTCGGAAAACGAACGCAGAGGCGGATGGTGACGTACATCGGAAGTACGTGACGATGGCGACATTCAGCATGTGAAGACGATGTCAGCAGAGGGGGAGTAGAGTCGAGTCAAGGTGGGGGAAGGTAGAGGCATCTGAAGAGGAGGAGCAGTAGATCAGGTGACGAGTAGGCAGTGCAGCAGGTGACGACGAGCAGTAGCAAAATGAGTGACGGCGACGAACGATAGCTGTGGACGAGCGGCAGACAAGTCTACGTCTTTCGCTTTTTGATAGGGTGACCTGCACACAGCACAGTGTTGTGAGGGCCACGACAATTGTTGCACGTAACCGTGCAGACCGCTGCGCCGTGCTCCTGGCGTAGACAGCGCTCGCACAAATGCAGCTCAGAAATTCTCATGGTACGGCTGATGGGGTCGGGATAGCGATGACAACGCGAAGTCAAATGATTGTCAACGTTGTCATTGACAGAGCAGAACACACAGGAGGAGCGTGGAGCAGTACGATCCAGCAAAATATGGACGTCTTCTTTCAGCTCGCCTACGACTGCAAATAAGCTGTCGAGACGCGTGGTGATTCCTTGAAGAGTATCACGAATGGCGTCCATAGAGGCCTGTCGCTCTTGCTCCAGCAGTTCGATCTCGCGATCGAGGTCGTCTGACATCTGCGGATGGTTGGAATGTAGACTGGGAACAAAACCGCGATGGCGAGATTTTTCTTGAATTTATCGAGCCATGTTTCTGACTCGTATCTCACGAAGGCATCTTAATATGAATGTGATGCTGGCTTTTAGCGCTATCCATGCCGCTTTGCTGAACAAAAGGGTGATCGAGACAGATATGCGTAAGCATCTTCATCTTCCGCACCTTCCTTACTGGAGATTCCTAATCCCTCCAGTTCATACATGTTCTTGAGGATGTCGGATTCCGAAACAACTGTATTGCATGATACATGAGCGAAGTTGATGTCCGCTTCCACTTTTCCTCGCCCATACGCAGCGAATCCAAAGACAGTTCGCGCTACTCGGAGTCCTGTTGGCAGCTGTATTGGAGCAATGGCCTCGTGAACGAATGAGCTGTACAAGTCAAGCCCTATAAGGATATGAGGAATTTGATACTCTACTCGCATCCGTGTGTTTGTAAGAAAGATATTGTTTTCTTCCATGAACCTTGTATCACGTTCGGTAAGATATACCGACGGAAACCCCGTAGTTAATGTGGGCTTTGTCTTCATAGGGAACTCCAGCTCTCTACCTTGCGCGGCTTGGATTCGTAAAACTACATGACATGAGAGGAAGGTCTCCGATATTGCACCGATCCCAGACAGTGAACACTGTTCTGTCTTGAAAACAGGCAAAGCGAGATATTCGGCTGATTTTTCTAGAATCAAGCTCACTTGAGCACCTGTATCGAAGAAAAACAAGGGTCGCTGGTATGATTTTGAGTTGTTGTTCCAAACCATTCCTTCAGCCGTCATAAGAACGATTTGCTGTCCTGCACTCTGATCACCTGAATCGCTTCCGTTTGTTTGTGTGTGGTGCTGCTGCACGATTGATGATGACATACTGAAACAGTTATCTCTCTGTGTGCATTGGAGTGGAGTGGCTTCTGTACTCGCTCCCGTTGATTGTACTTGCACGTAGCTCTGCGTAATCGGCTTTTTGCTTTCAGTAGTTTTTTCTGATGTAGTGCCACTATCTTTTGTAGGCATAACGATTCGTCATGAAGCTTGTGGCATCGCCTACAGTTTGGTCGTTTGCAATCAGAGCTTTTGTGATCTTGCGAGAAGCATTTCCAGCAGAGAGTTTTGTCCATCACTACTCTTCTGCGCTCTGATGGATCCCTTACTGATCGACATTGGTACGATTTGTGGTTCGTTTTTTTCACAGAAATGGCATATATAGCCTTTTTGACTATCGTTCGCACGTACATTTGTAGCATAGAAGGTTGCGTTTTGCTGACCTAGGCGCTCTGCAATATACGCATCACGTATGATTACCGTTTCGAGTCGATCGAGTGCTTCTCCAACTGTGAATGACTCACCATTTTTGTTCTCTTTAAGGTAGTCATCTACTATATTGCGAGGGAATTTTTTCAAAATGGTTTCAATCCACATAGGATCCTGAACATCAGACACCCTGTAACCTGATGATGTCATTTCATTTACCAGGGATCGTATGCTGTCGAAAATTGCTTCGCACGACTTCGCATTAGCTTTGGCCGGATTTAGAGAAACTAAGCGTTTTATGACGTTCGCGCGCGCATTTGTCAGGTTGTCATATTTTTTTCTTATTGTGTCAACCATCCACAAGCAGAATCATTTTTATTCCTTTGATTGTGGTGGATGCTTTGCCTGTGAGGCTGTCTTTAAAAAGTATCACTTTCTCAGTTTCGTTCAGTGATGGATTATCATGCTCCATTGCTTTGAACACGGCCCAATACTCTTGGAAGTCTTCTATGTTTCCTGAGAAATGTGGAATTGTTACTCTTGGTGGCTTGATGGTGGTGCATGTTTGTGACATCATTGACTGCTCGTTATCGCTTATCGCAGTCTGCGCATTTTCTAATGCTACCGTATTTCTTTGATGCGAGGAATTTCCCGCAGAGCTTTGTGAAGTTTCTTTTTGCGAGATGGAATTCCTCTCGATCTCTCGAGCGTTAAGGTTTTCTGATCCCTTGAATGCGCTTTCATCGACTTTTCCACAGGTCTGCATCTCAATGTGGAGAGCGTTGTCAAAAGGATTTTGCGGTAATGCGCCATCTTCGGACTTGGCCGTGGGAGCGTGCAGGTCTGCTTTCTTGGAGATTGCATTGTATTCATACTTTACTTCTCCAAGTCGAGTTTTTATCGCCGTGAGAAGGGCATCTGACTCGGAAATCGCTCTGTCGTACAAAACTTCATTTTCGATTTGCTGGAACTCTTCGAGGAACTCTTTTCGCTCGGATTTCTTGACTTCAGCGTACTCTTTATTTACTGCTTCCAGCACTGTTAAAATTTCATTTCGCGATGCGCTTACTATTGATGCTGCGTTTTCCATTGCAGCTGCCCTTCGTAGGCAAAATTCCGCACGTTCGCTCGGCCCTTCAGGGAACTGAGGCACTTCCGCGAATGCGCGAGTGGTATCTATTTGAGATACCAGACTGGTTGTCATTCGCTTTAGCGTCGACTTGTAGAAGTAAAGCGACATTTTGAAAATTTTGTCGTCGTGACCGCAATGTCACTTTGGTGCTCACTCAACGCAGAGTATCGGTTTTGTGGCGGGAGAAGTCCTGGCCACTGCCTGGCTTACCAGTTCGGCCGAAGCAAGAACTGATAAGCGGGCACCCGTATGGTTCGGGATTACCGATGCACCAAAAATGTGCTATTCGCACTGAGGTGGTGGTTCAGTTGCAAGCTACTAACGTTTATTTCCGTCGGCGCGATGAAGCGCCACACACAATCTCAGCAAACGATGAAGTGAAGCACGGGAGGCGTGGCAGAACCGAGCAACGATATCACCGCCGCGTGCGGCGATGGCATCGTCGCGACGCGACAACGTCATCGTCCATCTGGCGCGGCCTAGAGGCCGTATTCGATGAGAAGCTGTCAAAACACTCGTCCAGATAACAGTTCTCGCCACTCACAGTAAAACCATTCAATTCAGCACGAAAAGCTCTATGAAACGGTATCAAACTCGACCAATTTCGGAAATATCGATTTTCGATGACGTCATCGTCCATCTGGCGCGGCCTAGAGGCCGTATTCGATGAGAAGCTGTCAAAACATCGATGTTTTCAAAATTGGTCGAAATTGATACCGTTCGAGAGGGATTTTTGAGCTGAACAGAACGGTACCCTGGTTGTCCTCGAAAGCTCGAACTTGAGCGAGTAAGGGCGGAAGAATCTTCTTCGCTGCTCTCCGCCGCTCTAAAATGGCAGATGGGGCTAAGGAAGTTTAGGCAGCTGGAGAATTAGGACCAGATCATCGTAGAGTGCTTTCGGTGCTTTGCTCATCCGCGAGTTTGTATGCTGTTACCTCGCCTAGTGCACCCGCAGCGGTCGACCAAATTCTGAAAAAATCGTGTCACACAT
Organism: Heligmosomoides polygyrus bakeri; assembly: GCA_947359475.1. NCBI lineage: Eukaryota > Metazoa > Nematoda > Chromadorea > Rhabditida > Heligmosomidae > Heligmosomoides > Heligmosomoides polygyrus. The sequence continues at coordinate 72,225,566 of OX375868.1, read as the reverse complement.
GCCCAACCTGCATTTTCGCACCGCCGTAACCTTGCCAATTCGTAAGATAATTTGCTATGCCTCGGCGCTTTACTAGAGAATATTACTGTCTGCGGAATCCCTACGTTCCAGCCGGAAAGATTGGAAGCTGACAGAGTTATCGCGCCCCGAACACGCCCGCGCGTGCAATTTAGCAAAAAGACGCAAAAACCGCAAAAGTGCGGTTTTTTCGGCGTCTATTCAAAAGACGCGTCCGGTACTGTATGTGACTTTTCAGAAAAGATTCAGTGCGCTATTGGACATTTGATGAAGACTACATCAACATTTCTTACACTACTGATCGGCAAAGTACCCTATTCCTCTCTTTGACGCTTGACTCTGTTCACCGTTGAGATGGGCTTCTAGTACTTGCCTTAGCATATGCTTAACTAAAACTTTACAACAACTCATTCAAAATAAAAATTAGTCAAGAAAAATCCTTGGATCAGACAACCGCTTGGATCCTTTTATACCTGATGAAATGTGCTCTACGGATCATTGCAGTTGGTTAAATGACAGCTCAGAGATACAGTGTATTGGAAGACCAGCAACGCGATAATGCTCTGACAGAGCGGGAGAAGTTGGGCCGTGTCCCGGAGCCTGCCCAGCTACGGCCCAAGATCTGCCCAGCTGCTGCCCAAGATCTCCCCAGCTAGGCCCAAGAATCTCAGTCATCATTTTTGAGGGCAGCACGTGCTGCCCTCAAAAATGATGAGTGCTGCGAGCTGGGCAGGTGGTTCCGCCCACTTTTGCATTCTTGGGCCGTTGGTGGGCAGATGGTGGGCGGTAGCTGGGCAGTTCGCGGCTCCGGGACACGACCCAACTTCTCCCGTCCGGCCAGAGTGAAAATAGAAGAATTTACTGCTATGTTAATGCTAGGGCGTATGTAGCGCAGTCCGAGGAGGCGCCGACTGTCGCGTGCACCCGATACCAGGTTCCTGGTTCGGATTTCCCGCCCAAGCCGACCAAGCCTTCCATCCCTCCGAGGTCGGTGAACCAAACTTGGTACCAAACTTGCCTCGGAAAATAGAGCGCTGACTTGTTCATCGGCTGGCCACCGCAAGTCATTATATGGCCAAATACGCATTCAAATCGCCTCCACGATATCCCGTAGAAGTAGAATGCGTGGCGCATCCTAAAAGGGATTGAATAAAGTCGTCCTTTATCCTTTATCCTTTTATGTTAAAGCTAGACTTTTAAATGACTAACACAACTCCTCATAAAGCACACTGTTCCAGAGAGAAACCAGTTTCTAGAAGTGTAGGGATTCTAGGAAATTGCTGGAAATTTGAAAGCCACCAATGTGGTCCCACACTGTTTCCTGCAACCTTTTTCATATTTTACAGGAATTTCAACTAACCTCACGAGTGAGATCAGAACAGTCGAAACTGCCTAATGTAAAAAGTTTAATTAAAGCAAGATCTAGAAATTGAAACTTCGAGTGTCAGTCGCTGAAACGCGAATCAGATCTCTTAACATATCGTGTTCCTAAGGAGTTCGTCCTGCTACTGGGCAAGTAATGGAGATTTAGAGAGGCTCTCTGCTCAAGCCTGCGGAAAGTTTGTCGAACAGTGAATATCAAGCAGTGCAAGAAATGTTTCCTGTGATGTATTGCCTACTTGGCTAGTGTTCGAGAGTCTTCTATGTGCGTTGCTTCTTCGACGTTTTCCTACAATTTCCATGCTAGACAGTTGTCTTCTATGCCTTGAATAAATAAATAAATAAATAAATAAATCTAGGATACGTAGCATAGCACCTCCAATAAAATGTACTAAAAAGAATATTCTAGGTACATATGTATGAAGGTCTAAAGGGAATCAGGACGAAGTGTTACATCCAATGAAGAACCACCGAAATTCACTGCAACTCCGATCAGTGTGCCCTGAAATGATCTCTAAAAAATTGTGGCTCTTCCTCTCAACGACCCACGACCGGCAAGCGATAGCTCCAGAGTGAAACAAACTGCGATACCGAACCCCAGGATGTTCAATTTACTATTCATTCAGTATGTTAATGGAGTGTCGTCTTTCGCTTGCCAACAGTTAGTTCTCTAATGCTATCATAGACTCAATTCCAGAGGATGCCGTTTCTCATTATAGCGGCTAGGAGAATTTGAAGTGCTGGTGGAAGGCAGAACAAAATCACCCTTGATAGAGCTAGGACCTCATTTAGATCCAAGTTTCTGGTATACTGAGCTGGTGCAACGTATCTAAAGCTTACCAGGAACACATCTTTCCCTATCACATTTGCATGTATAACGCGAAACCCTAGAACTTCATTTCAGACCCCTAGTGTGCTGTTATATGGGTAGGGTCATCTTGTTGGTTAACACCTTTCTGTTCTGTACTAGGTGTGTATTCTTTTTCTGCCATTGCATTCGCTTGTATGCGACGTATGCTCTAAACATCGTGTAAACCTATGATTGTATTTAAACACTGAAACAGTGACTGAATTCCATATATTCGTCAACACCAGTAGCCTGAGGTGGACTCCATCGCCTTATGAGAAGATAATGTTGACTTTAACGGCTATTAATAGGTGTAAAAAACTGGTCTATGAGTAGAGATGTTTCAATCTGGACGTAGTTGGCTTGATCTGAAGTCTTAACTATCTGTATTAATATTTTGCTTTCTCGGTCTTCAAAGTATGCCCGAGACCATTACCTTGGCCCAGGTAGGCATGTCCTTTCACACGTGTCATATGCAGCGGGATGTAGAGTGGTCGTCGTCTTAGCCACATGCGTTCCTTTCTCATCTCCTGTATCATCTGCGTCATCCGTCACTCAGCTGATCTTCCAATTGCTTGACCGGGCACTACAACGTCTTCATTCGTCCCTGTTGCGTGCCAAAGTGCTCCAATGAATCCACTTCGCTCAAGGGATGTTGAATCTTTCGTTCGTGGCTTTCGGGAAGAAGTATGATAAACTCACTGTGAGTGTCATGGTGCTTTTAGCAACAACGGCTGTGAGCCTCGAATGTCGACAAAGCTCGGACCTGTTCAAGTCTTCCCCACTTGTCGCCAACTCGTGCTTATACCACCAGTCACTCGATTCCTCATTCTGCGACGCAGATCGCTTGATCATGGTGGACATTTTCAACGATTCCGTCCATTTTGATAACTCCTCTAAATTATATTGCAAGGACAATTGCAGGGAACTCGAGACATAATTCTTTACAATGGCTGAAAGCATCTGTAGCAGTTCATTTCGTTTCTGAAAAACCCATAAAAACGATGGAATTTTAACTGCTAACAATGATAAAACACAGAAACAGTTGTTGTTTAAGGCTGCTTCCAAAAGGAAAAACCAGATTCGAGTAGCCGTTTTTCTAAGGTGCTCAGCTATCAGCAAACTCCTACCAGTGTCTGTAGCAACAGTAAACGATTTATTAACGACGAGACAACTCGTATACGGCTGTTTCTGTTGTTATGTGCATATATGAGATCGACGACGTGGTGTGAGATTGCGCTAACCGATAGGGGGAGATTGTTGGCAAAGGAGTGCGAAGAGCGACGAACGAGCCGGATTTGAGGCCAATTAGCTGGACTGTGAACTGCTTGCCAGACGTGTCACCATCTAGAAGAACCCGGTCTCCTGAAATCAGCAGATGTTCTCCCGCTGTAGCATCACCAAAGGTGCCTAATCACACAGTATTTCGAACGATCTTGCTTACACATGTGGTGATGAACATGATCTGCTGCCCATAAAAAAACTTTTCACTTTATCTCTTGTAAACCTTAGAGACGCTACGTCAAAGAATAGCTGCGTTTTCTCAAAAAACATTCGTATATCCGAATGTAAAGCATTCAAGCATTCGACTCTCGATTATAACATCGAGTTACAGAAAGCTATGGAATTCAGGAGCAGTTGACAGCGACGTCTGTGTTCAAGCTCGAAGTCCGGTTAGACTCGAGCATATTTGTATGCTGTTAGGCCTTTCACGTATCCCTTCTACTTACTGTTAGTTCTATTGGCCAACGTTTTGGTTGGACCGAATGAATGAAGTGCAAAGCATGTCTCTGGATGACTCCTGGTGGACCAACTATAACGATATGAAGCGAACTGGGCAGTTGTGGTGGATCAGCAGGTGAGGTCCCGTTGATCCCGTTGTCCCGGGCTTTCTGTCGGATAACGAAGGGGATGGAGAACTGTCTAGTCAAATATAATAGATGTAAAATTTAAATTCTTGGAACACCTATAGATCTCAAAAAGCAGCGAGTAGATCAAAGCTAGGGCTGGTGTATGAGCACATTCAAGACGTCGTTGGGCATAAAGCTGTTGAACTATGAAATTTAATAATTTGGAGATGTTCATGAATCAGAGACCTGTCAAAGAAGAGCTCAAGTTACTTCATATCACCTCTTTATTAACATTTTTTCCCGTTCACCAACCAGTCAACTAAAATGGCCTCTTAGTCACCTTTAGTGTCGTAGTGTGAGAAAGAAAAAGGTGAAGATTGATAAGGGAAAGGCGCAGTTTCCGCTCACAACCTATTATGGAGTGCAGTGGTGCCTGACCACTTTGAATGGTTCGGCGTATGTTCATTTCGACCCATCACTATTCACCCATCATCTGCAGCTATGTTCTTGTTTTTGAATCGCCATAGTAGAAATACTTTAAGGTATGAGACCAGAATTGTTTGTCAAATGAACATAAATCGGCAGTTTTAAAGGATTTCTGTGATCACTGATCTTAGGCCGAGAATGAGCGAGCGACATGGAATATATGTAGTTTCGAAGCGCTTCGGAGCAGATGTAAAGACTTGAGTCCTTCACACAGATCAAGCTCTGTTCTCAAAGGAGTTAGACGGGCTACAGGGGCCCTACTTTACCTGTAATTTTTGCACGAAGAAGCGGAAGTCGGCAGCCTCGTTGGATGTGAGCTCGTCAGTGGAACCGTTGAGAATTCCGTCAAGGACGGTCATCATATGCATAATTTCTTCTTCGGACAGTTTCATCTCGGCACCGAAAAGCTCAGCGGTAGGAATTTCTGAAGCAGATGAAGTACTTCCTTTGCTTTTCTACTGCCCTAGGTCATCTCTAGCTTTGGTTGTACGAAGACAACCATTGACTTCCTATTCTTGTGATGACAGTGTAAATAATGGCCTATTAGTTCTCTCATTGGAAAGAAGAATATTTCGTTTCCACTTTTTGTTAAACAAAAACTATATTAAATGCTGTCTCCGGTAAAGATAAAACCCGAAAGGATCAGAACAATTCACCGTAAAATTTCACAATAAAAGAAAGGACTAGTGAAAATTTCTCAGGTCGCCACGAATACAGGCGTTGACCTCCTTTTCAAGTGGTGACAATACGTTATCGACCACGTAACAAAAATATTGATAATAAGACCACTCCCTCTCGTAGCTCTTTATCTCCTCATTGTCCATGTTTGGCCTCTTTTAGACGTTTGTTTGTTTGTTTGTTAATTAACACCTCCCGTTCAATGCATTTGTTCCTGAGGAAGTAGGTGGTCGTAAGCGCTACAGCTCGTTTCGTTTAGCTTTCCAAACGACACTATCTATTAGGGGGGGGGGGCAAAAGTAATGAGACACCCCATGCCGTGTCCATATATCTCGTGGTTGGAGTCTGGATTCGTACTTGTTGTATTTGTATGTTTGTATGCTACTTACTGAAGGCCATTTGAGAAGTTACCACTTCCGCCCTTTCCAGAAGCATGCCAAAAACCCCAGCCTGTCTCATGCCGAAACCCCAGTCTGACGAGTCGACCTGTGTCGCGCAAATCTCCCCCAATTCCCAACCCCGAGCAGCCTGGGCTCAATATTCACGCAAGATGAGAAGTATGTCTTCTACCTTAACCCTGCCAAGCAGCGAGTCTGGGTGAGGCCTGGTGAATTGTTACCGACCTTCGTTCGGCGAGATGTTCACGGCGAGAAGCATCTTTGGAGCTTTTGGGTTTGCGCTCATGGATCGGTTTACCGGAGGCTGTTTCCCAAGAGCACCGCAATGAACTCCAAGGCCATGGTGAACGAAATAGAAGAGATGGGCCGGCGACTCGCTCTTATTCATTCGCAGCGCTTCAAGAAGGTTCTCCTCTTCGACAACACCGCACCCCATCGAGAACAAGTAAGCACGGATAAGCTTGGCCAGCTGGACTACGTTCACATGCCTCACCCACCGTATTCGCTGGACATCTCTCCATGCGACCACTACTACTACTTGAGCCTACAGGACTTCCTAGTCGGAAGGGACACAAGAACCCAAGCAGTCCTTGACAACCATATCGAGCAGTTGAACAACACCAGGCTCAAGCAGTTCTGGAAGGATGGGATCAGGAAGTTGGCTGAGCGATGGCAGCAAGGTCCTTGCCCTTAATGGCAAATACACTCCTCAGCATCGTTGAGTTGTAATTGAGTTATAAGAAGATAAAGATTTTTTCCATTTTGTCTCATTACTTTTGGCCCCCCCCCCCTAATAGTGCTGTCACTAATACTCCACGTTTGTATGCTACCAACCGGCTTTACCCAACCTGTAGGTTCCACGTGGGATGTTGGTATACCCGTGTGCCGAAGCTCCTACAGGTTCCTATGCTTTGCCGAAATAAAGAGGCACCAATGCCAACTGGTGGGGTACTTGCTGGTCTACGCTGCAGACGTGGTTGGGTTACAGCACGATAGTTTTGCGATAAAATCTTTTGGATGTATCGTCTTAAAAGCTAGCTTTGACCCCTAGCTTCCAGGAACCGTTTACGCTATTCTATTTTTTTGTGCCTGTCATCGAGTGGTTTTTCTCATCTGTTGTTTCTTCCCTATAATTCTTGAGCGCACTTTTATGGGTGCATGAAATAAATAAATAAATAAATAATATTGAATCACTTTTAGTGCTATTTATTACATCGCGTTATATGTTCCTGATTGATAGCGCTTCTCCAAGAGCGTAGAATTTAGTGCTAAATTGTTCAGCTTTCAACGGAAAACGAACTTTTCAGTTAATGGAATCCTCAATCGCTCACAATGAATCGTAGTTATTTGATACTGATGTATTAGGTCGTTGCATGTGAAATGACCGATTTTCACTGGAAACTTTGACAGATCATAACTTTGCCTGGAAGCAATTCTATTAATTGAAATAAACACCGTTGTATTAGGTTGTAACGAATTAAATGGCACTGGCTCGCGCCATTTTTTGGCGCGTCTTTACGCGTTTGATCAAGAACAAACCGTAACATGTAGCATATCTTTTAGAAGCGCAAACTTTGCTCTACCGGTGAGTACCAAATTTTCTATGTAAAAGTGGGAAAACTTTAGAGTTTTATTGACTTTTTTGCAGATGGACAAAAGGGTCATCCGAGGCATTTACTTGTATGAATTCGAGCTGGGCACTACAGCTAAGGAGGCGGACGAGAAGATCAACGCCGCATTCGGTCAAGGATGTTCCACAATTCGGACGGCTTATCGTTTGTATCAGAAGTTCCGGAATGGAGATGAGAGCTTGGAAGAACATGATGGTCGTGGGAGGCATAGTGATGTTGATGAGGACAAGCTGAGAGATGTGGTAGAGGAGGATCCACACAAAGGTACCAGGGAGATAGCGAAGGTTCTTGGCGTCAGTCACAACACAGCTGCCCGGCGTCTGAAGGAAATTGGAAAGACCAAAAAGCTGGAAAGATGGGTGCCTCACGAGCTGTCTGAGGAGCAAAGAAACCGACGATATGAGATCTCGTCCACACTGCTTCTACGGAACGAAACGGACCCATTCCTTGATCGCATCGTAACCTGTGACGAGAAATGGATAATGTACGACAACAGGCGACGATCGGCACAGTGGGTGGACAGCGATGAGAGCCCCAAGGTTTTTGCGAAGCCGGAATTGCACCAAAAGAAAGTAATGGTGACAGTATGGTGGTGTTCGCTGGGAATTATTCACCACAGCTTCCTCCCTCCCGGTGAATCCATCACGGCAGAGAAGTACTGCATTGAAATTGAAGAAATGATGAAAAAGTTGAAGGATATCCGGCCGGCCTTGGTGAACCGAAGGCGAGTTCTCCTTCTGCACGACAATGCTCGCTCCCATGTAGCACGAATGACGTTGCAGAAATTAAATGAGCTGAGCATTGAAACTCTACCACATCCTCCGTTTTCTCCCGACCTCTCCCCAACAGACTACCATTTCTTCAAGCATCTTGGCGACTTCTTGGTAGGGAAAATATTCAAATACCAACAGGATGCCGAAAGTGCCTTCGAAGATTTCGTCAATTCCAGAACTTCTGATTTTTATGCTACTGGGATAAAAAAGCTTGTGTCACGTTGGCAAAGATGTGTAGTATCAGAAGGTTTTTATTTCGATTAATAAACTTGCCTACAAGCCGAGATAATAACTGTTTAAATTTACAGTGGTTCAGTGCCATTTATTTCGTTACAACCTAATAATTAATGTGCTTTTCGCAACGCGACAATAACTTAGGCATCCATCTTAGTGAAAATCAGAACTACGACAACTACTAGAACATAAGAGGTCGTTTTTCATCTTGGCAGCTGAATTTTTACCCTTAACACGACGATCTAAAAGCTTGAAAGATGATAATCGGTAGGGGACAGATTTCGGGAATATACTGGATGTGACAGTTTCGTATCCCAATTCATCCAGTTCCTGGGCAACAATTTTTGAAACGTGCGGACGCTCATTGTCATGCAGTAGGATTGAGTCTCTCCGATTGATCAAAACTGGGTGTCCTTCAATCAACTTCTGGTGCATCACTTCAACTTCGGCATTGTACTCTCCGCTGCGGTACTCTCTCCAGTCTTCAAGAACTTGTAATGGACTATAACAGCCATTGTCCACCATACTCTCACCGTCGTCTTCTTTGTATGAAGACTTGGTTTAGACATCTCCTTGGGCTCTCATTATCGCTGGGTTGTGTTCATTTTCCATACTTATAAATAGAGCACCCGAATATCACGCTCACTCATACTGTAAAAACGACGTCAAAAAGTCGGAAAGAGGCAATTATGTCACAACAGGTATAAATGGTAAGAACTCGGAGATTCTGAACTGTATGAAATGCGTGAAAAGATAACGTTCGTAGTCACGAAAAATCGGGAGGTACGTATGATAGGAAGAAAGCCATGTTTAAAGCACGAAAAACATTGAGAACACCGGATCGATAAAAAAAACCTTTCCTTTCTTGAATATAGCTTCAGTGAACAACTTTCTTGGAGCTTCTTAATAATCTACTTGTTATGGAGCTAGTCGGCTTTGTGAAAAGACATCTATAACTATCAAGCAATGCATGGGTTGAAAATTTTGTTAATGATGAATTCTTGCTGGCCATGGGTCAATTCTTCAGTGGTGTTCTAATCACTGTTGAATTAGTGAGTCTTACGTTAGGAAAGTGATTCTAAGAGAGCATTACGAGCACTACAGAAGCTCAATCATTACGGGAGTTATACTGCTGGAAGGCAGGGCGAGGCTGCATACTTCCTCTGTACTCTTGTATGAAGTTAATAGATCTACAGTTCAAATATCTTTTCTGTTCCAGTCTGCACTGTCATATTTCGAGTCTTGCTGAAGCAGATCAACTTGCCATAGTCTCAGGAGCACTCAGCAATAACAGCGGGCAAAATTCGGCTCGATCTTTACGTGTGAAACCTTTATTTGAGTGCCAGGATAGTGTCAACTATACCCAGTATAATTTTTCCCATTATGAATTTGTCACTTACAATACCGCTCGCGCCGCATGGTCAAAAGTGGGCGAAAAAACGCCAACATGGCGTCGCAAAGCGTCGCACGCTCATAACTCCTTCAGTTTTAGGTTTCTTGAATAAATGTTGATACCATTCGATTCGCCTCTTCGAGATCTGCACAAGCATGTGTAAAACTTTACCGGAACTCCCGTATTTTCGACGTGGGTGGTCCAAAATTGGCTGGACGGGCGATTAGAGCAGCTTATATCCCAGGATATGCGTGCTTTCGGAGTATCTCAAAGATGGCGTACGTCGCCAGTGCTTTGTCATGCAAGGAATGCCCCCGAGAGTGTGCCGTGCACAATGCACACAGAACCTAACCTATCAATCGAGTGGGCAAGCGCAGGGGACATGCGCTTGCCCACTCGATTGATAGGTTAGGTTCTGTGTGCATTGTGCACGGCACACTCTCGGGGCATTCCTGGCATGAAAGAGCACTGGCGACGTACGCCATCTTTGAGATACTCCGAAAGCACGCGTATCCTGGGAAATAAGCTGCTCTAATCGCCCGTCCAGCCAATTTTGGACCACCCACGTCGAAAATACGGGAGTTCCGGTAAAGTTTTACACATGCTTGTGCAGATCTCGAAGAGGCGAATCGAATGGTATCAACCTTTATTCAAGAAACCTAAAACTGAAGGAGTTATGAGCGTGCGACGCTTTGCGACGCCATGTTGGCGTTTTTTCGCCCACTTTTGACCGTGCGGCGCGAGCGGTATTGTATGGAGGTGATGTGAGATTATTCTCAAGAATCGAAGAAGTCGACGGAAGCTGACCTAAAGTCGAACATTCTACAATTGTTGTTTGGGCGTGCGCTTAGTGGATTCGTGGACATGGCTTTGTCTTCAACACAGCAACATTAAAACGAACACTATCTTTAAGTGCAGATAGGGCTCCTATAGAGCGGCATATCGTGAATATAGGATTCAGTGACCTGCACTATTGGGATAAGCACCAACCTACGGGATAAGCTGGAAGGGTAAACAGTGGATTCCACGGTCTTAGAGAAAAATGGAAAATCTAGCCTTAAAACACGTGGCTCTATTGCATTTGTTATACATATTTTAGACAACAATTTAAGTTTTTGCAAGAATGTTTATAAAGAAGGATAGTTATAATTTCAGAAGTTTTCACGAAAGTTGCTCGGAGGTATGGTCAGAAAACTTAAAGCTTGTTTCATCTTCCAGATATCGTGATAGCCGCTATTGTAAGAGATGTTGTCGCTATTGTTGATGTGCAAATGTGGGATGACTGCGAACAGCCGTGAGGATAAAGTGGCTAGGAAAATACAGCGCTTGCTTTTGTAAAAGGTATACGTAAACTAGCATTACTGCTGGTGAACGTGCATAGGCTTGATTGCATCATGCTGATTAGCACATACACTTCTTTCTACACCCTATCTCCTTTGCTACTTCCAGCTACATACATCTATAAGGAACCCAGATCTATGCTGTGCGAGCACTACTGCAACATCTCCCCGGCCTTTGAAGTACAACGAAGCAGGGATTTCGCTTCCGTAAATGTTCACGATGCCTTGAACTCACGTGAAAGAGCAACAGCGACCTTGTCCACACCACCCATACCGGCTAGTTCTCCTTTGGCTTTCGGACCGAATACCTTAAAGCTCACATCAGGAACAGAGTCTTGAGCTCCATGTAGCGTCGAACACAAACCTTGACGAGGAAATCTTTGCCATGAGCGGTGAGCAGGGCTTTCAAGAATGCCGACGTCTCTTCAACCGGCGGTCTCGTCGCTAAACGAAGAAATTGAGGACATATTCGGAACAAATGTAGTGGAGAAGCAAGGCGTTTTTGTGGGTTCTAGCGAACCCTTCCTCACATCACAACGATGCTCTGAACATTTCGAGGAAAGAGATGTGCTCTCATTGTTATGTGGTGACAGCCAACAGCCTTCTTTCAACCGGACACTTTTTAGCAAATCCTTAGATTGATATTACTGACTGCCTCTAGGTGCTATCCTTTCCTTGGTGCAATCAATGAATATGGTGACGAAGTAATAACTTTCACAACGAGGAAACAATGTTGGTTATCATCAATCTCTCTCAGCACAGCGTTTGCAGCGTTTGCAGCAGTTTTTTGTCGTTGAGAGAGTTTCATTAAGAAGCACCAATAATGAGCCAACCAACCACTATTGAGCGACTTTATCGATTTTTGTCTGGAGTTGACCGTTTCGGTTGGAAATCATAGGACTATATTGATTGGTGGGTAGTTGTCACAACAGGCAAACAATGCTGGCCAAAAATAATTGGTGGGGCAAAACCCCAGTAGTACAGTAGTAAGTAGAAGTAGACCAGCCTTTAAACCGGCTGAATATCGGTAATAAATAAACATAATATGACGCCCCGAGTGAGAATTAGCACTATGCTAAACGCTCATTCAAATTTTAAAGAGGAAGCACCCGACGCAAAACGTCTTAACAATATTAGCTGAATATCTCCTCCTAGAAGGCTGTTGCAGAATGGATTCAGCGCATTTCTGTCTCATCTTCACATTTGAAATAAGCGAACGAGTCTGAGTTAATAAAATCGATGTTACGGATCCCCATACCGATATTGCTATCGTTGAAACTGCCTTCTTTATTTTGAATCATGTCTGCCAACTATCGTAGTATTGCGATATTGACACTAACGAAGTGAACCGCATAAATTGAAACTATCGATCGATATCGATTGGCTAGTGACTTTATTTAGGTGTTATGGAACATGATCAACGTGTCCGCGAACCAACACTAGGACGGATCCACTCATGAATCAGATTTTGTATGTTTTATATATAACTTATATAATAGGAGTAAAAATAGTAACGAAGAAAAGCACAACAAAACTCTAGAAGTGACCGAATGATAGTGTCTGCATTACTTCTTCATACAAAAGTACAACGGTTCCTTATTTCTCTCATGTTCCTTGCCATTAATTTTTCTCGGCGAATCCAGGTTAGATTAGCGCTACGAATTGGTAGCTTGCATCCAATCCGAGTTCCTCGTTCAGCGATTTTTTGTCAAGTAGAGGATCATAATGAGTTCCAAATTTCCACTGCAAGGGGAGCTCGAAGGCCTTTTCTCCTCTCGCTTGAATTACGAGAAATCAGTGCTACTGGCTGAAGGGAACGGACCTCCACCAGACCTCGCTTCAGCCGAAAGGCTGGTTTTGGATCCACTTCACTTGGATTTTGCGATACAGCCTACAGTGGTTCCCTTATGACCAGTTTCGGCTAGTCAGCTAGCAAGGGTGAGTCCACAGTTTGCCTTCTTTCTTTATGGCACATAACAAGGGCTTTGAAATGAGCCAAGGTATTCCCGCACTTTGAGTAAATTCACTCGAAATAGCACTCAGCTCCTTGAAAAGCCTGCGAAATTCAGAGCCGTTCTCAAGAAAACGGTTAAGCACTAGTATATTCTCTTTCACTATCGCATGCGATGAAAATGTTTTCAATGATTATAAAAGAGCAGTTTATAAAACTCAAACCACAAGCCACCCTCGGAACCGCTTGTGCAAAGCATTATACCGAATTTACTATACAAGTCGTTCCATTCGAAGATATTAATCGGGTCGGGTTTATTTAAAGAGCCGAAGAGCTTCACCGCTGTAGATGTGAACTGTTATTTCCTTCTATTCTGCCCTATAGGCAACCGCACGTGCGAGTTTATGGAACAAAACTCCTTGTAGCTAGCTTCCTCGCTGACTACATAGAAATGAATCCTTACCGGCGGTGCACATGCTTTTGTTTTCGTCGTACTCGTCGGAGCAGTCGGGGGAACCATCACATAGGTATTTGATCGGCACGCATTCACCAGACGGACACTCGAACGGATGCCAAGTTGGGCAAGGAGCTGAAAGCGAATCTCTTGCAGTGCCATAACACTCGAGGGTCAGCCATACTATATACAAAAACATATAATGCTAGAATAAATTGATTCAAAGAGGAAGAACTTTCATGCTAAAGAAGAATTATATTGTTTCAAGGTCGAGGCGATTGGAATGGAGCTAGGTTTAGGTGAGGATGTAGCTAAGTTGGGAAGGAGATTGTCAATTCTTTGAGAGACTAGCGACGTGTGAACTATTCCCCGAATTCGGCTCTTCATAGAGGGGGAAGGTACTTTCTTGGCTACGATAGCACAGCCTCAATACCGTGCACGCTGTTCTCTACGGTCTTCGAGATCGGATGGAGCGACGACCGGCGAAAGGCGCAAATCGGACATAGACGAAAATCTCGTGTTACACCGAACGCCAATGATTTTGGATCAAGACGACAGGAGCAGGGCACGCCACGGAGACTGCTTCATGCCTTGTACCTACGACGACATGTCAGCCTCCCCTAATATGCACTTATTTGGTAGCGGAAGGACGTATCACTCCATGTGATCGCTGGACAGGAGGCCAAGGAGACATTGCAGATTCACATTTTTGAGACGGAACACTCATCATTTGTGTAGATAGGGTTTCATCGTCCTAGAGACGTTGCGGGATGGAACCTTCTCTTCACAAATCGTCGTCTCCTACGAAATCTTTTCAGCTCACTTCTCAAAATCCTTCTTCACCAACGTCCTCATCGTCGGAAGCCTATCAATATCTTTTACCCACTTACGTCAGCTGCTGATGGGACCCAACTTGACACCTACGAGGAGTCGGAAGAAATCATTCGTAACTAGAACTCCTAAGAATTCGCATCGGAGATACCAACGCCAAATTCGTGATGACCTTTGAGAATGAGGATAGGATTGGAAGTTTCTGATCTGAAGAGCGGTAGCGAAGCAGCATACCTCTCTGAACTTGCACGCGCCGAACGCCTTTCTCATGGAAACTTTTCTTACCGTTATTGAGCAGTGCACATAGAAATCACTCAGCGTAGATCAGTGAAGTTGGATGCTTAAAGTTCGAGGTAATTTTTAAAAAGGCTAACACTACGTTGAAGTACATATTACTACTGAGCTAAAGCCCGCATCGGTTGACGTGGAAAAGATCCCTCGAGCCACGAAAACAAGCTGCGCTATTCCATTTGGTTTGCAAATGCACTGAGCTACCGTGACTACTCAGAGATTTGCATGTCTAATTCGACTACTAAGTGACGTCATGGAGCCAATTACGCAGGGCCAGAAAGTTGCCCTCGAAGCTACCGACAACAGCTGCAGTGAGCCCGAATTGCCACATTGACGACCCACTATGTCGAGTGTGGATCCGAGAAAGCTTTAAAATGAACTCAGAGTATGGCAGTTTCAACAAGGATTGCAACAAATAACAACGAAGTTTTTTCGGAGCCAAAGGGAATGGAAAGAAATGAAGAAGGTTGTTTGATACGGACAACATATCCCGCGAGTGTACCATTTTCACTTTGAGCTCAACACTTGTTATTTTAAACTGAACACTTCTTATTTTAATTAGGACATTTTTTATTTAACCTCTTATGCAAAAGCAGGCAGATCTGAAGTCAAAATAGACGCCTTCTAAGTGGGGAAAATAGTATTCCTTTTCGTGATTTTCGTGATATTATTAAGAAAATGTTTATATTCTTAGAATGAGTTGTTTCGTCAAATGAAATAAAATTCCTACACCATTACACAACCCAATGCTTTTAGGTTCGATCGGATGTTGCTCTGAAGTTCGGTGATGTTGAAAATTCTTTGTGTGAAGAGTTTATACCGAGCACTCGTTCGTAAATATTGCAATGCTTGTTTGATTGATAGTATAAATGCAGTTTACCTGAAATCTTGAGAATGTTGGTATGTTTCCTCTATTGTGATTGATTTAATTGTTGCTAGATTTATGCCAGACAGCATTTGCGTTGTTATTTCAATAAGTGAGAGCGAGTGTGCAATCTCTCCACCACACAATAGAAAATGTGTTATGTTCCATCACCTTAGACGAACTTGAGAATATTGTTTGAGGTCACATAATAAGATTATCGTGCATAGGCAAACAATCCAGCCATTTCTGTCAAGACATTCTGCATAGGCGAATGTGTGAAATTTGTTCTAATAAATTTATTTTCAAAAAGATAGATTGGAATTCGTCAGACCATGTCTATTGATAGTAAAATTTGGAAATATCTTATATAACAAAACTCTTTTCATTTTAAAAGATGTTCAATTACTAATTAAAGAGAGCAAAAATTTAAAATGAAAAGGGCCCAGCACAAAGAGAAAGCGGTATATAAATCTAAATGAGAGCAGAACAATTTCCAGGCCTGTTTTACAGCACCTAGAAAATTATCCCAAATTTATCCCAAATAGTGAACAAAAGTGTTGTTGGTCAAACAGAGGAGTCAAACAGCTCTCTGTACGAGACAAAATTAAGACCCTTTTCAGCGTCCTCGCATTCAGGAACAGCTTCAGTGACATTGAAAAAGGAGCAAAACGAACGAAAGAAAAGCCTTGCACATGCGACAAGTAAAGACGAGAAATAAAACGGTAGGTGAATAGATATTATAGTTATGCTTATTCAGCTATTCAATTAAATATTCTAATAATCTATTATATTATGTTATTCAAATTCGAAACTTCCTCGTTTTCGAGTACAAGATTTCGAACAAAAATCGAAAATCAGGAAGTTTCGAGTATTCGAAAGCCGGAAAATATTCGAATAATTTACTCGAATAATTAATCGAATAGTCAAATAAGCACAACTATAATAGATATAGGAACGCGATGTGAGCAGACACTCTATGAAGGAGCCGACCGATAAATCTGTGGCATCATTGTGCTTCCTTCAAGAACATAATGAAGTGTGAATTCAAAAAAAAAAAACGATGAAAGGAAGACTTGATTAGCTTGAACACGAAGAGCAACTTATGTAACTTCGGTATCTACTATGAATGATGTTCAACAAATTCATTCACTATATTACTTCAATTCTTGGGCATTTTAAATACATTTTCAATAGCATCAGTTTTGCAAACACCATTTTAAGGGTATTTCTAATGAAATATATAGGATAAGGGTTGGGTTGGAGTTGTTCAATACAGTTTTGGATGCGCGTGCATTGTACTTCTACGGGAGATCGAAGAGGCAAAGGACCGTGCAGTGCGTGATCTGTGGAGCCTCGGCGGTGTATACTTCTCAGTGCTTCACCCTTCACAGACAAGCTAATTCACCACCTTGAAGGGATGGCAGCGATGGGTTAGTTTGGACAAGACCTAAACATACTTTCAATGCGGGGTGGACGCAATAATCGACGCATATTCCGATTACGGCCTCGCATTGACAGAAGTATATAAATACATCGAAAATAAGTTAATTTCTCAGATGAGGCCTCCCAGAGAGCATGGCATATAAATGAATAGTAAACATTTTTTGTTGTAGCTCTACATCTAAAGTAGTCCGTAGCAGACGAAGGAAGTGAGCATTCAACAAAAAATGGCAAACTGTTTTAAAGCTGCCTTCGTGAGCTTCCTACCGCTGCGACTACCTGCATCATTTCGATTTCTTAAAGTAAGTTGGATACATTAGAAGCTCCATTAGCTAGTAGATGTCCAGCACAGCCAATCACCTCTATCCTGCTGAGTATTTCTCTGCCTACACATTCAGAGTCTAATCCACTTTGTCAGAAGGATTTACGGTGTATGAGGTAAAGGCACTTCGTTAAGGAATTTCGTGACACACCACCACCCTAAGGCTGAAGTGTTTTGTTACCACGTGCGAGGGCAAGCGATAGGATGAGGTCTTAGGAAATGATCTAAACACAAGTGATAGAAAATTGAAATCGGCACTACACCTGGGAATGATGTTCACCATAGCAGTGATTCATTGGTTGCACGTTTTCAAGAGCTCTGGCCTGTGCTACAAACCATCCCTGCTTTCTATGCAATTGACAGCGCTGCCAATGAAATGTCCAATCCGGAGGAAGGAAGAGCAGACCATTTGACAAATGCAGAGAGACACGAATTAATGGTAGGTGCAATTAGAAGCCTTGAGATGGCTCCACGAAGATGGTTTTTTTCGGATCCACACTTCTGCCACGAAGTCCTGGCCAAGGTACTGAAGACACTTACTTGACGTGTCACCTCGCTTTCCTCCTCGTATCAGCTCCCGAATGCTGAAGGACGACGACTGCGGTAGAGACGCTACAGCTATAACGGTCAGAAATACTCTCGTCAACGTCGACATCTTGCGACTACCTGCAAGGAAGCGAAGGAGAAATCAAACCCTTTTATGGAAACAAGAAGAACTGGCCGACGACGACGAAACAACGAAGTGCGAAAAAGTCAGGAATTATTGAATAAGAGCTGCTTGTGTGGATAGTTTCCAACGCTTGTTAACGCTTGTTTCCATATTCGTCTAGCGACACAATGTCGCAGTACAATCGCCTAACCAAGCCAGAGCTGGAGCGATATGCAGACGTACGTAATAACGCCTTCATGCTTGTCGAAGATGTTTTTATAAACCACTCCATAAAGCTGTTGATGGCAAAATGAAAGGATGCTTCTTGGACATCTGAGTGGATGTATTGCGTGAGCAAAAGGGGCACGAAAGGGAGGAATGGATGATGTTGTAACACCATGTTTTTATTTATTATATACGTCCTAGGACGCGCTCAAAACAGAGTACCAAACAAGTGGACATACACTGGCAAAGGGTAAAACCTAGAAGAAAAAAAACTAACAAAAAAAAAACTTCAAAAATGATCGATAAAAATGCCGTCAAAGGATAAGAGGACACAGAATCATACATCAGTTATAGAAAGAAGACAAACACAAGCCGCTAGAGGAAACTGGAAGTAGAGGAGTCCAGAGTGGTCTCACTATGGTATTGGCATTTGTGAAAGCCGTGAGATTTGGGTCAAACCTAACAACTTAGTCGTCAAAAATTTGGTATCCCTGCTGCACCAAACAAGTCTACTTTACACAAAAAGAAAAAATCTATTGCACCCAAAAGTTGAAAGAAAATAAAAAAAAATTTTTTTGAACGGAGGGGCTGGCACCTTGTTTTGCCGAAAGTCTAGCCCAGCACTTGGGTATTCAGCAAAGAAAAATAATTCCCATGCTCAAAAAAAGCACGAAAGGCAAAAATCCTACCGTAAAGACATATGGCACGTGAGCGTAAAAATGCGCTTCGTCTACGACCTTTATGCGCACGATCCCAGGGCGGGCCCTGTATCTCAAAGGCCTCTTTAAACTGGTACGCACCCTAGGCGATGGCATAGAAGGGAGGACACGCATGTTTGAATACATATGTCAGTACGGAGAAAAACGTGAACCTTCAAAGGTATATGTAAAAAATAGCTCTCCAAGCAAGTGATCATTTCCAGCCCTGCGGTATACTACTATGCCAACCACCCTCGTGAAAGGCAAGCTAGTCGGCAAGACAAAGAAAAGTACAAATATTTCAATGTTTCAATTACATTAAGAGCAAAACGTGTAGAGAGGAGGCTTAAGCAAATAACGCATCAGTATAGGTGAAACAGTGCACCTTTCGCCCTTTCTTGAGCAGCGACAGAGTTCGTGAAAGATCAAAGTAGAAAAGAAGAAGAATTTTTAAGGCGGTATGAAACGCGCATAATTGGAAATTCAAATTTATGGAAGTTCATAAAGGTGTAGAATTTCCGAGAATCCAAATGTTGTAGAAGCAGCGAAATTCGATGTTTCTCAAAGTTCTTATCCACATCATCGCGTCACCAGAAGATGAAATGCACATCATCGAATATCTTCTCTTATTCCAATAAAAAAACATTCATACGTGAAACACCCTGATTCTAGCTTAGATATTCTGCTTCTAATTGCATACAGAATTATCTTCACGAAGCGAAAAGCTTTAAAAGCTTTGAAGAAGGAAAACAACGCAGGAGATTAACACGTGAAGACTTTCTTTAGTGGGAGGAAGTCTTTATATCTTATCTTCAATCACAAAGAGAGGGCTTCTACGGATTAGCTTTTTTCTTTCCTTTATTACATGAACATGCCATATGAATCAAAAGAGTAAAAAAGTCAGCCTGACACAACACAAAAACTGCGACATGACACAAAAAGAATTCAAGGACTCAATTAACAGTCCAACAATTTAATGAAACATTGGGAGTCATAAGGAGCATATGCCTTCTTGCCCATCTCGACAAATTCGTAACACGCACGGTGCGCCAATAATAGTATCGAAGTCTGCTTCTGACTTTCGAGAGCACTAGTTTGCGGGAAGTACCACGAATAGTGAAACCCTTTTCCATATGAAAGGGATGTAAAGCCAGATCACACTTGCCACGGAGGATTTTAAGAAACAGTATAAGGTCACATTCCAGTGTCTGCAAGCCCAGATTGATATTACGGTCATTAAAAGAGAGGATCTGGTCATATATTCTAGGCAGATTCAACTTTTGTATTTGGTTTCCTCTTGTGTGCATTAAAGACAGCCAGTTGACTCATGTCTTGGATAGTGAGAGGCCCAAGTCTTTGCTTCATTGCAGGACGACATCGACAGCTTCTTGGAGTTTATCCTGTGACTTCATATTGATGTCAATGTGGTATGTATACTTTGAAATCTTCAGCGAACGCGCAACATAAAATGTCCGAAGCAGCAAGGAGGCAGGGAAGTTCATATGTGTAGATGTTGAAGGGAACCGGAGAAAGGACACCACTTTGTGTGCACCGCTGACGACACATCGACGTGTAGAAATGGAAAGGTTCACACGCACATGGAAACTTCTGTCAGACAAAAAGGACGAAAACCAAGAGATGATTAGTTATAGTAGTTTTGCGTGAGATACCTTGTCAAAAGCTTCCTAAAGGGTAAGATAATAATATCTACGGATTTGCTTTTACCCAGCTTCAATGACCAGTCATGGATTGGCTGTTGGTTTGCAAACACAACTCACATTCAAAACTGACTTAGAGTATACCTCATCTTGAGACCTTCCTGTTGGCCTTCTTTGGGCGACGAACTTCTGCATAGATTCTCTTGAATATTCTTTTATGCCTTTAAGATTAACTACTTTTTTCTACTCAAAAGAAGCTTGAAAGGCTTTGAAACTCACTAGGTTAAACCACATTATCCCCACTTTAGCCGCAAAGGGTGTCAAGAGTATTGCTCAGAGTTTATCCGGTAGAGATCACTATCTGTGCAAAGCAATTTACCTTTATCCTGTCAACGCGAAGATCAACCTTACCAGCAGCCATGGAGCATGTGAGAAATACCGGTAAAAATAAATAAAGGATAAAGAGCATCGTGGTTCGATCTCTTTTGGGATGTGCCACGCATCCTATTAGGTTAGTGAAAAAGTCTTGCACCAAACATTTTGAAAAATTTTCAAGATTTAACACGAACTTCCAAGGACTGTTTGATGCCACGTAGTTGTAGCACAAACATTCTAAAGTATTTCGCATAAGTGTCGATTTGCTTCTGATGGCATATAAATACTACGACTGCAGTCAAGGCTGACTGACTCCATGACTCGGACAAGGCTTCGCGACTAACAATCGCTCAGTCTCTCCTTGTTTGTTTTCCTAATAAGGACAGTCTCTCCTTGTTTGTTTTCCTAATAAGGATTTTCTTGAAAATGTCGTCACGGATCCTTGGTCTTCCTCGTTAACCACACTCGGAAGGCCCAATGGCTACCTCAAGGAGAATCACAACCTCAAGGCGGACATCCACCAGAGTAAGATATGTAATTCTGTGCTGTTGATGGGATTCTCAAGGACCGCTCTATCGTGAGCTTCCTGACGACGTACCGCAGTAACAGCGAGCATCTACGCTACCTGCAGCTCTAGCTGCAGAAGCTGAGCGAGGACATGCCGTGCAAACGGCGAGGACGGAGGAATGTTTACCTTTTCTCGACAATGCTCGTCCCACATTGCAAGGTCGTTTCACCAGAAGTTACAGGAGCTTAGGTGGGAGGTGCTGCCCCACCCACCGTATTCGCCAGGTCTTGCGCCATTGGACTACCTCCTCCTTCGAGCTCTAAAGCAAAAACTAAGGGATAGGTGCTTCAACGACCGAACCGAACTGAAATCCGAGGTGGAGCACTTCTTCGAGTCACAGCTGACTTCATTCTGGAAGAAAGGATTTCATGATCTCCCTGTCAGAGGGAGAAGTTTGTAGATTAAATGGTAATACTTGGCAGATTACACTTGCTCACAAAAGAAACAATAAAACTTTGAAAAAAATTATGCTGTGGTGCAAGACTTTTTCTCCAACCTAATACTTCTACAGGATATCTTGGAGGCGATTTGAGTGCGCATTTGATCATACAATGACTTGCGGTGGCCAGCCGATGAACAAGTCAGCGCTCTGTCCTTCGCAGACCAGCCTGTTACCAATTCACTCACTGCGGAGGGATAAAAGGCTTGGTTGGGTTGGGTGGGAAACCCGAACCAGGGGCCTGGTGTCGGTGCAAGCGACAGCTGGCACCTCCTCCGACTGCGCTATACGCGCCCGATAAACACTGGTACAGTTAAATGTACCGCCGAATGTGGGAAAATGTACAGTATAAAGAAGTACTGACAGCTCGTACAAAGAATCAAGAAATCAACGGTTGGACTTCTTTCGCGAACTCGGAAATCATCAGACCCTTTTTTGTCCCACTTTCTTCTTGATGGTGGAGTACTGTACGGCGTATGAACATAAAAGCCGGTTCCAGAGTGGTTCTCCCTTAGAAGTTTCCCGCTTGGTACGCTAAAGTTGCCGTTTCTCCCCGTATAGTGGCTTCGTGCAACGGACGCCTGTGAAATTAGACCAGCGATTTTCAACAGGACTCCCCTGTAGATCATCTAACTAGAAGCACAAGGGGTTAAGTTTTTTTTGCTACGGGCCACTGGGTGATCCAAAGTAACAAACAATTGCCGTCTTGTAATTCACGTACTGGTGATCGGAGGTACGTATCCTCCCTCATGCAACAAGTGCTGACCATTTTGCAGCGCTCACGAGGAAGGTCAAAGAGGCCACCGTGCAGTTTCTCAAAGCGACCTATATAGGGTTGTAGGGCGTTGTCTGGGAAGCACCATAGTGGTTTCCAAATTTCCTGCGGACCTCTGGGTAGGTCAAAAATGGCAAAAAACTGTACCGCTTCAGTGCGGGCCGATAACGCAAAACTGACGACTGAAATACCCTTGTCGTGCCCACAAATAGTCCTGCAAAAGGTTTGGAGCTTCAACCATTGCTAGAATCTAGGAATTGATTAATTCCTAATTGAAGCGAGACGGCGCATTCACGGGAGGCGCGCGCCACTAGGGTCCTAGCGACTAGGTGGCCGAGTGATTAGCGTGGCGGAATTGCGGGAGAGAGGTCGAGGGTTCTAATCCGGCGGTGTGGTTTCCGCATTGCTGGGCGCACATCTTGCGTTTTTGCCACCGTAAAGTGCTTTTTTGTCACGACTAGGTGTCATATTCGATTTTCAACCCTGATTTCAACCTTCTGTGATACGATTTTACTTCAAAACACAAGTCACGCTAATGAATATGCAATAAACTGTTTAACAGTTGTGGCAACGTTCTATAAAACACGCGAAGCAAAGCAGCTTCTGACACCAACAGCAGCGGATAAATGGCAGGGAAAAGCAGCCGGAAGCTTCCTGGCAGGACGTGTCGACAGGCACTTCATCGAAGGCGTAGTCCGCCGGTGTTGAGAAGTGCCCCGGATGCGTGTCCACATATCCAGCTGCCACCCACGCGTACGCAAAGCACCTTCGGAATACCGGAGCGCAGAATTGCCTATGCGTCTGACTGACCACCTGCAAGGACAAGTGCCTAGAAAATTGCCTTAAAAATTTAAACATCAAGTGAGCTGGTCCGAAGCGATTCATGATTACCTTCAAAGTATTCACTCTCGAAAAGCAGTTGAAATCCGGACGGAAGTGGAGTGCATGGTCATGAATTCGTCGGATGATGGATTTTGCAGGAGGCTAGTGGATCGTTTCCTCAATGCGGTCACTGGTCGGCAACAAACCTTCATATAGTGGTAGGAACGTATCACAGAAGGTTGAAATCAAGGTTCGAAATCGAATATGACACCTAGTCGAGACAGAAAAGCACTTTACGGTGGCAAAAATGCAAGATGTGTGCCCAGCAATGCAGAAACCACACCGCCGGATTAGAAACCTCGGCCTCTCTCCCGCAAGTCCGCCACGCAAACCACTCGGCCATCCAGCCGCTGTTGTCCTAGTGGCGCGCGCCTTCCGTGAATGCGCCGTCTCGCTTCAATTAGGAATCAATCAATTCCTAAGTTCTAGCAATGATTGAAGCTCCAAACCTTTTGCAGGACTATTTGTGGGCACGACAAGGGTATTCCAGGCGTCAGTTTTGCGTTATCGGCCCGCACTGAAGCGGTACAGTTTTTTTGCCATTTTTGACCTACCCAGAGGTCCGCAGGAAATTTGGAAACCACTATGGTGCTTCCCAGACAACGCCCTACAACCCTATATAGGTCGCTTTGAGAAACTCCACGGTGACCTCTTTGACCTTTCTCGTCAGTTTAAAGCGAATTCGTGTAAGCTTTTCAATTTCAACCGACATCAAATGGGGCACGAATTTCTTTAGCACACGGGTTAACCCAGTGGCTCTGCCTTTTTCGAGCCCGCTGCACGTCGAATTTTTTTTACTAGGCCCTACTAAAAATTTACTTGGTGACAATTTTTGGCCAGTTTTAGGCCACTCCGTGGCCGGCTGCAAAAGCGAACTTCACCCAAGTGCTCCTTTTAGCTGCCTTACAAGAATGTATTGCTCTGTTGAGAATCATTGATGTGCTTGCATATGCCCTTGTTAGCGACATTGCTAAACACCCATCCAGTTTCTCCAATGTATCTCGAGTCGTCGCCGGCCAAGCATTGGAGCGATAAATGGCACCCTTTTGTGAGTGGTTTTCTCCCTCCATATGGAGAAATCACGCAAAACTACGCAAAACATGTTGTGAACCTAAAGCCGCTTGATGTTGCCTTTGTTCACCAATACAACATCTGCCCCTAATACAACAAGTGAATGGCAACAACTTGAGAGATCGGCATTCTTAAGTTTGAACATCGCAGGTGTAGACTGCGACGATGAATAGCAAGAGATCGTCAGCGATTGCAGTACGACAAACGCGCATCAGTGCTGAAAAATCCACCATATGGTTCTAGTTAATGTTAGAAAAATGAAGGTCAAATTAACTCCTTGTATACATTGATAGAAAGATGTCTGTCAAGCATCTAATGAGCACTATCAAGCAGAGCGACTGCTCGATGACGTGAACATCTTCACTCAATACCCAATTACACGACAAGCCATTTGCTTGCGTTGAATGTTGACCACGTTGAAGGTATTAGAAAGAAACAGTAATTTGTTTCTCGAAATCCTTACTGCATTCAAATAAAATGTTCTCTTAGCGGCACCGGCGCAGAATACGCAGAGTTTCATGGAAAAATAAAAGTTAACAATAGTCTAGCAAGCTAAAAGGTTGGCCAGTCGATTTCTTGAGCGAGTGCAGAGTCAAAGGCTAAGAGCCTAATATACATTGAATACAAACATTTATTCCGTGCTCAACTGAAATTCGGCGATTTTCAATTAGAATTTCCTTAAAATAAGCTCGTCGATTAGAAGTGGATAAGGGAATCATTTCCTGACTACATGTAGCTAAAGCTCATTTTACACTGATTGGCGTGTAGATTTAATAATTTATCTTTCTCACAGTGACATTTTAAGACTAAAACCCTGAATTATTTAAAGTACATATGTGGCATGGCGGGTGACAGATAGATCGAAGGACGATTGCCGCCTGCATACCGAATCGGGGTTTTTCATTCGAGATCATTCAGTTCATCAAAAATCATCGCTTCAAACATTTAGCCGGTTCGCAGAAATATTGAAGTTATGAAATTATCGAAACCGGGCTTTCTTTAGTTATTAAAACTCAAGAAATCAACTGCGGCAACGTTCTAGTGACTAGACTGTACGGACAATAAAAAACAACAACCTTAGCCACTGTTCATAGTGAATCTCAAAGGCCTTTTGCTGATGTATTGGCCTTATGTTTCTGTTGTTATTTTCCTTGTAATTTAAGAAGACAAATAGAAGTTTGAGAAAATCTGAGACTCTAAAAGAGTCTCAGATCCAAGTCAACAACATGTAGGTATGTAGCAGATTGAGATACATACGCATGTTTCAACAACTAATTCGTGTCAAAAATTGAAATTGAAACTGAAATTTTTTAAATTCACCAAGCTAGCGAAAGCTTTAAAAAGGTTGTGTGCTCATTTCTATAAAATTCCATGCGTCCATATTTGTCAGCTATATCGGCATGCGCTGCAGAATGGATACATTTTTTGGTATGGCGGAAGAGACTATGGACTACCCACAACAGTTGGAGGAATTACGGGCAAATAACAACAAAGTGCAAATTACCCATTTAAAGGAGCTAATAAACTTCAGGGTTACAGTTTGCTATCCAACATCTCCTAGCTATAAGTGGAAAACAAATTTGATGGAGTTATGTTCAGCAGGAAACGAGTACGACAAGGCAGCTTACAGGCAAAAATCGTCATTGTACAACTGGGGTTTTCTCTCTTTTCCAACCAAATAAACGAGTGGCGATATTGAGTACACTTTTCGTCTCCATTTCATTATTTCACAATTTGCCCGATCGGACTAAGAAAGCGAGCAGAACAGAATTGACTTGTAATACAGATCAATAAAGAAAGAAAAAAGAATAGAATTTTAAGAAGTCTAATTAAAAAAACGTTGCTGCAGCAAGTTCAAGATGAGTCGTTTGCCTAAGATAGTATCAGGTAAAAACTATAGAATAACACAAAAAACAAGATGAAGAAACGACAACAGTAAATATTAGGTTGTCCGGAAAGTTCTCAGCATTTTGAGTGCTTCAATTTGAACTCCCATAACTTTCTCAGACCTTATCGGATTTAGTCGAAATAAGCACCGTTCGAATCAACATACTTCTGCCAATAGGCGTTCTATCGACTTATGCCGTCAGCGAAAAAATTAGGTGGTCGAGATTCGACAAAATTCACAAAAGCTGTTTTGGCCTGGTCTTGATTGGTGAAGGTTTTGCCGACGAGAACGTTCTGAAAGTGTTTGAAAAGGTGGTAGTCGGTTGGCGAGAGGTCTGGAGAATATGGCGGGTGGGGCAGAACTTCAACCCTTAACTCGTTCAATTTTCGAGTAGTGATTTGTGAAACGTGTGGGCGGGCATTATCGTGCAAAAGAATCGGGCTTATTCTGTTGACCATTGCTGGCTGAAGTTGATGCACTTTTCGGTGCATTTCGTCGATTTCCTTAAAGTGGGACTCTGCCGTGATCGTTTGGCCTGGTGACGAAAGTTGTAGTGGATCACACTAGCCGCCAACACACCATCACGTAGTGACCATTACCTTTTTTGGTGGAGGTTCGCCTTTGGAAAATGCCTAGGGGTTCGTCGGCGTCTAACCACTGTCCAGAACGTTTCCTGTTATCACTCAGAATCCACTTTTCATCACAAGTGGTGATTCGATCCAAAAACGGGTCATCTTGGTGGGTAAACGTGGAGAATAACAAATCTCGAAACGTGACAATTTTTGCCGCTCTCTCAACTCGTGGGGCACCCATTTTCGAGCTTTTTTACCTTCCCAGGGCGTTTCAAAGCATCTGCAGCAACAGTTTTACTGACGTCTAGCTCTTCCGCGATCCCGTGATCTGTTTGGGATGGTTCAGCTTCCAATAAATCCTTCAACTCGTCGTCCAGGATTCTTCTAGGTCGTCCGCTACGGAAGTGACCTTCGACGCTGAAATCTCCGGTCCGAAGTTTACTGAACAACTGGCGCACCGTGCTTTCTCCAACACTATTAGGCAGCCACATTGGTTCATTTGTCGAGCTGTCTCACCTGCGGATTGTCCCAATTTGAAGTTAAAATAAAATATCGTTCGGAATTGCTCCTTCAACACACTTCAATAAGCCCTTCAAGAACAGAAATATAAGGCAATGTTGAAAGAAAAACTATTTAGCCAGATGGGGCGAAAAATTCAGTACAGAAAGTAGCATTAATGCGCCATGCAAGTTGAATTTTCACTTAATAATAGACGAACAAAAAATAGCAAAACAAAACGCTTAGAATTCCCGGACAACTCAATACTTACGCTGAAATGGGGTGCTGTTTCGGATGGCCGTCAGTTCTATTCTGTTCTTAACAGCGGAGCACCAACTACAGATGGTGTTAACACATCGGTAATGATGTGTGTTTTGCAGAGTTGAGTACACAGGAGAGTCGATTTTTAAGCTGGCCGGAGCTTGCGCAGGATCTATACTCCGTATTGTCTCCCAGCCTGTTTGTTACGAAGAACATTCGAACATGGTCTTCCAACTATTAGCGCAATTTGGAGAGCATAACCCCGAGAAAAAGATCGCTTTCCTCTGAAATACAACATACAGCCAGGTGATCAATTTAATAGAAACTTTCGTTGAATGTTTACCAATAGCCAGCACATGCGGAAATTAACCATAAGTCAGTCGCACTCTGGACTAGCTGGAGCTGACACGTATAACGCGACAATGGATGACTGCATGTCAGATGGGGATAGCGATTCTGACATCGGAGGAATGGAATCTAAGGAATGTAAGTAGGATCCAGGAATGTAACAGCGCTATCAGGCCCACGTCTATGGGCGCTAGGAAGTGGACGGCCTCATACAGCCTGTTTGTTGAGAAAATGAACAAAAACACTTGGGCCTTCGAACTACACCTCCGCTGAAACAGTCGTGGTGATCTTGTGGAAGCCACGTGAGAACAATGTTGGAAAGATGCGCGTCAATTAACAAATTCAAAAAGAAAATACATGTTTCTTTGCGATCGTAGCAAACGTAAGATCAATAAATCGTCGTTTCCAGCTTAGGTTCGATGGACCTCCAAAGGCTACCAGATAACATTCTTGTCAATAAAGGATTGCAAGTCAGTATAGGTTGCAATAGACGCCATGTTTTTCTTTAGGAAAGGTTCATCAGGATGCATCACACCCTCTCTTGTAACAAACTTTCTTTTCTTTTTTGTTTTCCGTTTTGCTAATTTTTTGACACCTTTTGGAAAAAAGTTAATTTTTCTTTACATAGTTAGAAGAGTAGGTTTTTTGTGGTCACGATACACAAGAGCACCGTATATCCCTAACATAAAAAACTACTTCATGAAGAAAATCGATTTTTCAATTTACGCAGCAAAATGAAAAAAATGCGTACTGGTCTCCGCGCGCACTTATTTACGCAGATTACAAGCTTCGTATGGTAGCTTTCATATTCCTATCTCCAATACAGAGGATGAATAAGGGTCACATTTGAATGATGTCTACATCGAACATTTCTATGGATGGGGCTAAATGGCGGCGAAAGAGCAGAAATGTAATAGTGAATGATTTGTCCATGTTCGGGTAATCGGCCGAGGGGCAACACGCTGGTAGTTGACAGACAGCTGTGTGGGAGGCTGTGAAAGAGCTGTGCTGACACTTTATCCGTTCGAAACCTTCATTAACTCTGACGCCATCTTGAAGACAGCACTTAAGCTGAAAAAGAAGATACAAATATGAAGGAATGATGTTGGCTCATCCAACTAGGCGCTTGAAGCAGTGGTCCTATGCGTGCCTCCATCACAGTTTTCTTCTCAGCGATCTAGTGCAGAATTCGTAATTCACATTATGGCTCCTTAAATAATTCACACAGCAATTTAGCCGCAGATTTTTTCTGAGACAATACAACGGTAGGTGGCTAACAGGCTAGGAGCGGTTAGAAACAGGTGACGGCTGCTGCAAAACACTATCGGAATAATGCTCGACGAAGCCTGATGTAATGCGTTACAGTCAGTTGCCATTTTCAGTAAAGAATAAAGAACAAATTACGGCGTTGGATAATCTGTTTTGTGGCGCGCCACGCACCCTTTTACGGGATGTCGTGGAGGAAATTTGAATGCGTATTTGGCCTATGTAATGACGTACAGTGACCAGCCGGCAGAGAAGTCAGTGTCTTATTTTTCGCCGACAATTCTGTATCAATTCACCAAATCAGGAAGGATGGAAGGCTGAGTTGTTCTGAACGGGAAATTCGGACCAACACCTTGAATTAGGTGCACCGATAACCGGCGCTTCCTCCAACAACGAAACCATTTTGTAGTCCGAGCGGAACTAATAGAATAAGCACCTCCACATTGTATTTTCGTTAATTTTTTGCTCAATTTAGCTAATTCCTGTGATCTTAGTTTTAATTGTAAAGGATTAGGTTCATTACGCTTTCTTTGGCAAAAATGTACAGATTCTGGTGGTTTTTACTTCGATTAATAAAGTTGCGTTGAAGCTGACTTATAGCAACTTGACGTAAGCGGCTCGTTTCGGCGATTAATTTTACGACAGCCTAATAACGTACACATAAGTGATTTCTAGGACACTGGTATGTATCGTAGTGGAAGTAAGTTAGTAGTCGGTAGTTGTCTGCACCTCAAATCGATTTGAGGTTTGAGTCGTGCTTTGAGCAACTAAGCCTTATATTACTCTGAAAATAGGAAATTGCTGTCATAGCTTTCTGGAAGTGACAAAGCACTGGCACCAATAATCGAAAGCTATTGTACGGGAAAGGTGCGCGTTGAGACCGCCTTACCTTGATAAAGATATTCGCAGCTTCCGTTTGTTCTGCTCCAACTATACAAACGCGATTTTAAAATTTTCTTTTTGATCCCCGACCTTTAGTGTCAGTGGTCATGCTTGCTGTTTATATGCAGTTGCCGTCATCCTTATCTGGTTAGCTCGACAAGAAGGCAATTAGCCACGGTAGCAGTCAACCCCTCCTGGGATGCGCCACGCATCCTTCTTTTACGGGATGTCGTGAGGCAATTTGAACGCATATTTGCCCTGTACAGTAACTTGCGGTGGGCAGCAAACAGAGAAATCAGTGTCTTGTCCTGCCCAAATAAGTCTGGCACATACCGACCCTGGATAGATGGAAGATTTAGTGGGCCTGGGAGGAAAAAAGCTAAGAACCCGGAATCGGGTCACAACACAGCAGGCGCCTCCTCCTACTTCACTGCCAGGCACCCATAGCTAGAATGAGTGTGAAAAATCCAATAAAACAAATACCGAATTAATTTAACTAAAGAGGTAACATCAATATTAAAAGGATAAATAAAATTAGAATAAATTTAACCAGGGATTGCCTTCAGCTTCGCATGGAACTTCTGAGAGGGACCTCTGCCATGTGAAAGAGCTTGAAACGCAGATTGCACGTATACAGTCCAAATTCGCTAAGTTGATCCCCTAAACTTGTAGCTTGTGGTCAGTGAAAGTTAGCGTTCTCGATCG
Organism: Heligmosomoides polygyrus bakeri; assembly: GCA_947359475.1. Lineage (NCBI taxonomy): Eukaryota > Metazoa > Nematoda > Chromadorea > Rhabditida > Heligmosomidae > Heligmosomoides > Heligmosomoides polygyrus. Next base: position 72,194,624 of record OX375868.1, on the reverse strand, counting down.
CATGTCGCGTGCGCTGTGAAGCGTTGGGCGGAGCGTTGCCTAGTCAGTGACGCCATTAGAAGCTACAGAGTTACTGCGTCGGCGAAGTGGTAGTGCACTCGTTTTGCAGGACGGTGGTCACGGGTTCGATCTCCGTCGGTGCTGATACTTTTCCATTTTGTGATATGTCATCATTGATATACCTTATCCTGATTTCCAGCCCATTTTTGAACAAACGTCTGGTAATAACTATCATACCTTCTTCGAGCTCTTTGAAGTCGAAGAATAGCAAGTTTAGTTTTTCACTTAGGTCAAGTCAAAATCGAATGTTCAGATCGTGTTCATTCGTGATCAGCGCCGCAAATAACACCCATGCACCAAGCTTGCGCAGAATATGAGTTATATCCAAATCACCATCACCCTCGTTTCAAGCCCTGAGCCTAGGTTAAGGTTCGCATCTCGGCTATCGCTACGGTAAGTAGAGAAGCATGAGACATCGAATGAAACTTATCCACTAAACGAAAAGAATAATCATTGCTATAAGCAAGAAAAGAAGAGTAACAACGAAAATATTCGCAACACAGGCTTCTGCTTAAGTATACTGCCATTGCTACCACTAAATGCTTGACGGCAACGATGGACGCTCGTCGCCATAGAAAATATGAGTTTTGAGAAGTGCAAGAGGTTAGGAGCTGAGCGAGCAGAGAGAAGAAGTTGGGAGATTTTCAGCTTTCGCAGCTCCTGCTTGGAGTATGACATGTCGGCCATTTCCTTTTCAGACCGTGCGAAAATTTGCAACGCTCCGTCGGAGGAGGTCGTGCACATGAGCTCATCACACATTCTGCACTATTGCACTTGGTGCGAAGAGGTACATCAGGCAACGCTTGAATGACTCTCACCCACCTCAGAAAGTTTTCCCTTCTTAAAAAAAAGAAACTAACCAGGGAAGACCCTCAGGCGTAGGTCTTAACTGCGAAAACGAATACCAGTGTGAGAATCTCCACCCTGTAAATAGATGGAAGGGATGTTCCATTTTTGCAAACTCCCTAAACCCAAGGAGCTAGGGAGCCTCAAAGTTTACTATGGGATCGCTTGCACACGGACAAAACTACAGCCATCGACCGAAATTTCAAAAATGGATATCATATTTGTGATCAGCGCCCCAGATAACCCCTTAGACAAAGTTTGGATGAAAATTTTTCTACCTCTTCCTCCTCGGACACTGGGTCACCACGGGCCGAACCAGTTCCGGCCCCTCCAAATGGCAACTGCAGTTGCTATTCGGGCGGAAGCAGCAACACATGTTGCTACTCCGTTGGAAATTGTTGCTACTCTGTTGCTATCCGGGCGGAAGCGTTTAGCGTGCTCCGATGCTACCGCTCGCGCGGAAAGGAAAAATTTGAGGGTAGCAACGCAGTAGCAACGCAGTGTTGCTATCCGGGCGCAGTGAATAGCGCCGTGGGATGGCGTGTGCATGCCGTAGTCACACTGCATGCCGTTTGTTCATGCCGTCATGTGAACATATGTAAGTTGATGAGTTCCACGTTCAACTCTGGATGATTCGTGGCATCGTTGAGGTCGTATTGAATCCTGGCATCGTTGACGTCGTAATAGACTAGCGGTTTCTTCAGCGTAGCCAAGATTGTGGGTCCAGACTTTATTGCGGTTTATGCTTCGGCGTTGTAAACGTGTATAAGTTGATGATGTTTTTTGTCATTGTTTGTTTGTTTTATTTAATATCAGTGTGTCATCGTTTCTTTTGTCGTGTTAGTGACACTTTTTATAAGGTGACCCCCCCCTGGCGCAAATAGGGTCGGGGGGGGGGGGGGGTCACCTCCTAAAAAATGTCACCAACACAAAAACAAAGCGACAAAACACACTGATAGCAAAGAATAGGTACAAACAATGGTACAGCTCTGTACCATTGTTTGTACCTATTCTTTGCTATCAGTGTAAGATAGCAATAAGACTACATACAGTGAAGAGATAAGACTACATTTACATACAGTGCATGTAAATGTAGTCTTATCTCTTCGTTTCGATTACAGATCTGTGTTTTACGTGCTTCCGAATTTGGCAAGGGAGGGAACTCCAGGATGTAGGCAATTCTAGCACGGGTGCGCCACTCGAGCCACACCCTGGAGTCCCTTCCCCTGCCTAAAGAACAGAGCTGTACCATTGTTTGTACCTATTCTTTACTATCAATGTGTTTTGTCGCTTTGTTTTTGTGTTGGTGACATTTTTTAGGAGGTGACCCCTCCCCCCCCCCGACCCTATTTGCGCCAACAGTTAGGCAGGGGAAGGGACTCCAGGGTGTGGCTCGAGTGGCGCACCCGTGCTAGAATTGCCTACATCCTGGAGTTCCCTCCCTTGCCCAATTCGGAAGCACATAAAACACGGATATGCAATCGAAACAAGAAGATAAGACCGTATTTACATTCGCTGTATGTAGCTACTCGCCACGCCGGCCCGCCGCGCCATGCTGTGGTGACCCCCCCCCGGACCCTATTCGCGCCCCCCTTGTAATACCTTCACCCAGTGACCATGCCTACAACTGCAAAATTAGAAAGCCCAGGCCGGGATTTCGACATTGCGGAATCCTCTGTTGTGCAAATTCGCGTCAGCAACATGGCGCTGACGTAGAATTGCACTGTTTATTTAACGCCGTTCCATCTCCGACGTTTAGCAACGGTCGTTGTATATTTGCGAGGCTTCGGTGTCTATCGCACTTCTGATCCATGCCGCTTATCCAGTATGTTCTACCGCTTCACAATTTCTCTCAGGAACAAATGCAGTTTTCGGGCGGCCGTCGGAGCGTTTGTTAGTGTTGTATTGCTTGAAGGCTTTGTTCATTACCTGTTTCGTTGAGACAGTGGATCTTGTCTTGGTGCAAGTGGGGGAGGGGGGGGGGCAGGGTTCTACGTGATATTCTCATTTGAATTATGGTAGAAACGAGAAACATACAGTACAAAGTACATCCCTGCTGGCCCTATGAAATGGATGAGGGAAGGTGCAAAACACGTTTAGAATGAAGCGAGACCTGTGATCCACCGCAGTTGATTCAGCGTTACGCAACTATGAAGGCTTCAGCTTCTAAGAGGCAGAAGACTTCTCAAGCTTCTATCCTCGAAGAAGACAACTCGGCATCGAGGAATGTGAGGAACGTAAGGGGTTCAGTTGTAATGAGAAACGGAAAATCATGAAGCAATAATGCAGGTTAATGCAGGTTATTTGTTATTAGGACGACGTCGAAAGCATCGTTGACAGCACAGAGGAGGAGGACGAGGAGGAAGACGAAGGAGATGAGGACACTACAGAAGGCGAAACAGAAACCCTGATGAATTGCTGATGCTGTCGGCTTAAATGAAGAAGGGCTTCGCACTTCGATCTCGTGTTGCTTTGCTTTAGCAAAAAAAAAATGATAAAAATTGATAATTTGTGCGAGAAGCACTTCGATCTCGTGTTGCTGGTGGTGTCAGGGGTTCTGTCCTACTACCTCAGACTGTATATTACCAAGTACCGCAAGTCTTTAAACCTCAATTTTTCTTGCTAGAGTGTTGTTAGTTTCGGATAGTTTCGATGTCGCGTCCGTATCCCATTCCGCCGCCCCCACGGAGAAGGAAGAGGAAAACGTTTGCTGATTTACAGGGTAGGAGCGATATCGCCATTTAATTTCCTTTAAAATTCTAAGTGAAACTTGAAGAATGAAGAGTCGGAATTCTTCAGTTGAAGCCCCTCCGCTTCCGCCCGCGACTCCCCTCAGACGAGCACGTAGTAGTAGACAGGAAGGCGAAGGCGAAGAAGGCGAACCCATTCGAGAGGCTGGTAGTCAACGAGGTGCCGAGCACGAAGGAGCAGTCGAGGAGGTTCTCCCTCTACATGCATGATAAACCATAACCTTCTCAATAGCTTCCTGTAGTACCATATTTTTCTAGGCCTGTGATCCCCCGCAGTTGATTCAGCGCTCTGTAAAGGCGTCACTGCTGGATCTTCCTGAGCAGATTGTGGAACCCCTCATAGGTAGCTCCATACTGTTTAGTTTTGCCTCCAACTTCAACTCTTGACCCTCCTTTTGCAGGAATTTGCCTGGACGGCATGCGGCTGGGAGCACAAGAGCTGTCCCTCTCGCCCAAAACGCTGAAGGCTCACCCCACCCCGTTAGTTTCCATTGCTATATAAATACTACTTTACTATATTACTTTACTGACTAACCACTGCCTAATTTCTTAAAGTTCAGGTATTGGACCGCATTGGGCGAGACAGATGAGGAGAGGCGCACACAGCTTGTCGAACGCAGAAAAGCCATGAGGCGCTGGAGGAGACTGATAAAAGGAGCGCTCCAACGTGCGCTGTAGGTTGCCTGATACTAGCTTCTTCTCATCTGTTTATGAGAGAGATTAATCAAATTTATCTATTTAGAAGGGACATCAGAAAATATGTCCTCGACTCTAACACGCGTCTGGTTAACGCGCCGATGCGTTTCCCTCCTCTCTTTCTCCTCTCGAAATAATTCAAAAATAATTAAATTTTTCCAGAAGATAAAATTGGTCCACGGCTGCTACACACGGCGATCCTCCCGCCGTTATAACGATGACCACGACAACGACAACTTCGATTGAGGAGGACGACGAGTTAGACTGAGGACGAGGTTAACGCTCCACATTGATTCCTTCTCCGGCTCATGTGCTTCATGTTTCTTTTTGAACAAGGGTGTGCGCTCTATGTTAAATTTTAACTACTCGCCTATCATCATTTTTAACTGTTTTTAGGGACACCTTTTGGCGTAAAATTAGACAAATTCACAACAGCACTACTTGTTGAATACCCTTTTTTTGTTCAAACTTCGGTCAAAAAGTTTAGTAATAAGTTAAGCTTTTGGTTAAAGTCCGGCCAAAAACTTTAGTGAAAAGTTAAGCAAAATACCTGTTTCTTGAGTTGAAATGATTTGGAATTGAACTCCCTTAAGCGGAGCACCCACCCTTGTTTTTCTTCCTATACATCATGTTCTTTGTCTTTGAATATCTGATCATCGCTCGGATCGATATCGTTTTCATTGATATCGTTTTCATTTTTGCCATCAAATTTTTTGTCTTCAATACCATGTGTGTCTCACATTTTAAATTAGAATGCTCTTGCGATAATAAATGTATACATAAAAAATTTGTAATTATGGATATACATACACGTATATACATCCATATATACAGGTGCATATATATCCATATACATGTATGTATATATGTATATATATACATACATATACATATATATAGGTATACGTAGATATGCACCGTATATATGCATGTATACACAGTATACACTACTGTATATACATGTATATACCGTATATACATGTGCGTACATGCGTATATACATGTGTATATACATGTATACACAGTATACACTACTGTATATACATGTATACACAGTATACACCACTGTATATACCGTATATACATGTGTATACATGCGTATATACATGTGTGTGATCATATATATGCACACATTATGTATGCATATATATGATCACATACATGTATATACGCATGTACACACGTGTATATACGTATATACATGTATATACAGTGGTGTATGCTGTGTATACATGCATATATACGGGTATATCTACGTATACCTATATATGTATATATGTATGTATATATATGCATATATACATACATATATATATGGATATATATACACCTGTATATACGCGTGTATATACGTGTATATATGTGTATATTGTGTGTATATATTTTATGTGTATACGCGCGTGTATACACATATATGGATGTACTGTGGACATCCATTGTATGTACGAGCTGGATATGCGTGGATATGTGTGGATATGCGTGGATATACACGCGGATATGCCGATTTGCAACGCATTTGCAACTCGTGTTGCTATTTTTCGCAGACATTTGCAAGTCGTGTTGCTGCGTTGCAACACCTTAGCAACTCGGGCCAACACCCCATCAACAGACTTCGACACAGTAACAACGCTACTGTGCCCCAGTAGCAAGTGGCCGTGAGGCCCGTGTTGCAAAATGGGCCGACTGCGGGCCAGCGAGTGCCAGAGTTGGACATTCGGGGGGTTCGACGAGCCGAACCGAGTAGCAACAAGGGCCACACGTTCGCGACGCTCGAGTTGCTATAGGAGGGAACAGCTGTTGCTATCCGGGAGAAGCCGGTCAACTGAGGGGCGGGCTCTTTCTATTCTGTTGCAAGCAGCAGTTGCATTCAGTTGCTACTGTGTTGCCGTTCGATTGCTACTGTGTTGCCGTTTGGTTGCTAGACGGTTGCAGGATAATCCTGCCTTCGGTTCGATAACCGTGTTTTCGTGCCTCCGCTGCTTGATTGTGCAGCCATATATCCGTATATATACTTGCATATACCAGCTGCATGTATCCAGCTCGTAAGTGCATACATACATGTATACATATATTTATGTTTATATTTATTTATTTATATTTATACACATATTTATGTATACATATGTGTATATACATCGATGCGCATATACAATGTGTCTCAAAAAATGTGTACACTATTTGAAAGGCGATAAGTTTCTTACTGTAGAGGTACCAAAAACGTTGAGGGCTCATATGAAAGCTTAAGAAAATAGAAATGTTCTGACATACGAGCGGCATGGAATGCGCCATGCACTCGTCTGAAATTTTGTGTTTTACACCCGATTGATTGTTTTCGCTTCAATATTTGTTATGAATTCTTCACAAAGTGACCGTATCGATTCATTTGTGCTTTTTTGAGGTTTAAAAATTAAAAACATACTGCTGCGTTTGGAAAATGCAAGATATCCTAAAAAATGCAGGTACTATTTGAAAGCTTCTAACATTCCTGTTAGTGAAGCCTTTGAAGATGTTTGAGACTCATATAAAAGCGCAGGGTAACGAGATTTCTGTGGCGTGTAAATAGTCAAGATTGCGCCATTCCACCGCCTTAACCTTGCATTTCAGACTCTATTGATTGGCAGGGCAGAATGCTTGTCACAATCTTGTTACTTGGCCATTTTAGTCTGTGCTGCGCTTCTTTCAACGTTTAGGAAAGTCACGCGGCATGTGAGTTAACTGATTTAACAATTTAAATGTGAGGAGCCCCAGATTGATAGTGTAAATGGCACTTAGATGAACCGCCATGGTGGGTATAAATGTGTTCCTCACTATTGTATTTGTTGTTTAACTAACATATCAAGCGAATAAAAAGAACCTTACAGCTCACAGCGAAGAAGCAAGCATATAGCGCACTAAAAGATGAGATAGCGCGATGCACTTCAAACGACTTGTCAAAGTCTCGCATTTACGTTGTCTCAACGAAACTCCGTAGGACTTAACCATGCAAAGATTAAAAACCCAAGCAAGGACTCTCTAACCAAGCTCTTTATACTCTACGATGTAAATTTTATGAAACGGTAATTTAATTCTAATACATTTTTAGATTCATCAGTGAGATCCAACTAGTTTCTTGAGACCCATCCTAGAGTTATTAGGAAATGGAATTTTTCACTGCGAGTCCAGGACACAGTCACAATTTCACTGAAGTACTGGGCTAATCTAGCTACGATGCTGGCAGGCTCAGAGGTGTTTATCTACTACCTAACTAAATTAAGTATGTTATGTTATCTAAGTGTCATTCTAGGACTTTCTTCCATGAATGTACTGTTGGTGAGAAATAATAAAGGGTGATTGAAAGAACGAGGGCGTGAGTTTTGAAGGCGTTGTGAAAGTGAAGCGAGTTCGAGCGGTCTTTCTGGGATGCGTCACGCATCTAAACAATGTTGAAGCGTAAATGCGAAATAAAAATACAAGCGTATAAGTATAAGGGGAGGTCGTAGTTGTCGGAACCTTGTTTGGTGTACGCCGCGTATTCTACCCCACCCTCGTTTGGAAGGATCAATATGGCGCCGCGGCGGCGGAAGTGTGAAAACTCTAGTTAGGCGATTTATGGCGCCCTCAGATGGCGCGAGGGGTCCCAGAGGCAGGAGAGTGGACTGGCTCCGGAACTAATCTAGGTCCCGACCAGGGCTATGGTACATTTGACTTGTGACAAACCGGTAAAAATGAACGAAAATTTGAAATTGAGCTACCCTTCGAGTCAGAGTTAACTAGGGAATGGTCTCGTAGACAATTTTTCAGTTTTTGGCATTTTTTCAAAATGACACTCAGTTAGCATTTGAGGTGAGTTTGCTCTATAACTGCATGGCCAAAATGTCCTCCAGGCCAGTCGAAATCCTACCTATGGGAGACCATAAGGTGTTTTCATAGGCCTCCAAATACCTATGTTTCTTTCTTCAAAGAAACCATCTTGTGCCCACTTTAATGATGCGAAATGTGTGCGCCTAACTACGAAAAAGTGTCATATGGACAACTTTGGCAGCGTACAATTGCTAACGATTTCAACCCTAAAGGTTCCAACTTGCAGCTTGGTTTCCACTCTCGCCTCCAACGTAACAAACGAGTATAAGCACGTACAAGCTTGATATGTCGAAATTGGAGTCCTCCAAAGCGGAGACATTTTCTGAAAATAACAACACTTAAATTGTTGGATTCTTTAAGAATGTAGATCATTGTGATCGTGAAATACTAGAGAATCTAAAAAACTATGTGTGACTATGTGTATAATGTAGAAACTAGGCTTTAAAAGGCCGAATCTCTTCCTTCATTATCCACTTGGGAGCTGTGGGTGTAATTATCTTCCGCGAGCACAGGGATCAGCCGCGCCGGGCAGAAATTAGGTCACTGAACTACATTTCAGGCGCTCGCTATGCGCTTATCAGCTCATTGGGAAGAGGGCTCGGTGCTGATCACGAATATGTGTTTCAATTTACAATGCGCTCAATGAGCGCTACAGAAAAGCGGCGGAAAAGGCGGTTTTTTCACTTTTTCCGCCCAATGACCAAAAGTTAAGGCCGGTATTGTAACTTAGGCCGTACAACTGCCTTCGTAGTTGACTGCCCTCCTCTTAGACGGCAGCACTGGTCTAAAGTCTAGAACTTTTTTATCATACGTCCAATGGCTTCAGCGGCTGCCAGAGGGTATTCATAAGTCTCGTAGTGTTTAAAAATTTTGAAGCAGACTAAAAAATTGACATTCTCTCTTCACTAAAAATTCAGCATTTCTAGGGTCAAACATATATTTTCAGGCCCTATTGAAAAGTCTCGTGGTGCTATGACCTAAGCCGTGTAGATTGTCATAAAATTCTAGTACTTTTCATTCCTTAGCCCTCATCAGCTGATGCGGTGACACAAGTTGTTTTTGCAGGCTTCTCACAGGAACTTCAAGCCATTCTAGTCTTACGTCGGATTCCTAGACTGGCTAGTGCCAGATAACTAATTGCTGTCTCGTCGCGTTAACAGGACATATGAGTTTTCCAGCGTCCCCATAAATAGGCGTGTGCCTCGTTTTCGTGACATGTCTATTCGGCGAAATGAAAAATACATTATTAAAAACTGATTCCCCGTTCTTCTCCTTCGTCCTCACTTCAATTACTAAGTCACTATGTCTGTTTTTTTTCCTATGTTAGCTTCCTTCCAGTACTAGGGCGGCCCCAGAATTGCATGCTATCTTTCTTTCTTTTCCTCCACTTTGTTCACTGAGTCACTATGCCTGCTAAGATTCTTTTTCTGATTTATTGGCTGCTCAGAAACTAGGTACGGAGGGACCCATGTAACCCCCGGATATTTTTACTCTTTAATCACGCATTTATCTTGCTTTTCTGATACACAATATCGCATACGTCTCTATTTCCCAACAACGGTTTATTACTAGTTTGATTAGATCAACTCAGTTCGTATGGAAGCAGCATCGAATGGAAGCGTAATGATGGCCTAGGTATGACTGGAATTAAGGGCGAACTCCTAGGTGCTTCCTTCTTCTAAGCTTCTCGAAAGTGATTTCGTGATCTTTTCCGAATCACGCCATAGTTATACTGACTGATAAACCGAAATTTGCACTGCTATACCACAATCAAGCTATTTAGTTTAATTATACTAAATGAAATGAACTTTTTACTCTTACTCTCACTGTTTTATGACCACCCACTGTTCTGGCTCCTTGTGTTTAGGTTTCTAATGGCAGCACATTACTGGAAAATACGAAGTTGCAGTGCATATTGATTCTATGTTTTTACTTTGTTTTGTTGACCATAGTTGTGCAGGATTGCTTTGTTTTGTTTTACCTTTTTTAAACCCTTTCCTTAATAAGCGCATTCACGGTGCGATTATAAATAAATAAATAAAACTATGACGGAAATCGTTTATGGATAAGTGGTTCAGATAAGAGATATTGATACAAAAGTGAGAAGGGCGTCTACAAGCGACTCTGCCATACATGAAGAAGGATGGTTAGCAGAAAAGGAAAACGTTTATCTATGACCTCTGCTGATCTCATATTCTTCTGTTTTTCACAATTCATTCGTTTGTCTGTGTCTATAACTATGTAAACCAAACCGAGTGTTTTTGATAATTTCTTTGATCTTATAGCGTAAAATTAAATTTAAAAAAACAGGAAGGAAGGACAAGTAAGGTTGTCAACCTTTTAATTACCAGGAACAGTAAATTTGGCTAGGTATGATTTTAGTGTATGAACTTTGAACGTCAGTGAAATGTTGTGAGAACTTTGGACGAATGTATTAGGTTGTTCCGAAAGTTCACCCTATTTTTGAATGTGCTTTTTTTTCTCACTAACGCACCCTTGTAGCAACCTATCTTTTGTTCAATAAAGAAATCGGGTATGCATAAGTTTGCTATCATCATTAGCTACTCACTCGCGCGCAGCTCCTTCTAGAAAAATGGAGCTTTCAAAGGAGTACATCCGAGGTCTCTTATTGTAGGACTTCAAATTTGGTGAGTCAGCAGCCGCTTTCTGTCGTCGCACAGTGGTGCATTTGGAGAGGGCACAGTGTCCGATCGCACTGCACGAGAATGGTTCGCACACTTTCGCAAAGGTGAGTTTAACCTTCAAGATTCGTTCAGGTCAGGACGTGAATCCGATGTCGACAACGACCGACTGCGACAGCTGGTGGAATCGGATCCACGGCGGACTACTCGTGAACTTGCACAGGTCTTGCGTTGCACCATGCCATCATCGCCAGACACCCACTGTGTAAGGTGCACAAGTTGGCACAGTGGGTTCCCCAGGACCTCACCGAACGCGACCGCCACCGACGTGCTGAGGTGGCCACTGAGTTGCACTCGTAGAAGCGCACAGATAGTTGGTTGAAGTCCATCATCACAGGAGATGAGAAGTGGTGCCTGAACGTCAACATCAAGAGGAGCAGACTCTGGGTTGACAAGGGTGAGCAGCCTGAGCCACAGCCAGATGAGGGTCCTCACCCGTCGAAGATCGTGCCTTTTGTTTGATGGGATTACAAAGGTGTCATCTACAGCGAGCTGTTGGACGGTAACGAAACTCTAACAGCGGACTTGTGCTGTCAGCAGCTGGATAGACTGGCCGCCAAGATAGCAGAAAAGCGTCCGAATGATAGCATAATCCGATTCTTGCACGACTAGCTCGACCACACATTGCAGGAAGGACTCGCCAAAAGCTTCTCGATATTGGATGGGAAGTGATGCCTCATCCAGCGTTCAGGCCGGGTATTGCAACAACAGACTACCACCTTTTCTTGTTTCTCTCCAATGCCATGCAAAGAAAAACATTCGATGACGAGGACGACATGAAACGCTGGCTGGCTGGCTTTTTCGAATCAAAGCCAGAAAAGTTTTATGCTGACGAGATAGGGAGTCTGCCCGGAAGGTGAAGAAGAGTGGTAGAGCATAACGTTGGGTACTTCGTTTCTCAACGTTTTTCGCTTTTTTGTAAAAATAAAAAATGTGGTGTCTTGAAAATGACGAGAACTTGTGCAACAACCTAATATTTTTATGGATATTGAAAAACTTCAGCTGAACCTCCTTTTATATCAGCAAGCCAATAGTGTAGAATCAAGAAGTGGACGACACAATGTTTAGAGCAAAATGCTTAAAGAAAAATAATAAATAGTTTGACCACAACAAGTTTGACGAAAAAAAATCGACAAAGTGACATTTTGTATAGAAAAGTTTTCCTTTTATAGCACTTGCTGAGTTTCAGTAAGAAAAGTTAAGCCCCTGCAAATCTCGATAACCACATGAACGTCTTCTTCAAACTTATAATGTTGTCGAATTTTGTGATGAAGATCTTCAAGCTCGATTCGAAGAAAAGTTATCAGTCAATAGCATGGCAAGGAGGTGGTGTTGTACTAGCCGCATTGCAACACGACAAAAGTTAGAAGGCCGCAAATTCGTGAATAGCAATCGGATTGTAGCCAAGCGAGCCGACGAGATGTTTTCGAGCAAACGACTGCATCGCTTCCTGAAGCCGAATGGCGGCCGGAATTAGCGGACTGGCCTGATTTTCGGCTGTCACAGAATGAAGATAGAACAGAAGAAAATGTCTCAATTCGGCAAGTCCGAGGACAGTCTTGAGCATGTTTTCTAGAAGTGGAAACATTAGTTTTATATTGCTATGCGATGCGTATAACTTGAGCTCGACACGAAAAAGCTACATCTATAAGGTCACTGCATGTGGCTTGGAAGATGTACTGGTCACTAGACCTGCTCTTGAAAGTTTCTGATGGATTCCATGCTGCCCTAAATTTTGCCGAGAATGAGTTTTGAAAAGAAGTTTTTCAAACGTTCTACAGTTAATCGTAGTGCGACAAAATCTGATTATTTATTAATCTACCTTTTATTGATACACGATAAAGTTTGCTTATCAATGGGATCTTCTAATTGAGTAGATTAAAAGCAGGTGATAAGAAAACACCTGGTGAATATAAGGTAGGTTATTGAAGCTAGGATGACCAACTATTGGAGAAGTACGGTAAAGCGTAGGCAAGCAGATTTCTAGCGGAAGAAAGGAGGGAAGAATAAAAAGCTCGGGGTCTGTCCACCATTCTATCTTTAGTCATTTCCTTAAATTTTATGCACTAATTTACGCTTGCTGGCAAGAGCTGGCGTAGAGAGGAAAAAGCGACAGGTTCAACATTCAAAGAAGTGGCATTATCAGGGTTTTGTCAGGGATTGAAGCCCCGAAAAAGGCGAACTTGCTGAAGCCTAGTCACTAAATGTTGCTAATGATCTGGGATATGAGTTCAACATACCAATCAACAAATCGACGAGGAATAGCATCACTCCTCACGAGCACAGTATTCCCAACGCTGCAGACCAATTCTTATGGAGACGTCGCTAGAGGCAAATGCACTATTTAACCTTTTCATGCGATATTTCGATTTGTTTTCCTAATCTGGTGTTCATTAAGATTATGAAAAAATCACGGGTTATAGTTGAGCTAGTGACCGCTCAGAGCATGAGTCTTACTCACTCTTCTTGGCTTCTATAATTCCGCTCAAAAGAGCACTTGATGGACTTCTGGTTCATCGCAAGTTTAGTGCAGTTGGTGGTCATACGAGCACCAATTCCTCTACTGCCGACGTCTTTCATTTAACTAAGGCGGCTATTGGTGCACAAATGATATTACGATCAACACAATGTTATATATATGTATATATATATATATATATATATGTATATATACTAGCCTGTCGCAGAAATAATTTCCGATTCAAGCTATGCTTAAATAAATAAGTTTTTATTTTGTTTCATAGAAAGCCACACACACCGTTCGGTAGGTTTTTCTTTCTCTCTCAAAAAACATATGTGGATGTCGCCCTAATTTTTCTAGCCCTTTCCGGAGTTCCGTAAAATCATCATCCGGCGCGACTATCGAGTCATGCTTTACGAACTTAAATTTAGACAGCAAAGGAATCCCGTAATCTTGCAGCGCATTTGGGATAAACTGTCCTTGCGAACGAACGGTGAGGCTCTGTTTCGAAAAAAAAATCGCTTCTAGCGATTTTGATCTTGAAGAAAGACAGGGTCGCTTGACAATGAAGTTTTAAGGAGAGCCGTTGAAGCAAATCCGGAGACGAAAAGACCTACGTTACCAGAGGACCGTGATGTACATCACAGGGCGGTAGCAAGACATTCGGCGGGAATCGGCATGGTGAAGAAGATGTCAAAGTGGGTGCCTCATGAACTGACCGATGAGCAGCGTCTGGCGCGCTTCGACACTTGCTCCAATCTGCTAGTTCTCTTGGAAAATGGAATGGAATCCTTTTAGAAGGCGTACTACAACTGTGGATGAATAATGGATCCTTCACGATAACAGGAAACGGGGATTTGTCTGGGTAGATAAAGATGCCCTTCCAACATCATTTCTACCTTCACCCCAAAAAAGTTATGCTTACTTCATGATGGTATTGTAATGGTGTTATCCATTACAGCTTTTTGCAAGGTGGTCAGACAGTCACAGCAGAGTCTTACTGCTGTGATTTAGACCAAATGTGTAAGAAATTGCAAAAATTGTGGCCGGCAGTAGTGAATAGAGGACGGTCGCCCCTGTTGCAGGAAACGCAAGGCCACACACCTCACAAATCACTTGGCGGAAATTGACCCATTCAGGTATCGAAGTTCTTCGTTAGCCACCACTTTCTCTTTTTCTTTCGTGCTCTTGCATCTCATTTGCGTCAGAAACAATTCACTAATTTGGCCTCCTTGATTTCGCTAATTCTTGTGATCTCAGTTTTTATTGTAATGGATTAGATTCATTATCTGTTTGTTGGCAAAAATGTATAGATTCTGGTATATATATATATATATATATATATATATAACATAAGTAGTCACTTATGTGGAGAGAATCCGAGGCAACCAACACTGCTACCAAGCAAACAGAACAATGCCAAAAAAAGACAAGAGATAAGAAAATTTTGTGTAGACTAACAAGCCTTAATGAACAACAAATAACGTGAGGAATATAGAAAAATGACAGATGAGCACACCATTAAGGAGATAGGCCCAGCCATCACGGACTGGCAAATTCGGAAACGCGTTTTTTGAAGGTACGGGTCTGGTAATAACTGCACAGCGTGCCCAAAGTCATCTGGAGAATAAAAAACCGCTCGGTCAATTTCATAGCGAAACGCTGCGCGATATTCCAGAATTGTTAGTTTGAGCCTTCAAATGCGTTGGTTATTTAATAACAGATAGTTCGCTTCACAGGTTTGGTTTAGAAGGCCTACTCAGCAAGTCAGCTTACGATATGTTGAAGCGTTTAGTGCAGGTCTGCATTTGGAGAACAGATCGTCACCATCGGTTATTTTCCAGATGTAACATTCAAGGAGCTAGACCCTGATGGGACTTTTTCTTCTCAACTCCATTCTTTGTCAGCATGCATTTCGTTCTAGAAGGTGGAGTCAATATACTAAAGCCGGACATGTCTAGAAAATGAAGATTTTAAAATGTCTAGACTATATCGGACTGGGACTGCGTCAAACATACTGAAGCCTCGCCGGAAACTCCTAGCGTCTCCTGCTCATTCCACCGTCGACAAGGAGTGCTTATACAGCGGCGCTGACCCAAGCATGGTCTATGTTCATTTTTTTATAATGTCATGTGAATGATGACTATCTTCATACCATGGTTTGCCTGAACGCAGTCGTCTCCTTCAAGCTGATTGCAAAATAGAGAATGGAGCAGTACTAGACTAGAAGAGAAGCTGAATATGAAATAACCCAGAATAAGATAGTATTCTGTGAAGCAGAAGTAATACGACTGGAAGGATTCAAAAGAAGAAGTGTATAGTTTTCCAGGGATGCAGTTTATTACTTCCTGACACAGCTCGACGACGTGTCGTGAACAATAATGCTTCATGAAGTGTCTAGATTGGAAGTTCTCCTAAAACAGTGAAACAGCCGTTTTGGCATTGAGGAAAGAAAAGCACGTAACACACAAGGACACGTAACTTCGAAGGCTGAAGGTCACTCTCCTGCGGGCAGGCAGAGGTTAGGTTTAGAAAGGAGCGATAATTGTAATCAACTAAAGTAGCCTATAGGCGAGTGCACAGTCGAAGGCGTTGCCGGTGGTTGTTGGCACTCCAGTTGAAGGTTTCTGGTGGGGATTTTCCCCTTAAGCCAGCGAGTTCTTCCAACCCACTGAGGATGGTGAATTGCTACAGAACTTGTTCGGGAAGGACAAACCAGCAACTTGTTCATCACTTAGCCAGCGCAAGATTGTATGGGCTAAACACGTGTAAAAGTTGCCCCTCGATATAAAGTAGGAGTAGAGTGTGTGACGCAAATCACAAAGGCACATGCGCCGCCTCTTGTCCTTTATTTATCCTTAAAGTCGGCTCCACTACTACTGAATAAAAGGGTCTGAATATCAGCGTTAATTCTGCAAGCATTTACGACTTTGCTGCAAATTTGCTCTCGGAACTGAATCAGGGGTAAAGGCACTAACGAGAGAGCAACATAGTGGAAAGTCGACATACGTGACCAAGGCAGATTAAGAACTCGGTCTCTCAGATCTGCTGTAAGAATTAGAATCCTGCTTCCTTAAAGCCAACAGCACCAGGTCATCATTCCACAAAGTGGTGTCCACGTGTGATCCATTTGGTCGAAAATTTTTAGTAAAGTACACGGTGTACTTTAACTGGAGTAGTGGTACTGTCAAGAGAACACCAGGACGTCCACAAACGCGTTGGTCGGACTTCTTCGTGAAAGCCCTGAACGACCGCTATGACGCTCTTCGTGTTCCTCGAGCGAGGAGGATCCATTGGAGCACTCTGGCACGCGACATGGACGAATGGAGACGCTGCTGGCGCCCGCTCGAGCAAGTCGATGATCAACGGGACGACAGGTGATATAGGTGATACTTTAACTGGACAAGAATTCCTTTGCATTACATTCACCACAATTTTTCTTCTGAAGTGTCCACTTCTTAGGTTGACGGAATAGAGCCCAGAACTAGTGACGGAACGTACTGTTTCTCTTCAAAGATTTTGATCAGAACCGCTTAAACCGCCGAGTTTCTGTAGTAAAGCTCCAATTTAGCGATAAAGGTGGTGAAATAAAAATTTCGCTTTTCGCTTTTTTCGCTTAAAGCATGAAACTCTCCGCAAAAAGACAGGTTAATAAAATCACCCATTATGTAAGACCTACACGAAGAGTAACAACTGAAGCATCCGGATTTACTTAGCAAAGCCTAGCGCCATTTGATTCATAGTGCACGCAAGCTCTTAAGGGTACTACTAGGGATGCTAATGGCGCACGGCGCAAAAGACATCGTGAAAATGACAAATTTTTAGAGGATTCTATATCGAGAGCAGTTAGCGAAGACGTGAACGGTAATTACAATGCTTACTCCTACTTACTATTAGCTACATAACGCGACCCCATACTGACATATTTAGTAATTAGATGCAGTGATTTTCGTGTCTGTCTTAAAAACTGTATTCCGTGTAGCGTGCTTTGGAAGAATCGATTTTACATGAAACGCCGTTTTGAAACAGCGAGTAATCTGGAACCAACCGGTAAA
Organism: Heligmosomoides polygyrus bakeri; assembly: GCA_947359475.1. Taxonomy (NCBI): domain Eukaryota; kingdom Metazoa; phylum Nematoda; class Chromadorea; order Rhabditida; family Heligmosomidae; genus Heligmosomoides; species Heligmosomoides polygyrus. The sequence continues at coordinate 72,177,214 of OX375868.1, read as the reverse complement.
ACCAGTGCAAATCTTCAACATTCCATCGACGTTGAAATATGCTAGAAAATGGATCATTGCATTTGCTAAAGCCTGAATCAATTGCTACGGAGGCAACAAATGCTTCCACGAGAACATCTAACGCAACGTCTACGTATTCAGGTCAAATACTGTCGAGGACGTTTCTACAACTTGCGCATAATTTCTGTCCTTAGAAGTTAATTTGTTGCAAGAATTCATGCTCACCACCAGAGTGCCAAAGCTCGACAAACTCAGAAAAGTCAAAGACCTGAATAAATTTGAAAAATGCACTGAGTGCTTCACAGATTTTGCTCCATATATAGTGAAGTAATAGGCCTTTACTGAAAAATTCGGCTAGCATGATGTATATTATAATTTTTGTAATACCTTTGTAACCCTTGTTGTAACTCCTTTGTATTATCTTTGTTTTGTAATAGACAACAACTACGATAAACGGATAGATTTCCTATTAATAGAAAGCCAGAAAGCTGACAAACTCATCCAAAAATTTGAGCGAGAACACCCAAGGAGAAACGCGTAATAAAACATCAATAAGAAAAAATACAAAGGTCCGCATGATCTATAGTTGAACAGTAATGCATTAGCACCCCTTTACTAGCATGTGAACGACCAGAAGGGAGAAACGAGATAAACGTGCACACTCTAAGATAACTACGGCATTTCTTGAATCAATTTTGTCTCAACAGTTTATTAATAATTTTTTACGGGGCCCTTCTGATATTGCATAGTGCAAAGGTTGCGCAGCCGAAGGCTCGCTAAAGGAGTATCAGCCTTGCTTTCGATTTTGAAGTTCCATCAGAACGGAACAATATGAGCGCGTTCAATCGCCTACTTTACGTCAGGGACTCTGTTCTTATTTGCATTGCAGGCTCCCGCACTTGTCAACAGAACAGCTTTTTGAAGGACGGAAGCTCAACGCTCCAACTATCCCCTTCCTTTGTGTCAATTGTGCCAATGCACGTAACAATCGAATGAGCGCTGACTTCTAGAAAATAATCCCTGACCGAATGAAGGCCAAAGCACCGAGGGGTCTTTATCCCGCATGCCTCTGTTTTTTGGAGGTGAATCATAACCAGAATTGGCGCCTGTTTGAGTTTACAATCGTTGTGACACACGTGGGAGATGCTACACTAGAGAGTACTAGACTAACGGTGTGTACAAACTACAGAATACTTAATTTCCGGCATTTAATAGAAAGAAAGAGAGCAATGGCGTAGCAGGGAGAAGGTGCCTTCTTCCTACGGTCTTCCATCCCACTCCTCCTTCCATAACTACTACGGGCTTTGAGTACGATCTGAAGAGGTGGCGTCTGCCTGGCTTGACTTTGCTCCAAGGTAAAACCTTAAATCCACAAGCACTGGTGCATTCTATCTTTCATCGATCACCAAGTGATGAATGCCGGCGTGAGCCAATTCCCATTTTGAAAGTTGCACGCTTTCTCCGACACGGTGCCGCGGAAGCAATTTGAATGCGTATTTGGCCTCTGCAGTACCTTGTGGTGGCCAGAAAATTTAGTGCATTGTCTTTGAAGACAAGACCTATACCAATCCACTGGAACCTAGGGTGGGGTGAAGGCCCACTTGGTCTAATCGGCACTCGAGCCTCGAACCTCGATTGAGAGGTGCCCTCTTGGACCTACAAGATATAGAATGAAGGTGGGCATTGGCCGCTTTACGGGAAATCGTGTAAGCAATTGAAATGTGTATATCGCATATAAAATAATATCTTGTGGCAAACAGATGGACACGTCGGTGTTTTGGGCGTCCAGACAAGTCTTGTACAATTCATAGAACCTGGAAGGCTTGGTAGGTTCGGGCGAGAAACCTAAACCTAGAACCTGAAATCGTGTGCACGAACCAGTTTGTGCCTCCTCCGTCTTACCTTCCGCGCTCTAGAAGATTATTAGGCTGAAATTGCACGGTAAGTGCTTCTGCGATGAAGGTTTTGTATCAGAGCGTTTAAAGATGTTCTAGCTAGGACTACATCCCTTCCTGTAATAGTCGGCTACTGATGGTAAGCGAAACGTGTGAGCGAGCTGTTGTCTACGTATCGTGGTGAGTCGTAAAGAGCAGGAAGCTCTTTACGTTCCATTTTTCCCCCGTCGTGATCATCGCTTTGAAATGAGCTACGGACAACCAGTGTGGAATTTGTAATACTGCGAGCAGCGCAGACGGATAGAGCTCCGGCTCTCGCTTGTCTCCCGCTTGATTCTCGTTTTGAGTGCTGCCCAGGAAAACCGAGTCTTTACATCTGTTTTACCGTCTATTTTGTGAAGGAGAGATAAGACGGCGCCTTATTCATGGGCCGAGCATCGGAAGTGATTGGATAGGCTAAATAAGCCTTCAAATCAACCAAACCAAGGTTTATAGAGGAGAAACCTCTTCTATAAGAGAATGTAAAAAATGACTTTCGGCAGTTTGTAAGAAACAGCTGCACAATTTTTGACAGCTCGAAAATCTTATCTGGTGCATTTCTTGCAGAATGATATGCCAAATGTATTAGTTTTTACCTCGTAAGAATTGAATAAAAAGTAAATGATTCTATAAAAAATAAAAAATAAAAACTAGAAATGAAAAAGTTAAAATGGAAACTCAGAGCGAAGCGAAGATCATTTGAAATCAAAATTCACAAACGGCGGAAACCTTCAGTTTGACCTAATATATGTAAGTAAATATAATGTAGAGATTGATGTTTCAAATTTTTCATTAGAAATGAAATTTTGTTGATTTCTTGGAAAAGTGGATTCTTACAGGAGGACGACGGACTGAAGCACGCATATTTTGTTTAGGTGACATTATCTAGATATGAATCAGAAGGCTTCTGGAGCCGACACCGACGAGTAGTGCGTCAAGAAAGGCGGATTAATCAAATTTTTCTTAACGGGGAATTAATAACGTGCGCTCACAAAGGCGACAACATCGGAACGGCGCACAGCTACATGCAGTGGCTTCAGCAACGCACGGGAAGACAACTACGACGACGACGACCACTTCTGCGTCGAGAGGCGGGGCTGCGATTACTAGCGGCGAACCAGGAATGTTTTATGTTGCAGTGCACGAGAATCATTTCCTAGACAGCGATCAGAATGTTCTCGCATTTCTGAGGAAATGCGTTCGTGCAGTAGAAGCATGGCACGGTCAAGTGATAAACCATTCAGGCCCTGTACTTGCAACGAAATTACAGTACAAGCCTTTTAGGTGGAGCAGCTATTAGGTGAAGAGCTGCATGACTAGTAGAGAAAGCCCAAAAAATTGTACGGAAGAACCGCTAACACTAATATTTTGCAGTCTGCTTCACTCAGCACAAGATGCAGAAGTGCCGACTCAGTATGCGAAGTGCTGAGATTGCTTTAGGCGCTAGTTTGGTGTTGCGCGATGTTTACTAGGTAGTTAACTGATAGTGAAGGCTGAAGTTTTTCAACAAACATCAAAAAAAATTTTGCGATTGGCCTCCTCAAAACTTTAGTTTAACCTGAATTTCGACGAAGCTCGATCACTTACGAGCACTTGTGCAGAAACTGCTCTTTAGAAGGTAAGTAGAAACTTTGCTCTCTGCGCTGCTTTTTGTTCAAGAAAAGATTTCCTGAGCTGATCCCACTTCTCAAAATTCTGTAACGTTACGTTAAGTCATGGCGTACTCGTTTTTTTTCTTCACAAGTCCTCGACATTTCACGACCGTGAGCGGCGGCGTTTGTCATCGTTTTCCGAGCTATGTGTTTTCCTTCTGTATATATCCTTTTTTGTGTTTTTTAAAGGCATCTAGTTTATTAAGTTTGCTAATACTTGTTTAGTTTCGTTAGTTCACCAACTGTAGCCTGTCCAACGTCTTGCTGTAGGAAGTTGGGTTGTCTGTGCATTCAATCGATTCATCTCTGGTGTCAATAGGTCAACATGTCTCAGAGAACTAAGTCCGGCAAGAAGGCTACTGAGACTTCAGCAAAAGTCTGTGTCACAAGCCAAGAGCAAGTTAACAGCAGCGTGAGTTGCCCCGCTCCTGAAGACTTTCCCAAGCTCTCAGTAAGCGAACTTATAAACGCGGTTCTGATGAGAAATAAAGACCCTATCATCGAGCAGATGATGTACGCCCTAATCTCCAAACTTCCACAGGAGATGACAGAGCGAATAGAGATGGAGAAGAAGGAGCGAAGCATCGTTATTGAGTGGCTTCCTGAGGCTGCCGCGGACCTCCCCCGTCCGAGAAACAGCGGGATCTCGAGGCCAAGGTAAGTGAGGTCTCTGATGTCTTAGACCTTGAATGCCGTCCCTTAGAGGTCTATCGTATGGGTCGGCATCAACGCGGTCATACCCGCAAGGTGAAGGTGGTATTTCGTCGAAGTCTCACTGGGCTGCTGCTTTAAAAAATTCTTGGAGGCTTCGAGACTCTGCCACCTTCAACAAGGTGAGAGTCCGACGTAGCATGACCTCTGAGAAATGGCAGCAAGAATATCGGCTAAGGCAGGAGTGTAGGGATAGGAACAGGCAGGCTAACGATCGCATTTGGGTGGTATACCGTGGAGAGTTGAGGCGAGCCGAGGACCTTCCCAAGCGAAGGGCACAGGGAAACGCCTGACTGGACACGATGTACCTCCCACGTCTATGAAGTGCTTCCTTTTAAACTCTCGCAGCCTAGTGAATAAGATACATCACTTTCATCTCTTTCTGTCTAGCTATGAACCTGACTTATTGTTTACAACAGAGACATGGCTCTCAAGCAAAATATTGGATTCTGAAATACTTTCTGGTTTCCCGTATAAACTCTTTAGAATTAACCGCATGGATCGCAAGGGTGGGGGTTTATGTTGCCTTGTTAAAAATGCGATTAGTTTAACTGCTGTTAATAGCCCTACCGGCCTGCGTTCTGATTCTCTGCCTTGACGTCTTCGATGCTTCGTATTCGGTGGCATTTAGAATGGTTCTAGTGTACCGCCCACCGAACTCAAACACAAACGAAGACGATGCTCTCATCGACTCATTAGTGGAACTGTGTCTTTCAAAAAATCACCTATTAGTATTGGGAGACTTCAATCTTGATATTGACTGAGCTCATGGTGCAAGACCTGGGAGGCAGAATTTTGCAAAGTTTACAGAATTCTTTGAATGTTGTAGCCTGACCCAACAAGTAAACAGACCTACTCAAGGTGGTGCAATTCTTGACATAATTCTAACATCATCTCCTACTGTAAGCAACATTTCTGTGCTCCCTCATTTTGCAACAGCGAACCACAACGTAGTCGCCTTTGAAGTTCACATGCCCTTGTTGACGCAGCGGGATTTACCACTTTCGAACTTTATCAAGGCAAACTATTCGGGCTTAGCCAACTACTTCAGTTCTGTGGATTGGTGGGCAGTCTTTCAAGGTTATCGAAACATTGACGATCTGTATAAGAGGTTCTGCCGTGTCATATACTCCGGCTTATCCAGGCATGTACCTTTCCAGTCAACAGAGTCCTTAGTGATGCATTATCCGAAGCACATATCCAATCTAATGGCCCAAAAAACACGTCTTTTTAACACAATTCAAGATCCTCTTTCCCATCCACAATACAGAAAGGTGTGTTGGGAACTGGATTATCACTTGAGTAGGTTTGCAGCATACCGTGAAAGATGTTCTTCAAAATCACGTAATAAGAAGGCTCTATTTTCCTTCCCCTTCATGTGCCACCTCACCGCGGTGAAGGGGTGAACATCACTTTGTGATGGCTAACGGCACAAACGGTCACGCAGTACGCGACGCTTGTCGTGTATGGGCGGCTCTCCTGTATCCCTGGCCAGGAACATATGAGTAACCAGACCACCGGTACGGCTCAAACAACTAAACCCGCTCCCCAGTCCTCCGCGCGGCGGAGGTGGACTTCTACGACGTCGGTTGCATCCACCTCCGGCGAGGGGCCATCTAATCTCGGAGTTAAACTATCAGGACGTCATTGGAATCGGACTACCGGAAACTCCCTCCCACCACGACACGGAAACTGCCTATTCGTCTGCACTTATAACTGTCGTTCGATCGCATCTGAGCAGGATCTTCGGACACTGCTTTATAGAAGCCGAAACATCAAATACGACGTTATCGCCCTGCAGGAAACGAAAGGCAGAACGGAAACCATAAGAAGGACCGACCACAACGAGCTTCTCATTATCGGAGCAAAGGTGGACAGAAAGAATATTGGCGGAGTTGGATTTCTCGTCAATTCGACAGTGCACCACCTAGTAGACTCTTACAAGATCATCAGTTCGCGAGTAGCTGTTCTTCGTCTGGAAACCAAAGATCAAGGAACCATCTCCATCATAAATGGATATGCTCCAACATCTGCGGCCACAGATGAAGAAAAGGAGGAATTCTACAAGCTGCTCGAAAGGACTGTCAACGACGAGAAGAGCTACTACAAAGTTGTCGTTGGTGACTTTAACGCTATCGTCGGTACGAATGATCACGACGAATGGAGGCTAGGACCACATGGAACTTCCTCAGGGAACGAAAACGGAGAGCTCCTGATAGACTTTGAAATGTGTTAGCAGCTCTTGCGAAACCACATCATCGTCTGCTTCAAGACTCAACGCACCTGCGATTAAACTCTTGGAGCAAAGAAGAGCTGTTAAACTGGATCCTAATGCTTCCCATCTGGAAAAAATCACCATCTCAAAGGCCTGTCGAATTGCAGTGAAGGAGTCCATTCAAGCCTACAGAAGATTGAAGCTGTTAGAAGCGGCTGGGAAAGGTTCAAGCATAAAGCGCTGCAAACGAGATCTCTGCGATCAGAAGGCAATAATGTCAGCCCTCGTGGATAAGGATGGAACAACGCAAACGTCTCGAAGAGCGATGGAGGCCATCATTCAGGAATTCTACACAGATCTGTTCCGTTCTTCCATCACTGTCCCGAAATGCTTGATGCCACCAGCTGAGGAAGTACCTCCCATTCTGGAATCAGAAGTTGCTCATGCTATCAGAAGGATGAAGCTGGGCACTGCTCCCGGACCGGACGGCATTTCTGCTGATCTCCTTCGTGCGGGTGGCAGTGCCGTCTGCTCACTTCTTGCCAAGCACTTCAACCACTACCTTCGACTTGGTAGGATTCCGGACTCATGGAAGGAGTCGAAAACAGTTTTAATCTTCAAAAAAGGTCAGCAGGAGGATATCAACAACTATCGACCCATCAGTCTTCTCTCGGTTGTGTACAAGATCTTCACCAAGATACTGCTTAACCGCATGGAGCGTTGCTTGGATGAATATCAGCCAGTGGAGCAAGCAGGGTTTCGCAAGGATTTCTCCTGCATGGACCATATTCAGACTGTCTCACAGCTCATCGAGAGGAGCCGCGAATACCACCTCCCACTTGTCCTTGTCTTCGTGGATTATCGGAAAGCGTTCGACTCTGTGGAAATCAACGCCATTCTGAACGCCCTTGTGCACGCTGGTATACCATCGCCCTACATCCGACTTCTCGACGAATGCTTCTCGAACACATCGACTACCATCCAGCTGTTCGATCGAAAGCTTAAAATTCCTATCGGGAAAGGAGTACGGCAGGGAGACACCATTTCTCCCAAGCTATTCACATCGGCACTTCAGGATGCCATGAAAGACTTGAACTGGGACGATAAAGGCTACCTTGTCGACGGTAAACGGATCAGCAACCTTCGCTTCGCCGACGATATTGTTCTGATCTCTACCAGCACGGCAGAAGCCGAGGGAATGCTGAACGAGCTCAATGTGGCAGGTATGAAGATTGGATTGGACATGAATATGTCCAAGACACAATTTATGGTCAACCAGTAGTGTGACACGGGACTCGTAAGGTTAAATGGAGTCGCTCTGCAACAGGTCGACTCCTACGTCTATCTGGGAAGAGAGCTGAACATGGATAACGACCTCGCTCCTGAAATCGCCCGCAGGAGACGCGCAGCATGGGCAGCCTTCAGTTCGATTCGCGAAGTCACCGATCAGGTCAAGGATCCCGGCCTCAGGGCCTCGATATTCAACGCCTCTGTACTGCCTGCGATGTGTTACGCGACGGAAACCTGGCCCGACAACAAGACAATCGCCAGAGCGATGCAAACTACGCATCGTGCACTGGAGAGATGTCTTCTAAGGACAAGCCTTCGTCAGCAATGGCAAGAAGGCCTACGAAGCTCGGAGAAAGTCGCAATTAGCAGACCCGCTGCAGTACATGAAGAAGTCCAAATATCGCTGGGCCGGACACCTGCTCCGACGAAAGGACGATAGATGGAGTCTCCGTGTCACAGAATGGCTCCCGAGAGACCATAAGAGACCACTGGGGCGACCGCCAACGCGATGGGCAGACTCATTCTCAAGATCTTTCAGAGAGCGGAGTCTGCCTCACTGGATGCAAGCAGCCAGAGATCGAGCGGTCTGGAAGAGTTGTGGTCCCCGCTGAGAAGACCTCCAGCCGACAAAGGACCATCAAAGTATCAAAGTAAAGTAAGTATTTTCCTTAATGCGATATAAGTTGAAAGCTCACCAAGAGTTGCCTGTCCTTAAAGACGACGCCGGTGTTCATTACAAAGACGATCCTCAAAAGGCAGGAGCACTCGCAAGTTATTTTGCTTCCGTTTACACTTCAAGATCGGGAGAGATGTCAAGTGAATTGAGTAGTTTACTTGAGCAATCAGAAACGGCTGAGAGATCCGATATACATGGAGTATGTGATTTTGTGATACAGCGCAATGAGGTGTTAAGAATTATGAAGCGGATGAAAAGCTCTACGTCAGCAACTTTCGACGGGATCCCACAAATTGTGTTTCAAAAGTGTGCGCACTCACTTTATAGGCCCCTATCAATGATTTTTATGTTTCCTTGATGTGTAGCGAAGTTCCCGAGATCTGGAAGGAGTCCATTATCACCGCCATTCCAAAAAATCCAAATTCCGTCTCACTTTCCTTCTTTAGGCCTATAAGTATAACACCTGCTCCAGTCAAAATACAGGAAAAAATTGTGCGGGATAGAATACTAGCTCATCTCTATAGAAACAGTTAATTCCTCCTGAGCAGCATGGTTTCACGGTAGGCGCTTCCACAGCCACTCAGCTTGCAGGTTCTGTCTTTGATCGGAATGTTGCTATAAATAATGGAAACTCAGTTGATATCATTTACTTCGACTTGTCCAAAGCTTTTGATAGGGTCTGCCATGAAAAGCTTCTCATCAAGCTTTACCAACTTGGCATTCGAGGTTCTCTTTTGAGATGGATTCACTCGTATTTGAGTGGAAGGCATATGCGCGTTAAGGTTAGAAACTCCTTTTCAAGTTGCTTCGAATGCAAAAGCGGAGTGCCCCAGGGAGGCGTACTTTCACCGGTACTATTCCTTGCATACACTTACGATCTTCCTTCAAGATTGTCGGTTGGCAACCAAGTGAAGGTACAAATGTATGCTGACGACATAAAAATATACGGTGCATATAACAGTGGCAACAAGGGTCAGGTATGTCAAGCCTTATCTCAATCTGTCAAAATTATGATGGAGTGGGCTGATGCTTGGCAAATACTAGTCAATATCACCAAAACCTCTGTCTTGCATATAGGTACTTCAGGGAATGTGGAGAACAATTTCAACAACAACGTCCTCAGCTCTGTGTCTGAGGTTCGTGATTTAGGAGTTGTTGTGGATCGTAAGTTAAATTTTGGAACTTATATAGATACCATTGTACGAAAACCTTTTTCTACTCTGTTTTTATTTTTAGAAATATTAAAAACACTAAAAGCTCGATCCTAATTAACTTATACAAGTCGTATGTCGTACCATTATTGGAATATTGCTGCCAGATTTGGAGTCCCTTCACAAAAAAATTCCAGTTAAAGCTTGAAAAGGTGCAAAAAACGTTTACAAAAATTTTGTTTATCAGATGCATACGGTCCTCGTCTGACCCTGGTACAATTCCTAATTATAAGGAAAGGCTTATGCTTTTTAAACTTAAAAGTCTGTTCTACAGGCGCATATTCAATGATCTCGTTTTCTGTTTTAAGGTACTAAAAGGGGAATCAATTCTTAGAGCGAGAAAGTACTGGGTATTTTTGCCAACACTTGGTCACCGAAATAGCTACTGTTTTCGCCATCCCAAAATCAAGAAGAAAAATCGTAAAAAGATCTTCAATTCCATTTTCTTTCGGGGTGCACGTTGGCTACAAATGTTACCTGCAAGTCTACTAGAAGCTCCGAACGTTCACATTTTCCGGAAGAACTTGAAGAAGATTGACGTGCTCTCAGTTTTGCACATTGTCGATATATCGTAGAAATGAAAGACGCGAAAATTCTTGCATTTCTGCTCTTGCATTTCTTTCTTTTTAAAGTTTTTCTCTTTTTTTACTCAGGGTTTTCTATTCTTGCCCGTTTCTGACTAACCATAAGTTTGCGTTCCTACCTTGGTGAAGTTTGTGTTGTTCTGTTTATTCCTGTTTGTAATAACTCTCGCTATGTAATGTTGTCTCTACGAATCTGTATTTGTTTCTTGATGACTCTGCATTCCTTGACACCTTGTTATTGTTCCTGTTCTGTTTAATCCAAAATCTAATTTCACTTTACCCTTTCCATACAACCGTCAAAGGGGCACTGATGGAGGCGGCAGACCTACTAAGCTGGTATCCGGAGCCGTTCCGTCTAGCAACTTGCAGTGTTGGCGGCCCACTGCTCGTCTTCATTCAGTTCCTCTACCCCAGACCCGTGGATTTTTTTAAGCTGATTCCATTTGTTGTGTGAGACTACTTTTTACTCTTGATTGAAGGTTTTCCTCATGGCATAGTTAAGTTGGATGCAATAGGTTGATCTGTTGAGGTTTTATTTTACTCTATTGAGTTATTCTCGATTATTGATACATCGTGTCCAGTGTGTTTCATTAACTGTATTAGCGCACAATTTTAGTGCAAATAAATAAATAAATAAATAAGAGCACGGAAGCTGCACCAAGCTTGTTCCTTTTCTTGATAGCAGCAGTATTAGCTGAAGATTTTTCAAGTAGTATCGGCGCTTCAAGATTTGGAATAAAGCAAAAGAACAACAGAGGTGTAGCGCAATATTCACGAAGTACTTCTTTAAAATCCCTGAAATTGCATGCTATCATTGCCCTACCAAACAATCCATCATTACACTAGCTTTGTACAACGCCGTACGTGTGCATGGGACAATATATTATTTAGTGTAGTTGAATGCAGTTAGCGCATTAAAAATCTGTCCATTTAATGAAGGTCTCCGACTTCTCTCTTCTTGAAGCCTCGGTATTGTAAGTTGTCAGTTAGTGCAAATTGTGTCACACGAGGTTCAGGGCTCTGAAGGCAACGCGAAGTCGAAAAAAATAAAAATAAGCGAAATAAAGATCTTCCTAAAAACTTCGTGTGGCACAATATACCCTAAATGAAGTCATCTGTTTTATGGAATTAGAGTGGTTTAAAAAATATTAATTTATTGTCATCGGAGAGTGCTTTCATTTTGGAGACGTCATATATTTGCCTAGAGGTAATACGCTTTAAATCTCATAAAAACAGTTTCAGTAGTAAGTGAGCCGGAATGACTACATGATGGACCGGTTGGATGATGCCGTTCTCGAACTATCGAAATGCTCGGCTTCACAGTATTCGGCGGATAGCAATAAAGACGTTGCAAGAGACCCTTGTTTATAGCAGAAAAGTTGGGTGGGAGGAATGACTAAGTCTCTGGCAGAAGCTCTGGGGTCATGAAGAATCGGTTCCCAGTTTTTTTGTGCGATAAAGTCTGATCGCGCATCAAAAGAATAAGCACAACGATTTGTATACAAAGCGCCACTGAAGCCTTTATCGCCTCAAACCCTTCGAAAAGATTTATCGGAATGTTTGAGGAAGGAGAAACTTTCCTTAACCGGTAGCCACCACAAAAGCCTAATTTTAGGTTAAGAAATTTACGTGTGTGGAAGTGAAACTATAGAGAAGACGGTGGAGTCTCAATCTCTTCCACACCTGGAAGCTTTAGCCGAGCCACTGCAAACTTTGATGCCGCTCCACAGTTGCGTTACATTTGTGTATGCAGGTAACACCATTTTGGAGAAATTTAGACAAGTGCTGTGGGTATCACAAAGAAGAACAAAGTTGACTCACCTTTAGAATTATACCAAAATCTATTTTCAACTACATTTCCATACAAACTTTTTTAAAGAAAGCTACATTCAGCAGTGTAGAAACGATTGTCCATGTAGCCATGGTTTCTCCAGAATTAAATAGTCGACAACAGAGTGTCATAATATTCCATCCCGTCAGAAATACGAATTGTGTTCGACCCGACAGGTTCTGCTTCTAGCCGATATTAGAACTAAGCCCTACGTTTGCAATCAAAGCATAAAAAATAGACAATTTTAAAGAGAGGTTTAAACAAACTATGTTACTTTCATGAAGTCAAGTAGAGCTGTGATTGGTGGAGGCCCTTCAAGTACGTTTTATTCGAACTGAATGAAAATTTGGATTTTGAACGTCGGGCGTTTCCATTTCTCTAACCTATCACCTACGAAAATTAAACAACAAAGTACTAATAAATCTAATTAATTTAATGTCAGGGTTATAGGACAGGTGACTGGATTAAGTTGACGCTGGATGACCAAGCAATTCAGGAAGCCCTGATAGGGTGTGTTATGCAGTCTGAGGCGTCAACACAGGCTGAGTACATAAACTATATAAACTTCTTGAAACACCAGTCGTCTTAACAAAAAATCAATTTTTCCATCCTTAGTGAGCTAACGACCAATTCATTCCATTACTGATGTGGTAAGCAGGTGATGCTAAATAAAGGACCGTAAAGAAATTGAAAAAGAGAAAACCATGTGAACACGGAGAAATTTGCGGACGGGTGGCGGAATTTCGAATTGGCCGTCTGAAAAAGGGCTAAAAACTGATGAGAACATGCATGAAATAGGAAAGCGGATGCATCTCGTCCGCAATTCAGCTGGAAAATCCGACTCGGAATGACATCATGTACCCCTTCCAGTGGACGCCTCTGTCGGGTACGCGTTTGCCACGTCGCCAGAATGAGTTTAGCACCATGGCGATAACCCACTTAACACCCTCATGCGCTTTTTCTCTCAAGCGTAGAAGGCCTACAGTCCTCTGACTGGATCAAACACGTGTGTCGGTGGAGGGAATGTTTACGGATTAGTGAGCGCACATAAGGGAAGACAGACGTCAGTAAACAACTATTGAACCGCCACACTTTCAATTTGCCAAGCAGGGAAGAGTCTCATGCCAACCCCTTAACGCCGAAGATGAGTAGTACTGCGTGAATAAATCCACCCGTCAAACAGTACAAAACCGTGTTTCACTCCTGCAAAGTCCTTGGACCTTCGCAGTTAGGCAACGCTTGTTATTCAGTTTCCAGCTGCACAAGGAAACACGTATTAGGCTGGCACATAAGTCAACACCGTTTTTTCAACGATTCATTGCGTACTTCGCTGGCCGTCTCTTGCGTAGTGCTATACAGCTTTCGAAAGAAAATGTTTTGCTCTATCAGATCATGTATTGAATTTCTTTTTTGAATCTGAATTTTGTCAATTTTTAGGTCGTCAAATTGAAAAGTGAAAAAGTGAAAAGTGGCCATCGCCGACTGTTCCTTCTATCCGCTTCGGTTTGGAATTTTTGCGCATATTTTCATAGCGTTTGGAAGACAATGTACTGTACTATAAGAATACGTGCTGGTCCAATTTGCTCATTTGCCCTTTATTGATTTTTCACACCTGTATCACCTGTCGTCCCGTTGATCATCGACTTGTTCGAGCGGGCGCCAGCAGCGTCTCCATTTATTTATTTATTTATTGACGCATATACCCATGTTACATGCGCAGTAGACGTAAAACAAGGTGTCAAAAGAAACTTGAAACAGGCTGCCCATGCAGCTACCACTAACTCTACAGGAACCATCAATATAGACTCAAGTCAAAGTGAAGATAGATTAATAAAATCAATGCAAATTACACGAAACGAACAACAACATTAGAATCAAGAAAGAAAAACACGATATAAAATAACAGAGAAATGTGGATTGCCGAAACTCAAGATTAACAAAGTACTAACTACTGAAAAGAGAAAATATCCGGTAGATTAATTTAAACTAGATAGTGTCTCTCGGTCAACCAGCTTCTTAAACGATGTCTGATTCAAAAATAGTCCGCCCTTAGCAATGAGTGGGTTAAGCTGGGAAACAACTCTCTGGGAGAAGAACTGTGATCGGAGCCTGGTTCTTGACCGAGGCGTCATAAGCTTATAAGGGCCACTTCTGCTGCGAGACATTGAAAAAGTGAAAAATTTACGAAAGTCAAGCGCGGATTTGCCTGTAATGATTTTGTAGGCCAAAACCAGATCGTTTTTGAGTCTCCTGTGCTCCAGACTAGGCAATTTGAACAACTTTCTTCTTTCAACTCCGTTTGGGATGTACCTATAAGGTATCCCGCTGGAGCGCATAACAAGTTTTCTGGTGAATCCGTTTTGTATACTCTCTAAATAGCATATATCTTTTTTCATGTGAGGGTTGAAAACTGTAGTGCCGCACTCTGCTATGGGTCTGATGTATGTGGTATAAGCCTTAAGAAGTGTTGCGGAATGATTAGTTTTGAGAGCCTTGAAGAGATTAAATGTGCGGGAGACTGCTTTAGCTGATAAATTTTTGAGATGTGACCTGAACGATAACTTGTTGTCATAAGTAAATCCTAAATCGCAAACTTCCTCAACGACTTCTAATTCAGTTTCCCCGATATGATAGGATGCTTGAGGAGCACTTTTGCCGAGACAAAGCACTTTAGTCTTATGTGGAGCTAGAGGTAAACCATTCAAAATTGACCATGTGTGAATGGCATCGACCGCGGATTGGAGGTATGAGACGCTGTGGGAACTCTCAATAGTGCCATAAATCTTTAGGTCGTCGGCATACATTTGACAACTTACATTACCAGACGAAACGAGGGAGGGTAGTTCAGCAGTGTATATCAAGAACAAGATAGGAGACAGTACTCCCCCTTGGGGGACACCGCTACTACATGGGTAGGAGCGGGACAAGGTATCATTCACACGGACTTGATACGTTCTGTTTGATAGAAAACTGTTCAACCAGCAAACAATATCCGGGTGAATTCCAACAGACTTCAGTTTATTTATCAGCCTATTGTGGGGAACCTTGTCGAATGCGCGAGTAAAGTCGAAATAAATAACATGAACAGGCTTGTTTTGATCTAAAGCTGAAGTCCAATCATTTAGGGACGACAAAAGCGCTGTTTCACAAGACCTGCCCTTCCAAAAGCCGTGTTGTGATTCGGAGATGACAGAGTACTCATGCAAGTGACGTAGTATGTGTTTCGCCAAGATCTTCTCAAACGCTCTAGAAAAAACTGAAGTGATGCTAATGGGTCTGTAGTTCTCTGGCCGGTTGAAAGGGGCTTTTTTAGGAACAGGAGTGACAAATGAGTGCCGCCACCTGGAGGGCACCACACCTGAAGCGAAAGACAGATTGAAAATATATTCCAGAGGGAAAATTATAAGATGAAGAATTCTCTTCAGAAAAGCCAAAGGAATAAGGTCCGGGGTCGTAGTGTATGCAGAGGTAAATTTCAAAAGTTCTTGATAAATTTCGTCACCACTAAACCAGATACCATTACGCATTCTAGGAAAAAGTGGTTCAGCTACCACGGTTTGGGGTGTTTGGGGTAGACTCCCGGATTGAACATATGCGCACAGAAAAGTTTTAGCGAGAACCTCTGCCTTTTCGAGGTCTCTGTGCAGAGGTACTCCATTTTCGCTAATCAGGCTGGGAACACCCTGCCGATCTCTAATCCTGGATTTCATGTATCTATATAAGTCAGCACTTTTACCGGTGAAAACAATTTTACGCTCCAAATAAGCATAGAACTTTTTAGTGGCTTTCTCCACCTTGGCATTGAGGACCTTAAATCTTTCTGCGGAGATAGGGTCATTTTTCACCATGTTCCGGGCCCACAAACGGTCCCTTTTAAGTGTAAGTTTCTCCAAATAATTCGGTATTTGCACACAATTTTTATGTACTTTCCGGAGAGGGACAAAAGTAACCAGTATGTGCTGAATTACGGATAGGAAAAGTTCATAGGCATCTTCTGCAGACGCAACAGTAGAAAACGAACCGATCCAATCAATACCTTCCAGATATCTTTCAATTAAGGGGAAATCTGCGCTGTTATAATCCCTCTTCCATTCTTCAGAAACAGGTACATTACCAATGTCAAGGTGAAAAACTACACTAGCGTGGTCGCTACTACCTATGGGAGCAGTGGTTACTGCGTTTTTAACAAGACTAGGATAATTACACAATACCAAATCCAGGAATGAGCCACCTCTTGTAGGCTCTGTAACCAGCTGGCAAAAGGAATGTGAAGAAAATAAATCAATGAAGTTTGTTGATGATTGCGAGCATTGTGAACCAGAACCAGACCCATTACTCCAGAAAATGTCAGCAAGATTGAAATCACCTAGACAAACTGTGGAAATATCCGATGAGGAAAAGTCACTGATGACTTTACATAACTGTAGAGAATCCGAGGAGGAGCAACAGGGCGCTCGATAAACCAAAATAAACCTGGTAGACCTATCTTCAATGACAACGTCCACAACAAGGACTTCGTATGCATTTCTGACTGAATCAAGAAAAATTGGATTAGCAGAGAAAGTTTTCCTGTGAAGCACGATAACGCCTCCGCCTTTTTTGTATCGCCTATCACAACGAATGGTATGGTAAAGAGAGCTAGCCGGGCCAAGAAGAGGAGAGAGATCGCGTGCGCTATGAAGCCACGACTCGGTAAGAAAGACTAGATCATATTTTCCTCCCAGAAGAGTTGTGACCAGCGCCTCACCATTTTTAACCAAGGAGCGGACGTTAGATAATAAACATTTGATATCGTTTCCAGATGAGCAAGACAAATACCAAGGAACACTGCCTAGTTTCCCGGAGTGGGACTACCCATTGAAGAGGCAACAGCTTGAGAATGACTAATGTTTTCGTGAGCTTCCCGCCTTCGCGCTCTTTCTTCCTGAGTAAGGGAGGCTCTGATGTAGACTCCCTTTTCAGGAAAAGTGCGAAGTCGCGAGGCACGACGAATTGCGAGACGTTGAAAAAATGAGCATGGAAAAATAACCTTTAAAAGTCTATTTCTACTGGCAGTGGGTCTCCCAAGTCTGTAGACACTTACTGGAAGACATTCCACGCCAATGTGGAACAGGATGTTGTGAACACTAAGCATATCATAACGAACACGTCTCTCAATTGAAGCATCAGCGAGTTCAGGAACTCCACTTATTATAATTGATCGTCGTCTCTCAATCTCGTGTTCGGCCCCAGATTGCGTGGGGACAGTCGGAGGAGTTGATCTTGGTGGGCAGCTATCGACAGCGTCATGATCACCCAGCTCGCCGACGGGCAAATCCAGTGGGAGACCAAGCTTCTTCCGGAGAAAAAGATTTTCCTTAAACAGCATATCACGCTCTTCACGAACTACCTTCAGCTCCTCCATCATGGTATTGAAAGCAGTCTTCACACATAGGGGAACAGCAGTGGAGTCGTTGACCTCCTTGAGAGCATCGGCAATCGAAACGCGAACGGTCCGTGGGGCTGGGATAGGCGAGGTGTCGGGACAGAAACGCTTCACCGCTCCATTCGCTCGAATAACCGCAGCAGACGTAGACATGGCCTTCAGGAGCAGAACGTAGAAGCAGTATAATAGACAGAAGGCGAAGTGGTCCCGACGACCAGGAATAGCAGACACACGCAGCCAGAGAAACGACTGAGGAATTCTTGTCCAGTTAAAGTATCACCTATATCACCTGTCGTCCCGTTGATCATCGACTTGCTCGAGCGGGCGCCAGCAGCGTCTCCATTCGTCCCTGTCGCGTGCCAGAGTGGTCCAATGGATCCTCCTCGCTCGAGGGACACGAAGAGCGTCCCGTTCAGGGCTTTCACGAAGAAGTCCGACCAACGCGTTGGTGGGCGTCCCGGTGTTCTCTTGACATCCCGCGGAATCCAGTCGGTAACGGCTCTCGTCCAGCGCGTGTCTGCGAAGCGCATTACGTGGCCGGCCCACCTAATTTTCGACAACTTGGCCCACGCGACAGCGTCTCTGATCTTCGAACGTCGGCGAAGCTCGGAACTCCGGAGGCCTTCTCTCACTTGCGTGAGTCGTGTCACTCCGAGCATCGTCCTCTCGATTCTACGCTGCGCGACGCTGATCGCGTGTTCATCCTGCTTTCGCATAGCCCAGGTCTCTGAGGCGTATGTTAGGGCAGGAAGAACGGTAGAGTCGAATAGGTGGGCACGGAGTCGGACGTTCTTCGTCTTCTTCGCGACTTCTTCGACGCTCTTAAAAGCTCCCCAAGCCGCTCGTTTCCTCCTGCTCAGCTCCGGCGCTAGGTCGTTGGCCATATTGACTTCGCGACCCAGATACACGTAGCTGGAGCATTCGGAGATGTTCGTTCCGTTAAGCGAGAATGGGGCATCAGAAACTTGTCCGTTCCTCATGAACATCGTCTTCGTAAGATTCAGCTGCAGTCCAACATTCCCACATACACGATCGAAGTCGGCCAGCATTCGCTCCGCCTGGCTGATGCTCGGTGTTATGAGCACGATGTCGTCAGCGAAACGAAGATGGTGCAGCTGCTGGCCGTCGACCTTCACTCCCATGTCTTCCCATTCTAGTTCGCGCATGACGTTTTCGAGGGTGGCGCTGAAGAGCTTCGGGGATATGGTATCCCCTTGCCGAACCCCTCTCCTTACGTCGATGACGACGTCATTGTAGAATGGTGAGATCTTGGTCGTGAATCCACTGTACAGCTCTCGAAGGACTCTGATGTACTGAGTAGGAACGCCCTGAGTGAGCAGGGCTTCGTGGACCGCTTCAGTCTCGACGGAGTCGAATGCCTTCTTCAGGTCGATGAACGTAAGGCACAGCGGCAGCTTATACTCTCGCGACACTTCGATGAGCTTCGAAATGGTGTGTATGTGGTCGATCGTGCTGAATCCTCTCCGAAATCCTGCTTGTTCGCGTGGCTGTCCTTCATCCAGCGTTCTGCTGATCCTATTCAGGATGACTCGAGTGAACAGCTTGTAGACTACGGACAGCAGGCAGATCGGGCGATAGTTGCCAATGTCGTGCACGTCTCCCTTCTTGTACAGCAAGACGGTCTTACTGGTCTTCTACTGAGATGGAACCTTGCACTCCGACAGGTATCGTGTGAAGAGCCGCGCCAGGGTGTTGATGAGCGCTGGCGGGAGGTTCTTCAGGTGTTCGGGTCTGATCCTGTCAGGGCCGGGTGCTGTACGTTTCTTCACCGACGAGATGGCATGTCGGATCTCGGAAGGGAGAACAGAGGGGACGACGTATCCATCCTGCGGAAGATGGCATGGGGGCAGGTGGACGTGGCTATCGAAGAGCTCGGAGTAGAAGTCGTGGATGACTTTCTCCATGGTCCTTCTGGAAGAGGTGACGGTTCCGTCAGGACGTCGGAGAGCGGTCATCTTGGTCTTGAAGTTGGCGAAGTTCCGGCGGGCATTGCGGATGCTCAACCCTGCCTCTGCTGCTTCAGCCAACACTTCCGCCCTTCTCTCCTTGAGATCTTCCTTTATCGCCGCTCTGCATAGCTTCGCAAGCTCGGACGTCAGCTGGTAGTTGCCCGACTCTCGTGCTGCTCCACGCTGGCGTATAAGCTCGAGAGTTTCCGGAGACAGGCGTCTCTTGGTGGTCTTCAAGCTCTCGGCTCCCTTAGCACTATCGTGGAGATGGTGCACGAAGCGGTCGTATTCCTCGTCGATGTTGTCCATGACGGCATCTTCCCAAAGGCCGGCAAGAGAGGTGTAAAGGTCCCAGTTGATGGTCGTTCTGGGATTCCTCTTCTTTAACTTCACGGCCTTCTCTCCTTGACGCGAAAAGCGGAACTTTGCGCGAAGGAGGCGGTGGTCCGATCCCGTGTAGAACTTGGGGACATTGGAGACGTCGGTCAGGCAATACTTGCGATTGAAAATGATGTGGTCGATCTCGTTGTGGAACTGGCCACCGGGAGATTCCCAGGTCCATCGCAGGGAGGGAGGCTTCTGGAACTGCGAGTTTCCATGGATGGTCTTGGTCGACATGATAAACTCAGACAGCCTTTCACCTTGCTCGTTCCACTCCAAACCGTGGGTTCCGATGTGAAATTCTTCCGGCGACCTTCGTGATCCGATCTTGGCGTTGATGTCACCAACGATCACCTTGTAGAAGGTGTGATCTTCCTTATAGAACTTCTCCAGCTCCACGTAGAAGGCTTCGACCTCTTCGTCGTCGTAGTCGGATGTTGGGGCATACGCGACGAATACGGTCAAAGCTGGCACGGAACCACATCGCTTCAGTCGCAGACGTCCGATTCGGGTACGATTATTGATTTTTAGGCCATCAAATTGGGACGTCCGAAGGAGAAGAATTTTTGCTCGGTTTTATTTTTTATTTTTTTATTTTATCATTCGAAAGAGAATGTCTTGCTCTATAAAAATTTATGTCGCGTTTATTGGCTCATGCTGATTTCTGTCGAATATCAACAAAAAAAATGCCAAAAAGAGAAAAATCAGCTTCACCAACAACTTCTTCGCCTTGTTCAGGCTGTCTTGCTCAGTTTTATATGATACTCGAAAGCGGATTTCTTGTTCTACCAGAATATATGAGTTGTAATTTGATTATTTTAATTTTCGCTAATTTTCCGGTCACCGACATGTAGTGCCAGGCCGAGAAGGGTGAGCACTTCCGGCACCTTATTCTTTTTGAATGTCGGTTGCTGACCAGTGCTGAGCCATTCTTTACGGTGCTTCTTGTTGACATACATACATACAAACACCATTTTTCATCGGCAGTTACAATTCTGTGCAAAAATCGTAATATGTCCGTGTGATGAATGATGACGGGCAAGCAGGCCGGCAGCAATCGTCACTCACCAGTTCCTGACATACTGATGCCAACACTGCTCTTCTCAACTTGACCGCGTGCAGGCTGAACTCCTCCAGAATCGATTCCGACAGCTCTTCAGGGGTGGCACTATCCTTCAGCACGATAACGCCAAACCACACGTCCCGAACCGAACTCTTCAAAAATCGAAGACCTTGGCTGGGAGCATCTAACTCATCCATCGCATAGCCCAGATTGTGCGCCGAGTGATTGCCACCTTTTTCGTTCGGTGCGGCCTTGGTTGGAAAACGATTTACCAATGTGGACCAGGTCAAAATGCATCTTAAAGAATTCGCCAGCCGTGAGATAGACCAGCTGCCTAATAAATGAGAAGCGGTTCTGCGTTTCAACGGATCTTACTTCGATTATAGATTGTTATTAGTTATTTATTAATGTACACTTTTGTTGAAGATGCTAGGGAATCCACGAATTTAGTCGCCAACCTAATATTTTTAGCCGTTCAGACCCTTTTCTGATCAGCATCTCTATGCTACACAATTATGTAGTTGCCCACCAATGGTAACCAACGCATTATTGTCATGTGCCACCAATACACAAATAGAAAGGGTAAAGCGCGGTGTTACTCAATCTCTTTTGAGATACTCCATGCATTCTACCTCTTCGGGATGTCATGGAGGAAATTTGAATGCCAGTTGGCCATGCAACAACCTGCGGTGGCCAGCCGATTAACATGTCAACTGCTTACTTTTTGCAGACAAGTGTGGTACCAAATCACCGACCCCACAAGGATGGAAGGCTTGATTTACAGGCGGGGAATCCGAACCAAGCACATGATAACGGGTACGTGCAACATCCTGCCCCTCCAAATGCGCTCCATGCGCTCGCATTCAAATTGCCCTCCTGCATAAAATGCAGTGGACTTAGAACCAACATCTGACATTACGCATGGATTGATTAACACTGATGTCGATCCATTAGTCTTAGTGCTACAAGGTACGACAACTAAGACGTTGTAAAAACTGGATTCAAACATTTGCGTCAGAGAGCCTGCAAGATTTGTGATCAAGTTGACACAGAATCTCGAATGAGTTGTGATCCAAATTTCCGTGCATGGTGTCTTACGTATGCAACAATGTTGCACAGTGATACACCGTGCACCCTTGAGGAAATAAAAATGTAAAGAAAAAACAAAAAACAAACACAAAAACAAGAGTTCTTTAAAATTGCTCCAGAACAGGCAGGGAACCCAAGCTCAACATCGTAGAAAAACTGAGAAGACTTCAGCGAAAACGACCTACCGTACCGGCTCAAGCAGGTGCATCGAGTTCTACAGGTGCTCAATTTCAAATCTGAATATGGAGAAGTGAATTTGTTCATAAAATAAAACTTGAAAGTGCACAAGTTTCCCACAGAGTGGTTTCTAGAAAAAGTGTATAAAGTACGGCTCAGAAGTGCACAGATCGTCCTGTACCACGTAGTCAAATTAGCTGCAAATTGCAGCTAACGAGTAACAAACAAAATCAGACACAAGCAAAGGTCAAGTAATCTAAAATTACTAAAAAAGACCTAGCGATTAAATTGCTAAGACTCGTTGAGTAGTTCCATTAAAGTGTTGGACTACATGAACAGATTAATTCAGAAGCAAATGACGCGCCAATTTTCTGAGAATTAATGTGAATGAGAAGATAATCAAAGTTAATTGCATGAATACCTGGAAAGCGACGAAGCTGAGAATTCTCTATGGACATTCAATGAGCAAAAACAAAAGTTTTGGAGAGATGAAGCGAGCCGTTAGCGGTAACCACGAAGAAGTGACAGAAAATATCAGTCTACATCAGATCACTTTCCTACGTGCATCCCCTGTTCGCGTCGAAATTGGCATAAATTTTACGCGGAGTGTTGGAGACGTCGTTTCTTGTGCATTACAACAACTCTGTATTAGGACGAATCGCAAAGAAGATTTTCACCCCCGAAACAATCTGACAACTGCTGCGCAAGAAAGTGCCGCAAGTACAAAAGTAATCTGATATTTTCTAGCTGTTCGTAGTGGTTTATTTTATGACCTGAAGAACACTTTTCAAAATGATTGAAAACGTAGAGGAAAAACTAAAGGCAGCTGAACAACGACACGGAATGAAAACTCTCCTCCAAGCCTGAAAAACAATCTGCAAAGGCGGATACAGAAGCAGAGCTTCAGATGTTGTTGTTTCGGTTCAGTGCCCACCTGCTACTACCCGTTTTTCTTCCTTCCCCCTTATTTGCTCATTCCGATGACAACAACAAAATTCTCAGCTGTTCAAGTTCTTATAGCTGTTCATCTTTTGCGCGGCCTCCCGAATATGTATCTCGCAACAAGAGCTTTGAGTAATCGTCAGTTGTGATAGTGCTCGTGAGGAATTCGGCATTCTGTTTGCCATCTAATGTAAAGTGGTCTCCGAATTATTAGATTTTGTAGGTAACTCTGCCAGCTTTCGTATGTTCGTGGTGTTGAGCTTCACAAAATTTTAGTGCCAAACCAGCCATGCAATCTCTTGTATCCATTATGAAGCAGAGAAGTGCATTTGCGTTTTTTTTTGAAGAACTACTGGCATCACCGGATTACTACTGCATGTTTTTCAGGCGTGTACTACTGTTTTTCGCTCATCGTGTTTAAATGGCTACTATAATTTATGGTTAGTTAAACTCAAGGGTGGTCGCTGCAACTGCAAGAAAAAATATGGTGAAAAAATAAATGGCCTCGAACGAAGAAAAATAACGACTCACATTAATTGACCACAACTATCAACAGAGCGATCATTGAATGTGACATTATCAAAAAATAGTAGACAATGAAGGCGGACGGTGAGCGTTCAGCATTTAGGAGGAAAAACAAGGCACCTCTTCTTCACTAAATTTTAACGGTGTGGAGAGAAATAAGTGTATAGGAGCAGCAGCTGATAATTTGGTTAGGGTATAGGTACCGCTGAGATTTTTGACACCTCGCTTACACCCTGAAAAGGTCACTAACAGAACTGTTTGATGATCCACGACAGGACGAAGTTGTTATTCCCTGCTTATTTCTGCTCACGACCCAGCTGGCCACTACCGCAGAACCGTGTTCACAAGGAAGAAACATATGAAAAAACTCCAGTAATTCCCAATGGTCTGCTTCTTTCTTCGACAAGCCTACCCAGCACCCTCAAAGGATCGTCATACAAATATTGAGGAAACTTGTGTGGTAGTGTTTCGTGAATTTCTGTTTTGGCAATTGGCTAGATTCAGCCAAAGCTGCTTGCATTTTCCAACATTGGTAGACCGAGGGAGTGGTATGTACCTTGGGGCCAACTAGTTAGGCCAACTATTTTTTGTTATACATAACCATGTTATTTGTTATAGTATAACTAACAAAAAGAATTGACTTCAGATGCTTCAAGTTACCTGAATTTTGAAGCTGTAGCTCCGAATCCATATTGCCAGAGATGTAGCTAACAGAATACTTTTAGGTTTAACCGAAATAAATTATTACTGAGCTAAGTTATGTTTCATTTAATATACAGATTAAAACAAAACGAACTTTTGCTAAAGCCTAATATATAAAAAAAATATTTGCCACAAGATCCTCTGTTTTGTTCTGTCAAAGAACGGTCCATTTCGAGATTTAAAAAAAGGACCTACATTAGTGCTCTCGAAATAATACTATTAATTACATATATATCACCATCGGATACACTGTAAGCGAGCACTTATGGAGCGACAATCAAAAACTCTTCTGACAGGCCATTGTGGTGAATCTTGCAGACAGCAAAAGAAATTAGAAATGAATGGGACATCAATGGCGTAGTAGACACGTTGAGACCTCGGCCCTTTTGATGGCAGAAATCAGCAGCTGACGACTACGCCTTAACCGCGAGCCATAGACTGCATCTGGAGAAAACGTTTCACCCAGCTTTACAGGAAATTCATGCAGTATTCAGGCGTTGCAAAAAGTTTCGAACAGCCAAGGTGATTTTCATGCTTTTATTACTTCTACAACACATAGCATATTAAGCATAGCACCATTTTGGTTTGATCCCTGTAAAAGCCGCATGGGCTGGTTAGCAACCATGCTACTGTCTGCAAGGTAGCTTCAACAAGTATGCAGGCACCTCTTTTACCACAGTGAAATGTTCTAATTAGTTGGCAAACGCGGCAGTTTCGCATCAGATATGGGAAGCGTCAAAGAGATATTGTGTGCTGGTTCGATTAGTTCGAAAAAAGAGACAGGCCTGAAGCCACACTCAGCCCGATCTTCAAGCTACATATACGCGTCAGTGCTGAGAATGAGAACCTACTGTGCATTGGTTAAAGAGAACACCTCCGTATACTGCCCACTAAGAAGAACATGAAAATAACTGAGGGGCAAGACAAAGCCCGACAGCAGAATGGGGGAGGTACGGTACTAATGTTCTGGCCGATTATTACGTCACTTTTTCAACCGCTTCTCGCATGTGATTAAGGGCTGGCCCTTTAGACTAAGCAGCTGGAGAGTACAGTCAGAGTGACGATTAAAAGTAGACTGCCTAGAAGAGTAGCTATGCCAAAAACTGAGCATGAAACAAGACTAAATGATAGCCTGTCTGTTATAATTTAGTATTTTGCATAATTCAAGGCTTTAAGTACATTCGAAACATAATATTTAGAATACATTTCAGTTATATTATCCCAGTTCTGGGATCAGAAGTTACATTCACTTCAGTTAACTCGTTCAAAAGAGGTCAGAAATTCCTCCCATAATGCACCTCGGACGCAATAAAAGGAGAACAGTTAGAAGGAGATCAGTGGCCAAATACGAATGGGACTGAAAGTCGTAAAGCAGTCTGAAGGCGTGAGAAAGCATGATGCACCCAAAGACACTAGAAGACAGCGGCTGCGGTTTAAATGCAAACATATGTCAAGAAAATGTCATGAAGAAGCTGCAAAAATTTCGATTCCTCGAAAGTGACGTACCAGAGAACAAGTGTCAATCAGCGACCTAGATGAAAGGTAAACACAGCTGGGCTCAAAAAGAGGGAGTTCATTGCAACTCTTACTCCTGGACCCAATGGCCTTATAGAGCAGTGCTCAGAGTTGCCCCACCAACTCTAAGGAAGTGAACGAAGGCTGCTGGACAAAGCGAAGGAGCGTAGTTGCTGAGATGAGGCTGTTCAAGTCAACATGGATAGCCGCCGTGGGACATGGCACACAATGAAGACGTCAGGCAGGTGATGAAGACAGCCCTGATCATGACGAAGGTGATGGAGCAACGGCTGAGGCAGCCAAAGCAATTCCTGAAAAGACCAGATCGTCGTCCAATAATATTGGCCATACTGATCGCAACACGAGAAAGGCGACAACGAGAAGCCCGAAGGAAAATATGGAAGGACCTCATAAAGAGAAATGAGGCTGAAGTCGATGCGACGGGAGAAGACGCTGTTGATAGTATGATCACGAGTCAGAAGAGTAGAAGAGGCTAAACCGGAGCGTTCATAAGAAGAAGGAAGAAAAAGATAAGGATTTCCAAAGAAAGTTTTTTTTAATGGCGTAGCAATATGCGAAAGCGAAGAAAAGCTTTCAGTAATTACGATCATGGGTCAGGTGCCGGCTTGCGACCACATGAAGAGAAATCTTTCTTTCACAAGATTCTTCATTTTTTGTGGAATATTCGTGACATTATAGAGCCTTTAAAGGAAGCAAAGTATCATAAGATCCTCTAAACAGTCACACTGTCGTAATGCTCTAACGTGAGATGCGGCGAACGACAAAAGAGTTTCAAGGCAGGTTGTGGAAGGGTGTGAAGGATAAAGGAAGCCGTTACTCAGTCCTTTTTGCGATGGGGTAACACAGAAGCATGTTGAATACGTATTCGACCTGTACAATGACCTGCAGTGGCCAGCCAATGGACAAGTCAGCGCTTTATCCTTCCCTGACAAGTCTGGTACCAATTCATCGACCCCAGAGGGATGACAGGCTTGGTTGGTCTTGGCAGGAAACCCGAACCAGGAAATTGAAGTAGGGTGTGCGCGGCGGTCGGCACATTCTTCGACTGCGCTTCCGCGCGCCAATGGAGTGCTATACCCTTCAAAACTGCATCAGACAACTAGCCGCGTAGAGAATCTGCTTAAATTTGCCGGGACTCAGCACACTTCAGACACGTATTATGCTGTGCTAAGTGGAGTAAGGCCGAGCAGTTTACTGTTTAGCATAGCCCAACTTATTAAAGAGTAATGGAAGGTGAGACTTGGGTAAACAGCCTGCGTGAACAGCAGTTCATACTCACTTCCGCTTAGAAATTCATGGGAATTCTGGACTACCTGAGGAGTTGTTAAACTCACAAGCAGCAACCAAGAATATGCAAAATTCCCTCTCTTGCAAGTTGTTTTCTCTACAGGGCGTCCCAATATTATGCAGCTCTTTGAACGGTTATGAGGTTATCACTCTTTCAGCCACAGGAAAGCTCCATCACCAAATGGGTACATGTCGCAAGGGTGAGCAGAATTGGCAGGTGGGAGGGCGCCAGCCAATAATAACGAAGCAGAGCACAGACCGAACATATGCCAGCCAATCATGATGCCGACTGTACACACCTCTGAATGGCAAGCTCATTCAATGCGGTCTGATTGGATGGAGTGTTCCCATCGCTCAATGCCACCAGTCTCCGCGACATATACACAGTAAACTATAAATTCATAATTACAAGAGCGTTTTGCTTCCTTTCCATCATGTATGGTCTACTCTAAGTGGGACCCGACTTCGACGGAGAAAATTCCATATGCAGGTAGCGCAACAGATCCTGCGCCCTGTGTTCCTCTTTTTGTTTCTACGGAATAACTCATCTACGTGGTCGTTAGCCTTGCTCTGTACTCTCAGTCGTAGGACGTCAGTTATGTGTCACAGTACAGAGTCTGTACGGGATCAAGTAACCGCCATATGAGATGTGCACAACGTATGACGTGACAGAGGAGATTAGGATTAGTCTCCTTACATTCGCGTCAAGCCCAGAGATTATCCGGTTGAGCATGTAACTGCGGAAGTTAGGACCGAGCTCTGTGCCTTTTACTGGACGAAGGTGCCCTTTGAAAGCTGAGGAACTCAAGTTTTTTCCAGCTCCACTACACCGGTTTCAATTTCAGAAGAAGATAAAAAGATGAGGAAATTGCCTTCTGGAAGAGAACGAGCTCGGTGTGGGTTCAATTGATCTTGTCATCTTTGATTTGGTAGCAGAGAAAAATCTATAGTTAATCGTAATGTGTTACGCACCTGGTTAGAGTCATATGCCGGCTGCTCTTCATGTGCTCATCGTTAAAGTGACAAATGTCGTCGTTTGCTTTTCCTTCTTTATGTCCAACTCACGGTCAATTCAAAGCTGAATGGACTCCAAGAAAGTTGGAAAATGAAAGGTATGTGACACAATTACACGAAAAAGGTGCAACTGGGAGACGCTATGCACCTGTGGCGTTCTCAAACTTAATTGATACACCTCTCTAGCCTTATATAGCCTTGTTTTTAAGGTCCATGCCCAACGCCGCCCAATGAATGCGAACGAGAAACGGATATATTTCAATCATAAAATTCACATTTGTATGGCCTGCTCTTTTGATTAAACGTCCGGGCTAGTCAGCTTTGAGCGAATCGAAAAAGAAAGGATAGAGGTAGAATGATCGGGAAAAGAACGGGGAAGGGAGCACGGTTCATAGCAAATTTGATGAACAATCTGGAATTTCACTCGTGTTCTTCGAGGCTTCACCAAAACTTCTGGCGAGTACAGGTGAAGTCTTGAAGACTAGTGCCGTTCCAACGCTATACAGCAGCTTTGTGTTTGCAGGGTAGAGAGTTCTGCGCCATTTGTAGCTTTGGGAATTCGCTTAGTCCGAAATCACACAACATCTCACATCATTATGCAATCGACGATAAAAAACAACACATGAGAGAAGATCTAACTGTGGACCTATCATGAAGCAAAGGTGAGCGGTGAGCAGCTCTGCCCTTTTGTCATGAACACTGGTGGCTAAAGCTACCGGGAAGTGAATTATGTCGGAGTAGGAGTCAAGTAGTGGACGAATGAGAAAGTAGCTCGTCGGCAGAGTGATTCACAGGAGTGTGTGTCCACGGGGAGCGCTAGAGTCGCAACACAATTAACATACATTAAGCGGTAAACGACGATTTGCTTTCGGCTCCTGCGTCAAGCCATCGTCTACTCGCCGTCTGTTCCGCCTCCGCTCGAGCAGTTTGCGTGGCCAACTCTTAGACAAAGCGTGGCCTTTAAGAACATGCGGTTTCCTTAGCATTGTGATGCGTTGTGAGCAGAGCTGGGTATCACGATTTCACAACGAATGGTTCTGTAGACTAGGACGGAACCTGCTATCTATACTCCTGTCAGGAGCGAGACGAGATTAGTTTTCCAAGGAGCCTTATACATTTTATTTAAAAAACGCAAAGACAAAACAGGCACTGAATATAGTAGGAACCACACCTATGTATGAGTGAGTATTACGGATAGGATAAGGATAACGAATAGAGGACAACGCTAAAAACCTACTTTGAGACACGCCACCAATTCTATTTCTACGGGATGTCGTGGAGGCAATCTTAATGCGTATTTGGTCACAAAATGACTTCCGGTGGTCAGCCGATGAACAAGTTAGTGCTTTATCATTCCCAGGCAAGTCTGGTGCCAATTCAGAGATCCAGGATCCAGGATGGGTGGGACGCTAGACTTGATAGGCCTGGCCACGAAATCCGAACCAAGAGCCTGGTATGGGTGCTCGCGACAGCAGCCACCTCCACCGACAGCGCTGCAGGCGCCCTTGTTATGGGTGGTGATAATAAACGAGACTGCCGTAACTGTTACATTCCTTTACTGCCAACAGCAGAGCTTCTCCAACCAGCTCAAGAACAAAAAGAAAAGAAAAAGCTGAAAAACCAGCAAAGGGAATAGAAATTCCCACTAAGCAAATGCATTTTCATCTAGATCAGAAGCAGTTGCTCCAATAAAACATAAAATTTAAGTTCTGGTCTTTCCAGTTGCAAACCCCTGTGGTACACAACGTCCCTTACAGTGTTGCTAGTATCAGTGTGAGTCTCCTTAGTGAGAGGCGTACCACATATGAGCGAAGAAACAGCCCCGAATCTGGTGCATGTTGATTAGAAGGATAGGCATGTTTTGCGGACAACGCGAACGTCTAGTTAGAGAACAAATGCATTCAACAGTGGAGACCTTAAGGAAAAACGGCAAACGTCGGCCCCAGACAACTCCTATATGAGAGGCAGTGCCATGAAATACTTGTTCATGTTTCGCTAGCGGGTTGCTGATTTATCAACTTTCGCATTGACTAAGAAGGCTGTGAAAGAAAAGCACGTATGTTGTGCTATGTTGAAGTCGACTGTCGATGAGCTCATAGCTATGATTTTGTCATTGAGAAGAATATACATTAGCTAACACTACAAGCTGAGCTAGAGAGACATTTGATAAACCACAGAGTTCAAGATGGCTCATGAGGAGAAACGTTTTACGTTCCAAGCTCGGCATGTGCATAACTAAAGCTCAACGAAAGCAGCCTACCATACTACAATGAAAAATAAGCAATTCGCTGCCAACGAAGAGTGGACAGCGAAATAAACCAGCTTTCAGCAACAAATTATCTTCAGAGTGTGGATTAAGAACAGTACAGAATTATAATTCAAGAGAACGGTACTTCGCTGACGTGCTTGATGGCTCGGCGAAGAACATTTCTAGCTCCTAAATGCATTATTTTCAAAAATTCAAATGCGCCTCCTGCGGCATTGAGTTTGCTTTCGTTTGTCGTTTTTGGACATCACTCAATTCTCCTTATCCGTAGTCACATTAAGCTCGATTATTTTCCAGTAATTATGGGCTCTTGACATTTCTCCCAACCGCCAGTAACGAAAACCTCCAAACGTTTTCAGTATGTTGCGCCACTCGAGGTTTTTCGGTGTTTATTTAGCGGCCTGGCGTTGTCACTTCAACGTCAGGCCGCTAAATAAACACCTAAAAACATCAAGCTGTCTTCATAGGCCTGAAAATAGAGCACAGGCTTAAATTTGCGCTCTGCTCCACCAAGCGCCTTAGCCAGCCTAATATTTTCGACCCCCCACCCCGTCCTAGAACCACTACAAAGAACACCAAATGAAGGAGGCGAACTCACGCATAGGATCCACCGCAGGTGCTGATGCTCACTCACACTATCTAACTGTGGAGGGGAATGAGGTCACTGCACAAATGTCGTCGACCGGTCTTCTGCAGCTCACAATGAGACTGAAGGTTACTGGTAAGGGAGAGGTGAAAAAGTCACAAAGGGACATAAAAATCCACCTAGAAACCTCGAGTGGAACAATATATTGTACTGGCAAACATAATTTACTATGCTTCAAGACGAGAGAAATTGAGAACTACTTTCAAAAGCCTTTAGCATTTCGCTTGAGGCTAGAGTAGCTGCTATGAAGATAGAAGCTACTCCAGCCTCAAGCACTCTAGCAGGTGCAAGAGTTTTGATCGCATCTGAACATCCCTCTAACTGCCCTCAAAAGTGTCCTATTACTTATGACTCAACCTAATACTGTGACACATCTTCTACTACAAATACATAGAACGGTGGCACAGTATTTTTCGATATAACCTTCTTCTTTAAAAAACGTTGTCTTGTTTGTTTGTTTTTGCAAAACTATGTTGAAAATCATCTCGAACAATTGAATGGAAACACTGTTAATGAGAAGCGATCCTTCCTGATCCCATTCCTAGTAACTGGAAGCGAAGAAGGTCTAGCAGAAAGAAACCTTGACAACAAAAAGTATGCAGGTGTAGCAGAAAGAAGCTTTGACAACAAAAAGTAAAGGACGGAAGAGGTTCACGACACATCTGCCCACTTTCGCTCCTATAAAGGAGTGGGTAGAAAATTCCACCGCTATCTATCTAAACTGTATACATACTTCTTAGTACACTGGCCGCAATAATAATGATTAGCGCAATCTGGTTCTGTTAGTAGAACGGGAGAAGCTAATCGCGTTCGCTTTAGCTGGCCTACTGGCAGGTTCTAGTGGAATAATAGTGATGGATCTATGCACCTCTGAAGATGACGAATAAGTCGAAATATAAAGTCCACATAAAAGTTCACCGTAAAACCTTGTGTGGCACATTACTGCCAATAGCAACAAGAACTAAGTGCAGGCTAACAAACTACTATGCGCTTCATGAGATACCAGCTTCGGCTGAAGGGATCGCGAGTAATCTTGGGTGGTAAATTGCCATGGGGCGCGTGCAGCACAGTCGGAGGAAGCGCCGACCGTCGCGTGCACCCAGGTTCCTGGTTTGCATTTCGCGCCAGGCTAACCAAGCCCTCCACCCCTCCGGGGTCGGTGTGTTGGTACCAGACTCGTCTGGGAAGGATAAAGCGCTGACTTGTTCATCGGCTGGTCACCGCAAGTTGTTGTATGGCCAAAGACGCATTCAAATCCCCGCCACGACATCCCGAAGTAGAATGCGCGGCGCATCCTCAAAGGGATTGAATGAGGCCGTCCTTTATCCTTTTATCCTTAAATTGCAAAGAAGGGAAGGAAAGTTTTATTTATTTATTATAAACGTCCTAGGACGCGCTCAAAACAGAGTACCAAACATAGTGGACATACACTGGCAAAGGGTAAAACCTAGAAGAAAAAAAAACTAATACACAAAAAACTTCAAAAATGATCGATAAAAATGCCGTCAAAGGATAAGAGCACACAGAATCATCCATCAGTTATAGAAGGAAGACAAACACAAGCCGCTAGGAGGAAACTGGAAGTAGAGGACCAGAGTGGTCTCACTATGGTATTGGCATTTGTGAAAGCCATGAGACTTGGGTCAAACTAACAACTTAGTCGTCTAAAATTTGGTATCCCTGCTGCACCAAACACAGTCTACTTTACACAAAAAATATCTATTGCACCCAAAAGTTGAAGAAAATCAACAAAAATTTAAACGGAGGGGCTGGCACCTTGCCTTGCCGAAAGACTAGCCCAGCACTTGGGTGCTCAGCAAAGAAAAAATAATTCCCATGCTCAAAAAAGCACGAAAGGCAAAAATCCTACCGTAAAGACATATGGCTCGTGAGCGTAAGAGTGCGCTACGTCTACGACCTTTATGCGCACGATCCCAGGGCGGGCCCTGTATCTCAAAGGCCTCTTTAAACTGGTACGCACCCTAGGCGATGGCATAGAAGGGAGGACACGCATGTTTGAATACATATGTCAGTACGGAGAAAACTTCAATCTTGAAAGGTATATGTAAAAAAGAAAGACAGCTCTCCAAATAAGTGATCATTTCCAGCCCTGCGGTATACTACTATACCAACCATCCTCGTGAAAGGCAAGCTAGTCGGCAAGACAAAGAAAAGTTATTGCAAGCGATGACTCAAAAAATAAACTAAATATACAATCCTGAGTTGCGTAGCTGTACATAAATGACGATTAGTTTCCATAAAATTTGTAACTACATACTAAATGAATTTTTGACGCGATTCCAACATTTCACAAACAACTGAAATGTTTTGGTTTCTAAATGCTTTTAAAGCGTAACTAACGTGGGCAGAGTTTTATGACCATAAAGCAGCCTTAGCATACTAGAGTACACCTTGTGCCTTTCATGAATACCTTCAAGTTCCATGCATAGTCCTCTGCTAACGTAAATGGCGACGCTAAAAGTAAAGGGTAAAAGTGGCATTAAATAATTCAACTAACGCTAGGATGGGCCACGCATCGTATTTCTACAACAGCTCGTGTGCAAATTTGCAGCTGCAATTTCAATACGCAATTTCCCAAGCAATGACAGTAGCAAGCAGACGACACGACAGTACTTTATGATTCTCACCTGTTTCATCCTTTGTCAAAAAGCCTGGTACCAATTTTAAGTGGATGGAACGAATGATTGGCCTGGGTGGGTTCCCAAACCGGAGCTTCGATTCGAGCTTCTGCTTCGATTGTGATATCGTGCTCTCAGTGACACCGAAGAGAGGAAATCCCTGCTTAATGGTTCATTCTTCTTTCCTGTGGTTAAGGAAGAGGATATCTATATTGTTAGTAATTTTTCGTTTGCTTCCATTGTGATTGTGCAAATCCCCTCCCAAGTCTATGAAGTGTCGAGTATTGCGTAAATAAAACGAATAGAAACGTTTCTTTTACAGGAAAGTAGGATATCTATTTAGCTTACCTATGTGAATCGTACGAAACATACAGGCCTCAAGACAAGTTTGTAAATGACTTTTGAATTTTGAAGGGGTCCTACCTGTAGATATCGAGTCCACGAAATCTTCGGCTGGCTGAGGTTAGGTTCAATGACCATTTCGACCCGAAGTTTTACTATTTATA
Source organism: Heligmosomoides polygyrus bakeri (assembly GCA_947359475.1). Taxonomy (NCBI): domain Eukaryota; kingdom Metazoa; phylum Nematoda; class Chromadorea; order Rhabditida; family Heligmosomidae; genus Heligmosomoides; species Heligmosomoides polygyrus. The sequence goes on along the minus strand of OX375868.1, from coordinate 72,142,942 downwards.
ACGAACTGCATAAGCGCTGCTTTTGATCCAGAGAGGATTGCCCCTGCAGCTTCATTTGTATCTGTAGAAAGAGTCATTGGAGACGTTGTTTTTCGCCATGCCATAGCATACGTATCAAAGGCGTTGCTCGTGGCTAGATTATTGCAGTGCTCGCTCTATCAGCACGGCTGCAAGAGTAGACGGCGGTTAGAAGCTGATGCAAATGACGCCAAACGCGGATGGAAGTGAAGGCGGATGTCGGGAAATCCGGTGAGTCCCATCATTTCCGTGCTGTCAACGGGTGGGCGTCACGCCACACTCCATCGCGGAGGTCATTGGTCAACGAAAACGGCCGACATCTTCAATCTCGCTTCGGAATGTGCAGCGCACTTCAGTGGTGACGTGCGCTGAGTTCTCAATCCTGAGCGAAATGTAGGACTAAGGCGGCAAAGCATTGGGTGGGAAACCACACAACACCAGTTCTATTTAAATTTATTACATGAAAATTCAAGCATTACAAATTTTTTTAAATTTTATGCTCTGTTAATGAGCCTATAGTAATTTGTACTTCTGGTAAAGAAGAAGGCAGTAAAAAAAGGAGTAGGAACCGGACGCTTATTGTGTGAAAGTCGACTGGAAGAAGAAGATATCGCATCTCGCCTCTGTTATAATAATTGAGGATAAAACTGACATAGTTTCAGGCAGAGCAAGAGAGATCTCAGCAGATGATTTTCTAATCAGCTGCATAATTCACAAAAAATAACTCAAAATGAAAGGTGAGCATGGAGATTGTTAGTAGACGGCGAATCTAGGTAGTCTAAAAATAGTCTAAGCATAAAGCTTGTTGCTTCGAGGTAAACGATCAGCCTCACCTCAGACCACCACTATAGGTGCCATCAACAGTCTTAATCGAACGCGTGGTTCCTAAACAACCATTGACGGAGAGTGTGTCTGTGATAGGAAATTTGAAGCAGAAGAAAAAGAGGAAGAGGAGGAAGAAGAAGATGAAGAAGATACTACGAGTCAAGTATACAGGTCGGATTTTGTAGCTCTTGTGCTTTCTAACAATTATGCCATCTACGCTTTTTCTGAAACGCGGCTGAAAGCTAGCCACTGCATTCCCGCCTTTTTAGGTAACATGGCCTTTGACTAAACCGTAGGGCCTATGTCATACCTTCGCTCACCCCGAGCGAAAGCGACGAACAGAGCGATGAGCGAAGTCTCTTCGCTAGCTTGAAGCTAGCGGATAGGCGCGCAGTTAATAGCGTTGTGTGCAGCTGCGTCGTAGCATCGCTACCGATGCTGGCTGACGCTCTGCTCAGCTCAGCGACGCGGTCGCATCGGTAGCGATGCCGTATCGCTCGAAAGTATGACACCCCGCTAGCGAGGCTTCGCTAGCGGTGGATCGGACAACTGCTACAGGCGTCTGCCCCTCCACAACGTCTGATGCCGTCTCTTCCCCAATTGTGTTAGTTGTCCATCGCCTTCGCTAGCGAAGAGCGATGGTATGACATAGGCCTAGACTTCCAAGCTCTTTAGTATTGAAGGAATAAGTGGAAAACTCGTATGAAGTATTCTGCGCTGACATTATGTATGAGGGATTCAGCTTCAGAACCATAGTTTTGTACAGAGCACCGTCCTGTACAACCAGTGCAACGGTCCAACTCAGTAAAGTCTTAGGTGACCTAATTGCTTGTGAACTGCAAACCGTTATTATAGGGGATTTCAACATACCAAATTTCAATCAAAATATTTCTTTATCTGCATTGAATCTGATATGCTTAGAAGAATTAGTGTACTGTCATAAACTTTTTCAGCACGTGTCAGTACCGACAAGGGGATTTAACGTCCTTGACCTTGTTCTTTCTAGTAGTGTCACTTATTGAAAACCTGAACGTTTCGAGCTCAGTAGGATCAAGTGATCACTGTAGTATTTCCTTTGACATTGCATCCTGTCAAATGGATAGCATACCTGTCTTTCTTAGGTTATACTCTAGATGCAACTTCGATGAAGTTAACGAATGTCTCGCCCAAATCCGCTGGATTGACCTGTTTGAGTCGAAAACAAATGTTAGTGAAAAATATGAGCTTCCTCTAGCAATACTTCAGGAGGCTATAGAGAAATATGTTCCGTGGGGAATGGTGACGTTTTTCAAGTCTACACATCTTCCTCAATACTCACGGAATATGTTGACTCACAGAGATCGCTTGTTTCAAGAGGCCAGACGTTGCAATTATTGGACTAAATACAAGGTATTTTCTGAAAAATATCATAAAGAAACTGAAGCGCTACAACGTCCATCTAGAAAAAAAGGTAGCTGAATGTCGGAGCAAGCAAAGCTTTTACAAGTACTTAAACAGTAAAATTAGAGGTCCAAATCAAGTAGGATCTCTCAAACACGAGGGAGTTATTGCTACGGTAGCTGAAGATAAAGCGAACCTGTTGGCAAATATATTTGCAAGAGTTTATGAAAATGATAATGGACAGACACCGTCTAGCTTTTCGCCTCATATAGAGGGTGATTTTCCGTGGTTTGACGCAAAGCAGCTTTATGATCCAATAATGAAGCGACCAAAGTCAACGTCGGTTACGCCTGATCTTATTCCACTTTTCTTCTTTCAAAAAATTGCTCGCGTAGTATGTGGGCCTCTTGCTTATTTCTTCAACCTATCTATGATGTTCAGCGAAGTCCCTCTTCGTTGGAAGCATTCGTTCATAACATCAATTTTGAGGAAGGAACCAAGCTGTAACCCTGAGAATTATCGCCCTGAAAGTGTCACCTCTATTTTATGTAGACCATTTGAAAAAGTACTGAAGGAACATCCACGGATCTCCCTCGATAGAGAGCCTTCGGGCTCTCTTGTTAAGAGGGATCTCGGGCCGCTTGTCGCAGGGCCACGTGGCGCGTCCCCGGGTGGTGGATAGGGGAATTAAACGCGAACCAAATGCGACCGTGTACTGCCCAGAGACGCAGGTGGGATGCAGGGGATGGACTCCTTGCTCCTGCTGTGTCGGGTCGATGCGTTCCTTGTGCGTGGGAGCGGCATGTTCGTGCACAGTGTGCGTGGATGTGTCCGTGACTGTGCGGATTGTAACTGTGTCGGCTCGGCCAAAAGCTTGCACTCGGTAGACTGGGAGTACATGTAAGGCGATTCGAGGCCGCCTTAAGTCTCGCCCCGTCCCTTCGGGCAGTCTGGCTGGCTGCCCGGAGTTCTTCGCCCGCACGACAGAGCCTGACTAGCTACCCGTGTTGTATTCCAGTCAAACACAGCAGCACTAAAGGGCCTCATTCCCCTGACCCCGAAAGAGCCCCCATTTCTGCAGCGATGGGAAGGACGAGTACGGAGAGGCTGCTAAAATCTCAGGGCCTAACCAGGCTGCGCAAACTGAGAAGGACTAGGATGACGATCTGTACTTACAACGCCCGCACGCTTGCGTCGGAAGCATCCGTCGAGGACCTGATGATGCAAGCCAGGAAGATCAAGTACGACGTCATCGGACTGACCGAGACGAGAAGACACCACCCCCTACACGCCGCCTACGACTCCGGAGAAGAACTGTTCCTCGGAACATGCGACAGCAGGGGAGTAGGCGGCGTTGGTGTCCTCGTCAACACGCACTTGGCCATGAACATCGATTCGTACGAGTCTCTGACAAGCCGAATCGGACGTCTGCGACTGAAGCGATGTGGCTCCGTGCCAGCCTTGACTGTGTTCGTCGCGTATGCCCCAACATCCGACTACGACGACGAAGACGTCGAGGCCTTCTACGTGGAGCTGGAGAAGTTCTATAAGGAGGATCACACCTTCTACAAGGTGATCGTCGGCGACTTCAACGCCAAGATCGGGCCACGAAGGTCGCCGGAAGAACTTCACATCGGAACCCACGGTTTGGAGTGGAACGAGCAAGGTGAAAGGCTGTCTGAGTTTATCATGTCGACCAAGACCATCCATGGAAACTCGCAGTTCCAGAAGCCTCCCTCCCTACGATGGACCTGGGAATCCCCCGGTGGCCAGTTCCACAACGAGATCGACCACATCATTTTCAATCGCAAGTATTGCCTGACCGATGTCTCCGTTGTCCCCAAGTTCTACACGGGATCGGACCACCGCCTCCTTCGCGCGAGGTTCCGCTTTTCGCGTCAAGGAGAGAAGGCCGCGAAGTTCAAGAAGAGGAGTCCCAGAACGTCCATCAACTGGGATCTCTACACCTCTCTTGTCGGCCTTTGGGAAGATGCCGTCATGGACAACGTCGACGAGGAATACGATCGCTTCGTGCACCATCTCCATGATAGTGCTAAGGGAGCCGAGAGCTTGAAAACCACCAAGAGACGCCTGTCTCCGGAAACTCTCGAGCTGATACGCCAGCGTGGAGCAGCACGAGCGTCAGGCAACTATCAACTGACGTCCGAGCTTGCAAAGCTATGCAAAGCGGCGATAAGGGAAGATCTCAAAGAGAGAAGGGCAGAAGTGTTGACTGAAGCAGCAGAGGCAGGGCTGAGCATCCGCAATGCCCGCCGGAACTTCGCCAACTTCAAGACCAAGATGACCGCTCTCCGACGTCCTGACGGAACCGTCACCTCTTCCAGAAGGACCATGGAGAAAGTCATCCACGACTTCTACTCCGATCTCTTCGATAGCCACGTCCACCTGCCCCTACGCCATCTTCCGCAGGATGGATACGTCATCCCCTCTGTTCTCCCTTCCGAGATCCGACACGCCATCTCGTCGGTGAAGAAACGTACAGCACCCGGTCCTGACAGGATCAGAGCTGAACACCTGAAGAACCTCCCGCCAGCGCTCATCAACACCTTGGCGCGGTTCTTCACACGCTACCTGTCCGAATGCAAGGTTCCATCTCAGTGGAAGACCAGCAAGACCGTCTTGCTGTACAAGAAGGGAGACGTGCACGACATTGGCAACTATCGCCCGATCTGCCTGTTGTCCGTAGTCTACAAGCTGTTCACTCGAGTCATCCTGAATAGCGTTAGTAGAACGCTGGACGAAGGACAGCCATGCGAACAAGCAGGATTTCGGAGAGGATTCAGCACGATCGACCACATACACACCATTACGAAGCTCATCGAGGTGTCGCGAGAGTACAAGCTGCCGCTGTGCCTTACGTTCATTGACCTGAAGAAGGCATTCGACTCCGTCGAGACTGAAGCGGTCATGGAAGCCCTGCTCACCCAGGGCGTTCCTACTCAGTACATCAGAGTCCTTCGAGAGCTGTACAGTGGATTCACGACCAAGATTTCACCATTCTACAACGACGTCGTCATTGACGTGAAGAGAGGGGTTCGACAAGGGGATACCATATCCCCGAAGCTCTTCAGCGCCACCCTCGAAAACGTCATGCGCGAACTAGAATGGGAAGACATGGGAGTGAAGGTCGACGGCCGGCAACTGCACCATCTCCGCTTCGCTGACGACATCATGCTCATAACACCGAGCATCAGTCAGGCGGGACGAATGCTGGCCGACTTCGATCGTGTATGTGGAAGCGTTGGACTGCAGCTGAACCTTACGAAGACGATGTTCATGAAGAACGGATGGGTTTCTGATGCCCCATTCTCGCTCAACGGAACGAACATCTCCGAATGCTCCAGCTATGTGTATCTGGGTCGCGAAGTCAACATGGCCAACGACCTAGCACCAGAGCTGAGCAGGAGGAAACGAGCGGCTTGGGGAGCTTTCAAGAGCGTCGAAGAAGTCGCGAAGAAGACGAAGAACGTCCGACTCCGTGCCCACCTATTCGACTCCACTGTTCTTCCTGCCCTAACATACGCCTCAGAGACCTGGGCTATACGAAAGCAGGATGAACACGCGATCAGCGTCGCGCAGCGTGGAATCGAGAGGACGATGCTCGGAGTGACACGACTCACGCAAGTGAGAGAAGGCCTCCGGAGTTCCGAGCTTCGCCGACGTTCGAAGATCAGAGACGCTGTCGCATGGGCCAAGTCGTCGAAAATTAGGTGGGCCGGCCACGTAATGCGATTCGCAGACACCCGCTGGACGAGAGCCGTCACAGACTGGATTCCGCGGGATGTCAAAAGAACACCAGGACGCCCACCAACGCGTTGGTCGGACTTCTTCGTGAAAGCCCTGAACGACCGATATGACGCTCTTCGTGTCCCTCGAGCGAGGAGGATCCATTGGACCACTCTGGCACGCGACAGGGACGAATGGAGACGCTGCTGGCGCCCGCTCGAGCAAGTCGATGATCAACGGGACGACAGGTGATACAGGTGATACTGAAGGAACATATAATTAGGTAAATCTCTGCGCGTGGAATCATATCCGAGAATCAACATGGATTTGTTCCTGGCCGCTCTATAGAAACAAACTTGCTTTAATGTATTGATGACTGGTCTTCCGCACTCGACAACAAACGCAGTTGCGACATCTTATATTTCGATTTCGCAAAGGCCTTTGACCTAGTGTCTCACAAAAAATTGCTTTTCAAGCTGGAAAGATTGCAGTTTCACCCTCTACTCCTAAAATGGACAGCAGCAGGACTTTCCAAGTCAAGTTAGGGCATGTATTATCCGAGATAAAGCCTGTCCCAAGCGGTGTACCACAAGGCGGCGTTCTGCCTCCAATTCTATTCAATATATATGTATCCGATTTAGCTGAAGTTGTTCAAAATTTTGGCGTCTCAGTGAAAAAGTATGCGGATGCGGATATGCGGATGATCTAAAAATACAATACAATACAATATAATACAATATATTTTCCGACCCAAATGACACTGCTAGGTTGCAAACGGCAATCAATTCATAAGTGAAGTGGACTAAAGAATGGCAACTGCCTCTGTCACCCCAAAAGACTAATTTTATGCAGCTTAGAGCCAGTTCTCCAAATTGCTTGACCTCATACGATGTCAGAGTTGTCAGAGTTTTTTCGAGTGATTCCGTCAAAAATCTACGGTTTCATTATTACAGTAACTTTTATTTTTCTGAACATGTCAGAGTTTGATGTAGACAGGCAATAATGCATACCTATCATATATTCAAAGACCTTTGCAGTAATAATGAATCAATTTTCCTTCGAGCTTACAAATATTATGTCAGGCCTATTGTTGAATCTAGTGTCACAATGTTTTCGCCACTTAGGAAAAAAGATATATTGCGTAGAAAGAGTTCAAAACAATTTCACACGAAAACTCTTGGCGAGCACCGGTGCTTCCTCGTACCACAGAATGCCGAGCGCAGTAGACAGCAATAGACTTCTGGGTCTACCGTCGCTAGCAACTCGTCGTAAACTTTTGGATGTTTGCACTGCTCACAAGCTGCTGCATCACGGATGCACCAAAGCAGTTATTTACTTTGGCAAACTCGCGCACTAGGGGTGTTATGCTAAAACTCACATTGCCCCGACCAAAATCCAGAGTATATTCATTTAGTATATGACAACTCGTTTAGATATAGAAGTGGTAGCGCATACCTCAGGGTCATTAAAGATATTTCAAAGGTCTTATCTCCTGGTCAATTCAAGCAGACTGTGAGCAAATTATTACTCAGATATGACGTTTCTTGAAACTGACTAATTTGGCATGTAATACCGAGCATGTAATACCGACTTTCATTTTCAGCCAGCTTTCTTGTTGTTTCTTCATGCCTGTTTTAGTTGCTCTTTTTCTGCTTTACTGCCTTCTGTTTTTATTAGAATTGTTGAGTGGCTGTTTTATTTGTATGTTTGTATGCTATTTACTGATGCCCATCAGAGAAGTTACCACTTCCGCCCGTTCCAGAAGCATGCCAAAACCCCAGCCTGACGAGTCGACCTGCGTCGCGCAAATCTCGCCCAATTCCCAACCCCGAGCCGCCTGGGCTCAATATTCACGCAAGATGAGAAGTACGTCTTCTACCTTAACCCTGCCAAGCAGCGAGTCTGGGTGAGGCCTGGTGACCTGTTACCGACCTTCGTTCGGCGAGAAGCACCTTTGGAGCTTTTTGGGTCTGCGCCCATGGATCGGTTTACCGGAAGCTGTTTCCCAACAGCACTACGATGAACTCCAAGGCCATGGTGAACGAAATAGAAGAGATGGGCGGGTGACTCGCTCTTATTCATTCGCAGCGCTTCAAGAAGGTTCTCCTCTTCGACAACGCCGCACCCCATCGGGAACAAGTAACCACGGATAAGCTTGCCCAGCTGGGCTACGTTCACATGCCTCACCTACCGTATTCGACGGACATCTCTCCATGCGACTACCACTACTTCTAGAGCCTACAGGACTTACTGGTCAGTAGGGACACAAGAACCCAAGCAGTTCTTGACAACCATATCGAGCAGATGATCAACACCAGACCCAAGCAGTTCTGGAAGGATGGGATCAGGAAGTTGGCTGAGCGATGGCGGCAAGGTCATTGCCCTTAATGGCGAATACATTCCTCAGCATCGTTGAGTTGTAATTAAGAGATAAAGTTTTTTTCAATTTGTCACATTACTTTTGGCCCTCCCCCCCCCCCCCCTAATATAATAAACTGATAAGTATATAGTGCGAAATGGAGGACCAGCGCAACGAGCATTAACACTAACCGCAGCTAGAGAGTGGGTATAATATTCTTGATAATTCAGAGTGAATATTCTGAAGGATATGCTGAATTATATTATAAAATTTTATGCATCGCTATTGTAATTGGTTCCCGACTTAATACTCATATGGCCCGGTTATTGTACGAGTGCCAACCACATTATCTAAGCGTCCATTCCTTTCGAAGGTTATGTGAACACAGTGTAATTGCTTCCAAAGTTCTCGCTCCCGATACGATCTACAGACCGCATGTTTTTCCACTACTCAGCTCCGTGTCTGGGAAGGTCAATGGATCTACGAACACTCCATAGGAATGATGTCGTAGCTCTGTTAAGAATGGAAAATGGTACTCACGTTACCATGTTTTCAATAGGGCTTCACCTTGCTCACTACTCCGTAAATATGGTTCAATGTTGTTTCCTATTTACACGCTTTTTTGAAAACCTTCCTCTCTTGGATTTTTTCTCCTCATTACTCATGCTAGCTTTTTTAATTCATTTTATTATTATTTTTTGTTTCACAAGCGCCATCCCTCTTTTAATGCGTTTGTTCCTGTGGAACTGGGTGGTAGTAAGCATTACATCGTTATCAACACTATCCTATCTGATGATATCACCAACACTGCGAATCTGCACGCTAGTGATCGGCTTTCTACCCAACTTGGAGGATGTACTTGAGACGTTTGTATACCCATGTAGCGAAGCACCTACAGATTCCTATGGTGCAAGGAACGAGACACCATTGCCAACTGGTGGGGTAGTTGCTGGTCTGCGCAGTTGGGGTTAGATAACGGCTCGACAGCGTTTGCGTTTTTTTAGATGGGTTGTCTTAAAGCTAGCCTCGATTTCTGGGTTCCACGAGCCGTCTACGCTATTCTTTGAACGAATCATCGAATGGTTTTGTCATCAGCTGTTCCTTCCTCTACTGTTCTTGAGCGCGGCTTTATGATTGCATGAACTAATTAATAAAATACATACATTGCATTTTATAGCGATTGTATGCCTAGTTGAAGACCACTACACTGACTGTTGTAAAACTGCTTAAATTAAACAGCAAATTCTTCGCTCACAAAACCAGCTGATACTTAGACTGATTCCACTAACCCAAATCTTTTTAAGAGTAATTGAATTAAATGGTATCGGGCAGGATTTATACACAGATGTCGTTAGGTCTTTGAAGCCTTCGCATTATGTCGCACGTCAAGTGCCCATGCAAAGTGATGAACCCTGGCGAAAGAGAGTGACGAAAAGTGGATGACGCCGGTCAATGACTCAGTAATGGATTGCAATGAATGCGAGGCGATGAATATGGCTTCACCGCAAACACACCACGAGAGAGACACTCCGGTTCAAGACCACTGTTTCACTGTGTGTATCTATTAGAAGCAGAAATGTGTAGAGTGTGAATATATACGACCATCAAGGCCGCCAGTGTCGCTACATATATGCAATTACCGTAGGCAAACCTAATCAGCAAAGTGCATGACAAGGCAAGGTGTGAAACAAGAAACTTCAGCGAATGAAGTGGAGGTTTTTGAGAGGGTTACGCTAAACTGGAGCCGTCATACACTCTACATCTGGACGCAATTCGTATACGCAATTTGAATGCGTGTTTAGCCTACAACAACTTGCCGCTGACTGTCGACGAAGAAGTCAGTGCTTTGCCCTTTCCATACAAGCCTGGAACTATCTCAACGACTCCATAGGGATAGAGGGCTTGGTTGGCCTGGACGGGAAATTCGATCCAAGGGCTTGGAATTGGCTGCATGCGACAGTCGGCGCCTCCTTCACCTACGTTACCACGGGCCTCTTTTCATCGTATTTTGATTTTTCGTGAAGAATAAAATTTATTAATTCATTTTTAAGAGCATTTAGTTGGAATATTACTTCATGTTGATATTCAGGAAAAAATCCTGGCGTGTGGGTATGTATTGAAAAAAGTGAGGCTTAACCGCTACAGCTGTAGATTGAATACAACATCATGAAGTGCACTTTACGGGATAAAATAGAAAGGCATTTAGTAAAAAAATTCAAAAAGAGTTCAATCTACCGCGATGGAATAGTTTTTGAGTTGATACGGACGCCTTATTATAAGCGTCTGAATAAGATTTGTTGTATACCTCTCTGCCTGGTATACAAATCTGCTGGGTCTCCTTCCTGCGACCCGTCTGCTCCGAGAGCCACTTGGTGAGAGAGAGAGAAATGTAGAGAAGATTTATTGAGGGAAAGATAAGGAGAACAATATCCACAACTGGGGAGTCGTGGACCCGACCTTAGCATGCCAAGGCCTCCTGCTGCCGGCCTTTTATGCAGTCCGCTTCCCGCCTCGCCTGCTCGCGATCTACTTACTTGTTAGCGGGAGACCACTCCTTGGGTGGTCATCGGCGTCCAACTTGCCGAACACGGACTCAGCCATCAGGTCAAACGTCTGGGTCACTGCCACAACACCTCCCCTAGTAGGAAAATAATTTTAACTGTTAAATACTTATCCTACTACAAAAATCAGAATTACAAATGGAATTTAGACAAATACACTCAACAACAGAAAACTACGCGGTAGGAGATCCATATCGTTGGACTGGTCGTCTGATCCTCGTTGACCGGCGCAGAGGAGGTGGCGTTTGAGGAGAAGAGTGGCGTTGGCGATCCGTAGCATTGGTTGCATCGTTGTTGACGGGTTGAGAAAGAGGTACACCGCGACGTTGATCATCTTGTAGCTCGAGGACATCCAAAAGTGTTTTCAGTGCCGAATCGTCTTTAAGACTGTCATCTCCATCAAGGCGTGGGCGCATTTGATTCGCATGCTTCCGAATCACCTTTCCCTTTACCTCGACTTCATAGTTCACGGCTCCAACACGCCCTTTCACCACGCCTTTCGTCCAGACAAAATGTGGTGCTTTCCACTGCTGTACAAATACCTTGGCACCAATTTTGAACTTCCGCGAAATAGTTCCGTGCTTCCTATTGAACTGTTCTTCCATTGTCTCTCGCCTTTCTCTTGCGCGAGGATCTTCTGATTCCTGCTTCAGCGGTATCAACAAGCTTAGCCGCGTCCGAATTTTCCTCCCCAAGAACACTTCTGCGGGAGTCTTCTCGTTCAATGCTGAATTTGGCGTCGTCCTATACGCCTCTAGCACTACGTTCAACGTTTCCTCCGTAGGTCTCTCCTCCCCTCTAAGCTTTTTGATACCTCGTTTCAGAGTATCAACAAAGCGTTCCGCCTGCCCATTCGACTGCGGATGATAAGGGGGAGTTCTAATGTGCGCAATTCCTCCTTCTTCGCACATACTCTTGAACTGATCTGACACGAATTGTGTACCATTGTCACTCACAATGGTTTGCGGTAGTCCATATCGCGCAAACAGGCTCTTCAAAACCTTCACGGTTTCTCTCGCCGAGATGTTTCTCATCTCTACCATCTCTGGCCACTTACTGAAAGCATCGACTATTACCATGTAGTAATATCCATGCATCGGTCCAGCGAAGTCGACGTGTATTCGTTCCCATACCCGAGTTGGGGTTGGCCAAGTCTCTAAAGGCACTTTGATAGGAGACTTCGCATTCTCCTGGCACTTTGAACACTTTTTTACTACGTCTTCACAATCCTTATCAACGCTCGGCCAATACACATAGCTTCTTGCCAACTTCTTCATCCTCACAATCCCAGGATGTCCTATGTGTAGTTCTTTCAAGACTTTCGCCTGTAGTTCCCGAGGAATTACAACTCTTTCTCCAGTCATAAGGCACTTCCCTACAACTGACAGTGTCTCCCTTCGGTTGTAAAACGGAACCAGCTCGGACTTTCCTTTGGACCATCTTCCTGTTCTCACACATGACTTGACCTTTTTGAGCATTGGATCCCTTTCCGTACACGTCTCTACGTGCTCATGAGTGACAGGCGGCTTCCTGATGCAATCCTTCAATAACAGAGACACATCGCTTTCTACAGCAGCGATCACAATGTCTTCTTCTTCATAACGATGTCTTTGCATCAATCTTGACAAGCCATCTGCTTGACCGAACTTCGCTGTGTTGACATACTCTATGTCAAAATCATATCCAAGCAAAGTTGTCGCCCATCTCATAAGTCGATTCGCTGAGTAAACCGGAACTCCTTTCTTGTCACCGAAAATGGCTAACAATGGCTTGTGGTCTGTCAAAAGCAGAAACTTCCTGCCGAACACATACTTGTGGAACTTCTTGACAGCGAACACAAGCGCAAGTGCTTCCTTTTCGATCTGCGAGTAGTTCTTCTCAGCGCTTGTCAGTGATCGAGAAACGTGTGCAATTGGCTTCTCAGAACCATCTGAGTACCTATGCGAAATGACACCTCCGATGCCATATTCGCATGCATCCGCCGCAACGACAATCTTCTGTCTAGGATCGTAGTGAGCGAGATTCAGTTCACTAGACAGTGCTGCCTTCAGGTCACAAAACGCTTTCTGGTGCTGCGATGTCCACTCCCACTTGACATCCTTCTTCAACAGAACATCTAGCGGTCCTCGTAATTCCTTTATCGTTGGCATGAATGCGGAATAATATGTAACCATGCCCAGGAATGCTCTCAGTTGGCTGACATTCGTCGGTTCCACCATGTTCTTGATAGCTTCCACTTTATCCGGATTTGGCCTTCTACCGTTTCTGTCTACGATAAAACCAAGATATCGTATCTCTGGCTTGGAGAACGCACACTTCTCCAGGCGTACTTTGAATCCGTAATCCGCGATTCTTCCGAACAACGCAAACAAGTTTTCCTTGTGTTCCTGCTCCGTTCTACCACACACAAGGATATCGTCCAGATAAGTCGTTACTCCTCTCAGACCTAATACCATCTTATTCATTATCTGCTGGAAGGTTCCAGGCGCAGTCTTTATCCCGAACGGTAAGCGATTGTACTGAAACAATCCTCTGTGCGTGTTGATCACCACCATCTTCTTCGCATCTTCAGATAACTCTATCTGCAAATAGGCATCTGACAGATCTATCTGCGAGAACACCGTTCCTCCATTTAACGACGCAAAGATATCCTCTGGCACTGGCAAAGGATAATCGAAAGACTGCAATGCTTTGTTAAGACCCGTTGAGAAATCTGCGCAAACTCTCAACTTCCCATTCTGCTTCTTTACGCATACTATTGGTGCAGCCCATTCACTGTGGCTCACCGGGGTTATCACACCCATTTGCAGAAGTCTATCGAGTTCTTTGTCGACGGACTCTACTGCAGCATGCGCTACTGGTCTGCAACCTCGAAAAACTGGACGAGCATTCTGCACAAGCTGTAGTTCAGCTTTCTCCTTTGTGCAGAGTCCCAGACCCTCTTCAAAAACACTAGGAAACGTCTTCTTCAATTGCTCTCCCAGATCGGAGTCCTTCACTTTCACTTGCGCTACCATCATCTTCATATGGTACACCATCTCCTCATTTTTCTGGATCCACTCTAGTCCCATAAGGGAGTTGAAGGGCGTTACATACGCGTAGCCTTCCTCTCTACGGCCCTTCATCTTGAATTCACACCACAATTTCCCATGTATCTTCATGGAACTTCCACTGGCGTTTTTCACAACGACATTTGTCCTCTCAAGCTTTGGAGCTCCCATCTGCCTCCAGACATCTTCATTTAGCAGGGTTATGTCCGAGCCAGTGTCGAGTAAGAACTCCACTCGGTGACTGTTTACCACTGCCTCCACATACATGCGTGTCGAATTGACATCAGCAGCGGCATTCGCTATGATCACTCTAACGTGCCTTTTGGAGCCTTTCTTAGTCCTCTTGCTTCTGTTCTTACTGCGATGTGTTTTATCTGTGGCACTCTTGCGACCACCATTTCCTCGGAAGACTGTATCGCAGTATTTCTCCTTATGCCCAGTCTCCTTACACTTCTTACAAAACCAGGGCTTCAACTTACACTGTCTCGCATAATGCTGTCCTTCACAATTCCAGCAAACCACCGGCTTCTTTTCAAACTTCTGAGCTTCCTCTACAACTTTCACGTTGCCAGCAATAGTGTCACTGTCCCTTTTCAGACTCAAGAACTTCTCACATTCCTTGTGCAAATCCTGGAGTGACACTTTCCTTCCTTCATTGTACTCTCTGTCTAGCACTGCAATGAGCCGTTGCCTTATTTCAGCCTCCTTTTGGGATTTCAGACCGAAAATCCATAGCAAACATTTAATTCCATCAGAATCCAGCTCATGGATTTTCGCCTTCTCGCAGAATTCGTTCACTCTACCAGTGTAGGTGAGGTAGTCTTCGGAGTCACTCTTCTCCAACTTCAAACATTGGTATCTCGTGGTGAACTCCGATGTTTTGAAGTCAAACAGCTGCTTCAGTGTAAGCACTGTTTCATCAAAACCAATCTGAGACACCTCTCGTGGCAGTACATGCCTCTGGTACTTCTCAAATGTGGTTGAGTCCAACTTTTCACAAAGCAGTCTGACCCTGGCACTCTCTGGTAGTTGCCTTGCATCGTCAACCAGCACCTCCTTGTACCTTGAATACCACCTGGTAAAGCTCATCTCCGTCTCTGGATCGAATACAAATCTTTCGATCCGATTGCTCAATGCAGACATCACGCTGGGAACGGATACTTCTTCGGGTTCCGTCTTTACTCTACTCGTCCCTGCCATTTGACTCATAACCATGGCAATCATATCCTTTTGCTGCTTTTCCGCTATCTTCCTCTGCTCCTCCATGAGCTCTTTAAACATTGTCATCACCAGCTGAGGATCCATGGCTTCTCTTCCAACTCCAATCACAGAACCTTTCTATACACTCGGTTTCTCTCCAACTAGCCTCTTACAGGCTACACGGGCTCTCTCTTCCAGAACAACAATCAATGTTGTTCGCAACAAGGCCACCTGGAGCTCTTCCTTCTTGAGCTCGAAACAATGTCGCACCTTCCTTTGCGACAAGTGGCTTCCTATTCCTGATCGCCACTGTTGTATACCTCTCTGCCTGGTATACAAATCTGCTGGGTCTCCTTCCTGCGACCCGTCTGCTCCGAGAGCCACTTGGTGAGAGAGAGAAATGTAGAGAAGATTTATTGAGGGAAAGATAAGGAGAACAATATCCACAACTGGGGAGTCGTGGACCCGACCTTAGCATGCCAAGGCCTCCTGCTGCCGGCCTTTTATGCAGTCCGCTTCCCGCCTCGCCTGCTCGCGATCTACTTACTTGTTAGCGGGAGACCACTCCTTGGGTGGTCATCGGCGTCCAACTTGCCGAACACGGACTCAGCCATCAGGTCAAACGTCTGGGTCACTGCCACAACAAGATTGGGCTGGAGTGGTATGGAGATGTAGTCGTACCTCGTGTGTTACCTAGCTTGATTGAGCCACGTTACGAAGCCCTGGCAGAGCGACGAAGCTGTAAAGAAGGAAGGGAATCGGTAGTGCGGACCAGAGGCAGAATGCTCCTTAATTTTGATAAGCCTCGACAGCCGATGTAAGCTTGATGTAAGGCGATATCTAATTGTTGTGTCACAATTCATTTCTTCTCTTGTAGTCTCCTTCGAAGAGCATTAAAAACGTTCCGAAAGCACTGACGCATAAAGAGGCAAGAAGCCAATTAATAAGAGAATAGGCGCCACTGCACAACAGCCTTAAAAGCATCCAGCATTTCTATATGAACAAGACGATGAGGTTTCCGGGTGAGCTAATGGGTTGTTCGCTGACCCAAAGTCACTCTACCCATAGACAATCGTAAACGTTCCCGTGACAGAGAACTTCATCGAATACGCTCGGTGAGGTAATGAAATGGAGTTCATATTTAGACCCCATTGTTGACACCTTCCCAGTTTCCTCGACAACGTGATTTGGAACAAACCAAAGAAGCAAATTCATTTTCATGTCACTCAGTGATACATCGCTCCGGGATTCTTTTTCGAACCATTCTGTGCATAGGGAATGACGTCAACTGCAGGATTCTAATCCTGAAAGCTACGTGGAGGGTTGGAGTGCTATGCAGATCTTGTTGGGGACTGTGAATGCTATGACTGATCGCCTATCGTATGCTCATGACACATAAAATTCATCAGGGGCAATGTGCATAATTCAGATGCGTAGCGTGAGATGCAAATCAGAATCAAAAACTCTACATATTCATTCGAAACCCAAGTGGTTTATCAAGCCTTAAGAAACAAACTTTATTAAGGAAACCAAAGTGAGCAGTCTTATTCCAGACTGCTCGAGTGTTCGACATTACCAGGCGTTGCCCGTGGAGAAACCAAAAAATCGTGATAAACGTTTCAATTTCTTCTGGTGTTTCGAAGGATGGTGGTAGCCGGATAGTGCAAGGTGTGTCCGAGATTTCGAAAGCTTTCAAGCGCATTTCGTAAATGCGATAGCATAGCGAGCAGACTGGCTAGGTGCGTGCACCCACCTGGGTGGAGCATTGTTGCCGTTTGCATTACCATTCTGAGCCTCCCGCGGATGAATTCCTGTGCACCACTTAAATTCGTATGCTGCACTCTTCGAAAAAGTCGAAGCCGGTCACACTAACGTCGACCTTGGAATGCCTATAAATGGCGCATTCACAGCTTTGTGTGCAAATATGGGGCAAGGAAGTGACACAACAAGGTCGTCAAAGTACAGCGCCAATTTATTATATTGGAATCAGCATTGTGCGAGGCATTCGATATGTGGTTCCTTCCAATAATAGAATAGAAGCCCCAAATTCTAATCAGAAGAGAGCATTCGCAGCATGCGGAGCTTCACCTGTTTCGTGCAGCTTCAGACCTAAGATGGTGTTAAATGTCGTGTCGCAAAACAAAGCATTTGTCACCTACACCTCTTGTCAACCAAAACTGGGGCGGAAACTTACTGCTGATCGTAAATGTGAAGCGTGCGAATGCTCCGATTTGTTCTCTCCTTCAGTATTTCGAAAGTTGTGTTCTTTGCCGAATCATCATCATAGTGGAAGTAGCTAGATATGTCTCGGGGTTTTCGTAGCTGATTAGCTCTCGCTTACAGCAAGACTCAAGAAACTGAAGACCAAGGGGACAGGGATTCCACATCCGTGTTTTCTCCATCAACGAGGTAAATAAGATAGGACGTTTGATAATAATAAAGGAAAAGGCGCGGCCTCAATCAATCCATTTTGAGTGCGACACGCATTCCACTTCTACGGGATGTCCTGGAAGCGATATGAATAGGTATGTGGCCTACACAATGACTTCTGTTGGCCAGCCGATGAAAAAGTCGATGTATTATTCTTCCCAGGGAAGTCTGATGCCAATTCATCGACTCTGGAGGGAAGGAAGACTTGGGTGGGGTAGGCGAGAAATCAGAACCAAGAAGCTAGCGTCGGGTGCAAGCGAATGCCGGCACCTTCTCCTCCAACTGCGTTCTACGTGACTATGTCTTATAGTCTAAGATAAAACTGTTCCGAATAAGTCGAATAAACAGCACGATCCCAGCAGTAGTCGGACGTGCCTTATCGACACTTTTGATTCTTTAGGATCGAAAAACAGGGCTTCTGGAAAACTCAAATTTCTATGCGCTTGAATTTTATGTCTTATGTCTCATACTAGAGAGGAAAAATCAAAAATCTTTCAACGTGTTATACTTTAAGACATGCGCATCCAACACGCGCATTGTTACGCTTACTTAATTTATAGTGGAAATGCAATCCGCGTGGAGGTTTTCAATGCGCCAATTTGTGGGTTTTTACGCGGCTGTGCCGAACCTTTTTACATAGCTTGCGATTTTGATTGTCTTCCAATTTCTTAGATTTCCTAAAAACAAATTAGCCAAATTTTGCTGTTGGCAAGAATTGGGAAGCTTCTTATTTTTCTTTCATGAAATAATTAAGGCAACCTCGAAGCTCTTACGACTGGAACGCGATGAACTACGCAACATAAACATCCCTGGTACGCCATCGTTCGAAATATTCATGCAATCTTGGACGATTATCAAAACGTTCATAAGAATGGCATTACATAAGCGGCTTATCGATGAATTCAGGGGCCTTCTCCATTCCTCATCGTCAAAAAACGTCTGAGCAGGAGAAAGTGATAAAAAGAAAGAGAAGGCTGTTAAAGTAGTCGGCCATACTGACGGCTCAGCACAGATGTACGCGGATTCAATGCGACCATTTATCGATAGAAATTACAAAAAGAGATAGAGAGATAGAGAGATGAGAGAGGAGAGATGAGATAAATGACATTTTGGCAATCTTTCAACCAAACACAACCAAACAATTGGAACTCTGAAGCAATATCCAAATTTAAGTACCAGAATCTTTGAAAACAGTAAAGAATTGCACTGCAGGATTCATCAGCACTCCAACATTGTAGTGTTTGTCTAACAGGTCCTTCAGCGTTTCTGGATTGCTATTCTCCTTTATCGGAAACGCACGCATGAACGTACACAGGACTCTTACCTTTCTGTAACACGAAAGTGGATTGTTCATTGGAGCAACTAGGTATCGGAATGGAGTCGCGTGCTCTATTGAAGTTAACAAAGGCCTTTTTCCACAAAGGGAAAAACAAGGATGGGAAGGCAAATTTACCTAACAATAAGGCCAGCGCTGTTGCCATTAGCAGAGATTACCTCATTCAAATATGTCTAGACATGGAAGGCCTATGTGATCGATCTTCTCAATCGACTGACGATTAATCGACTTTTTCACTGCAATCGAAGCAGAGGACATATTGACAATTGTTCGAGGCCTGTTCAAGCTGTTCGCCGTTGATTTATTGGGGCTGACGTTTCGGCGCCATCGCCTTCTTCAGAGCCTGGATAGTCGAAGAGACATTTGAAGACCATTTGCCCAAACATCATTTCATTTTTCAGGAGGAAACTAAAAGGGAAAAAAGGGGACAAAAGAAGATCTCAAGAGCGAAAAGTAACGCCAACCTTTTTAGTGTAAGTCGGGGGAACGTCCACTAGTCACCCCTAGCTGGAGAGTGGTTAACCTGGGTGGGTGAGCTCGGGTTAAATCCCATATGATACCAACGTTGACGTTGATGTTGACGTTGCTCGCAGGAGGATAGAAAATATACAACCAACAATCTGGGACGACAGTTGGAAATAAAGACTGAGGCGTCATTGCCTATAATCCTGACACTAAGTTTAAATTGGGTCCCAAAAGGCAATACTGCGTGCTGTTCACTCTAATTGACTTTCTTCTTACTTTTCTCGGATAAACACGGCTGCTGCTTTCAGGTCGTGGCTTTCGTAGGCTAATACGATCAGCTCTCGTGCCAATAAATTATGGCACGAAGTGTATGGGCAGACGTACGATAGCGTTCACCTTTAATTCACTCAGACCGCAGAAATACGTCACATCTATGAACAGTCGTTGTCCGCTGAGACAACAATACACGGAACTAGCTTTAACATAATAATGGCCTGGTATATATTTACGGAAGAAACGGGCCTGGCTGCCGGCCTTAAATTCATATTAGGGCAAAGAACTCTACGAGCAAATAAAAAATCTCCGAAAGGCCTGCAAGTTGCAGATCCCTCACAAAGTTTGGTAATTTAAGAAATTTCTTTTTACGACATTTCTTTTAATATAATGAAATTAATGCTAAATCAATGAATCCTGTTAGAGGTAGTCCATGCAACATTCTGATAAACGGTAGTGAACATGTTGCTCCACACGTTGTTGTTACTAGGGAACAAATCAGCAGCTTCTATTACGTGGAGGAACAGTAACCTAAAAATATAATAACTGAACAGAGTGCCGAGTCAGGCGGTTGTCATTGAAATGAGCTGTGGCTGTATCTTCATCTCATTTTCATCTGCTCAATTCACGTTGCTTTGGTATCGAAAAAACCGAAAATCGCGCATGGATCAGCGCTGAAGAAACCGAATAGTCGCTAAGGTATTTTACAACTTTAATGTTGCCCAACGTGTTCTCCAAGGAAGGCACTCAGCAGTTCTTTTGTTAAGTTTAGCGTTAAAGACCCTAAGTAAGGAACTCTGCGCGAATTCTTATCTACACCCACTGTCTCCGGATTCTGACTGACTATGCTCCTGACGAGTGATACTAAGTAGTATAATAGGTGACACAGAACACCATTCTGAAGGACCACTATGAAGAACGACGCGCTTATACGAGGATACTAATCGCAAGAGCAGAAATCACACTTTAGCAGGATGTGGTGGTTTTTGAAAGGTTTGTGGCACAGAAAAGGCATCGACTCCCTTAAGACATATGCTTCCAAGAATGGATAATAGGCGCAAGCTCAAACACATGTCCGGCCCAAAATAGTCAAATACATGGAGAAGTTAGAGGACTTCCAAGCTGACTACAACTGCTAGAAAAGTCTAGGACTATCATATTGAATAGTGACTCATTGTATTCGTCCTACTCATAAGGTTGATCATGTTTTAGAACAATTCGAACGGATGTGCACAATAAAGGCTGCTTTAAGTTATTTTGGCGTATCAGAAAGCATCGCTATCAAGTTGTTAACCGAATACATTCTTCCTCAGTCAGTGGCGTTCGGGCATAGAACTAGAATAAGATTGTCAAGCCAAAGTTGAAGGAGGAGATAGTTGTATCACGCTCGAAATGGCGGCGTATAGGCGAGGACAAGGACAAGGATGCCATAATGCCATTCACAATATTATTTACGTTAGCCTTTCCTCAGTCAGTGGCGTTCGGGATTCGTTTTTTTTTCATTTTTGAAGATTAATTTTCCATATCTTGATCAAGACGTGGATTATGTTCTCTTTTTTTGAAAACAAAATCTCTAGATTCTTGATAATGCGCGAGAGATCGGTTGGTGAAAATTATGTTCACTTCCTATTACCAGTGCCTTACAGAACGAACCTGATACGATACAGTGAGAGCAGTTTGATGGTCTGAATCAGTTTATAGTTGGGAAAGGCAAACGCAACTGTGGCGTTCAAAGGGAGAGCATTCGTTGAGAAGGCAAAGCATTTTGCTGCTGAATTCCAGCGATCCTTAAAGACTGGGATGATTAGAAGACAAATAAGGGCCTAACAGACCCACATTAGATAAGCGTAATTACGTATTGAAAGAAAGCAGTCGTGAACAACGAACAACAGTCGTTCAAATAGATGGCTAAGGACGTAAGCGTTTATCGTATCGGCACTGCTAAAACTGAGGCAAAATGCGCATAAGTTCGATGCTAAATTCCTTCACCAAGGCAAGGCTGTCTATACACGCCAACAGCGTAGGTCCACGTTTCAGAACGAATGGTGCGAAAGTACGCATTCTTTATTTTGCCGATTTAGAGAAAGAACGTTTTAGGATATGAACAACTGTTCTGTCAACGTCTCTGCGAGCCTCTAGGGATCTTCCGGAAGCCTGGTTTGCACATCTGGAAATCATCAGACGCAAGCTATAGGTCTACAACCGAAATGGTCTGTAGTTTCAATTTCAAATCAACAATTATTCAGTTCCCTATGATCAAGAATCGTTTATCACATCGACAAAGGCACTTTCATGTTAAATTGTACACTTTTGATATCAAGCTTCTAGGAGGACATTTCAGGACATTTCTCACTTTAGACTGGACACTCGGACACATGACCCAAAAAAATTAAAAGAAAGTTCTACCAAGTTTTCCCTTAACAAAAAATTATTCTAACCATCGTGCAGGGCTTGTAGTTAACCATTAAGAAGTTTGTTTTATTTAGAAGACCTTCACTTTGATTTCAGAAGGATCGCGCTTGTATGGAAGAGTTTCCGATGTGACATGAAAGTGGTAGAAAAGTTTTCAGGTTGAGTAAAAGGGTGCTTTCTGAGCCGAGTCATGATTTTTCGAATATGAGCCTCGTAAACTTACAGAACTTTTCTACAACCTAATCTAATTGCGCGTGTAGAGCCAAACAAGCCTTCTTTCTATCCCTTTCGTGTTAGGTGAATTGGTACCAGACTTGTCTGGGAAGGATAATGCGCTGAATTGTTCATCGGCTGAAGTCGCTATATGGCCAAATATGCATCCAAGTCGCCTCCATGATATCCTGTAGAAATATAACGGGTAGCGCATCCTAAGAGGGATTGAGTAACGCCATCCTTTATCTTCTATCCCTATCCTAATCAAATTGCGGAAGTCTGCCAATTCTGTGACATCATAGAAGCATGGAGCCGATAGGCTTGCATCGCATATACCATGCATCTGCATCTTAAGCGTACTCGTGACACATATCGTGATAAAATGTGCACCACTGAACTCAGCCGCCTGCAGAGAGCTCAACGATCGGGTTGTAAACGCTAGCGTGCCGATTGACGAAGTATCAGCGATCGCGACAGCCTTCGTATTCTGGATAGAGCATGACGTCTTCATGCTTCTTCAGCGAGGACCACGGGGTGATTTCTCGACGAAATGCGCAGAGGGCGGGGACTAGGAAATATACGGCTCAATGCACAGAACTCAGTAGAGGTAAAGAAGGGCGTTAATAAGTCGATGAGCCACGCACCTACTTCTACAGGGTTCCATCGCGTTGTTCTCCAAGATATCTATTGTTTTGATGAGATTCTTAGCTGAGTGGTTTTTTCAATCTGTTGCTTTCCTTAGCGACAGAAAATATTCTGCACAGTGAAGGATCCTTTAGAGAAGGACCAACACATGCGATGCGGCTAGGAATATTAACAGAAGACTAGAGCATTAGAACCAAGGCCAGAAACAAGGTTTCGGCAAATACGTGAGGCAATTTAAAAACGTACAAATTAAATATGCGTAAGGACTGGTTTCAGTGTAGTTCCGATGAGAACAGGTGACAAAAAATCACAGCTGTAAAGGAAAAGGCGGTATATTCGTACGTAGCGCAGTGCATTTATCATTAGATTCATATCTCATTCTATGGTTGGCTTGCTTTTGATTGACTGTTATGATTTGTTGCTTTTTGTCACTGGCACAACCCACGAATGTCATAGTGTAATAAACAATAATACATAATGAGTCATAGGTGCAATCATTAATATAATTGAGTTTAGAAAAAGGGTACGGTGGATCTAAATATCCGTCCTCTCAAATTTTTATGGGTCCAAGAACTGAAAGTTAGCAAAATCCTATTTCTCTGCAATTTAGCACTCTAGAACTTTAGCGATTTTCGAGATGATATTAATTGCCAATATCATTTTGAATTTATATAAAATATAATATAATATATAAACAATAATAAATAATAATATATAATATAATATCATATAATATGTATATATTATATATATATAAATTTCGAAAAGCAAAAAAAGGCAAGAAAGTGCTTTCAAGTAGTGCACATCGACGACACCTCAAGCACTGCTATGCCTTGTGAGCGGAGCTGCTCACGTATTCATTTCGTGATTTCAGCCTTCACGATAGCCAGCGTGGGCCGCACTGAAGGAAAAACATGTCACGCCTCGCGCGATGGATTTGATCTGGCCATAAATGATAGATTTCGGCAAGTCTGCTGAAGAAGAACAGCACAAGAACTCCTCCGAACCTGCAGAGAAGACTAAGCCCCCAGGGGCAACAGGTCGCGCGGTGTTAAAGGCGAAGGAACGCTTCAGATGCTGCGGATGTGCTCAGTAGTTTGAACTGGAGGGCCGACCCAACGGCACATTCGTGGGGATTGTGTGGAACGCCCTCTTGTCGCGCGTTTTTAGCTGCACTCATGCCGGGCCCATTAGCCGAATGTCAAAGAGCCCAGAAAAGGGGCCATTCAATCTGCCAAATAAGGAACTGGATGTTTTCGAGTTCTTTAAAGGATAAGAGCGCAAGTGTTTGGTCCAACAAGAGACATATTATCGACGAACGCCGCACTAACCCGGCAGTCGAAGGACAGCGTATGTGATTAATGATTTTTTATTTATTTATTAGATTTCCAGGTACGTGCTCTCGCTTAGAAAAAACGAATAAACAGAATAAATAGAAAACACTGATCTTGCACAATACTAGAAGGAGAAGCATGCACATGCATATGCATGTAGAAGTGAGTGATGTGATACAGCAATTGTAATATAGCATCAACTCACTACAGACACTTTCATGATGATTAAGCTGCAAGAGACTTTTTACAGTCCTGCACAGACAAGTTCGTCATGTCTTCGCGTTTACTAAGCAGAAGATTCAATTCACTAAATGTTCTATGACAGAAAATTAGACCTTAATTGTCTCTTAACAACTGAACCTTGAAGTTTGAGCTCTCCTCTTGCAAATGTCGGCAGTGTGCCATCAGAGAATGTTGGATTAATTGACAGCTTGTTGGTAATGATCATGTACATCAGGATACGATCTGCGGTTTTTCTTCTATTCAGCGACAGAAGATTTTTTCTTGAAGATCATATTTAAGTAATGTGTTTGAAGCTCATAGTTATAAAGCCAAAATAAGATTTGGGATAACACCTTTCCCTGAGTAGCTCCGTTGTGCGGGGACGATATTTTAGAAAACTAAACCTTCATCTTAAATTGATAGATCAAGACTGCCTTGTTCAACTTTTAATCATCAGCTAGACTCCTATAGCTTCCGTTTTCACTATTAGACTTTTCACCAGGACATTTTCGATGGCTTTCTAGAAATAAAAGTACCTTACGTCCATACGCCCTCTTTCTTCATGTCAAGTTCGGTATTTTCAAGCTTTTCTTCTCTAGTCGCTTAAAGAGGCAACACGGGCAGTTTGGAATAGCCCGATTTTGAGAACGCCGTGCTGGTCTTCTGAATTTACATTGTGACCTTGAAGATGCACTAATAGTTGCTAGAAGAGAATATTTTCAGAAGATGACGTGGTGTTATCCTATTGGCTTGTATGTATCTATATATGTTTTTGTTATCGGGCATAATAGGTACTCCAAGAAATTCATAATTTAGTCGCTTAGTCCGGCTGCGATAAAAAAGTTGAGCAAAGCAGGGGTGGAGAAGGAGGGTGCGGATGGATTGCAGCCCGGTATACTGGAAGAATGCAGCGGAGTATGTAGATTGTTGGCCGCCGGCAGCGCAAGCAATTCGAAAGGAGAACAACTCGCTGCACATTTAGGACTCCGGATACCAGCTCAATGTGGCCACCATATCACAATTCATAAGCCAATCAAAAAAATCCGACAAACAAGTAAGCTCGAACTCTTCAGCACTCCGCCGCACTCCATGGTAACTCGCCGGTTGATCACTCCTCCTGGGATGAAGTGGGATGAGTCCCATCAGATGGAAAAGGACTCCTGAAAAAAGAAGTGAAACTACAGTAGATGTTGGTAACAAACGCGAACATGATGAAAAACACGGCAGTGTTAGTTCTGAAAAGACAGCAGTGTTAAAATATGAATAAGCAGTGGAAGTCATTAAAGAAAAACCCGAAACCCGAAACCATTCAAGCCTTGATTGTCATGGAATTCCTTTTTTTCTGAAGACACACATCTAGACGCAACTCCACGAAAAGCCAACCCGTTCCGAACAGCAGTTATGTTTTGACGAATGAGTCACGAAGCTCTACTGTCATGGTTTCCTCCACCACAATCCTGTAATTTCTCCCTCGTGTGCGACTAACAGTTGCTCATTTAGTAAACAGTAGGCCGAAATCTAAATCATCTAGCCTGTATGACAACTTGTAGGTGAATTCTAAATTGCTAACCTTCTTATTTCAAGCGCGTTTTACTCCAGCTAAACGTGCGACATAAGGATATGCAATTTTGTTGCTGATCTTCAACACTTCAATAGTCTCAGCCGTAACCCGAAAGGAGCTGCTACGCGATGGGACAATATTTTGAACGAGCTGTAATATGTTGTAGACATTAAGAAATTTTTTAATTTCTTTTTCTTACCGAGAATGCTCATTGAACGTTTGCTTCATAGTCATGCATGTGCGCTAACCCAAAAATGTAGTGGTCGAACGAAAGATGATAAGAATACGTCCCCTCAGGGTCGTAGATAAATTCTAATTACAGTGGTATAGGTCTGAGTCTACAAGCCGAAGTGCCGACTGAAGAATCCGTCGATTTTGATGCGACCTGTTTCAGCCCATAGTTCCTCTCACACTTTGCTGCAGAAAAGGGTTGGCACTACTGTCACTTTAAAAAGATAAGAAGCGCAGCAGAGTCTAGCCCGGTGACATCTGAACAGAAACTGAAACACACCTCACTGAGTCGACTATTGTGTCTACGAATAAGAGCGATATTATGCCGTTGTGATCCAGCTCCATCGGTTAACGTGTCTGTGGCGGGGATGAGCCAAGTGGCTCTTATCACGTAGAGCCTGACCTTCAGCTTCACCGCTCTCTCATACTGGATCATAATGGAGGTAGAGCGAAACAGAGGATGATCTGGGTGGGTTCGCAGTGCGAGCGACGTGAATATGAAAGCATGATTTGATCTCAACTAATATGACTCATTTTCCAGCGTTTATTAGCGATTGTGGTCGGTGTGCTTTTTGGATTCTCGAAATCTTTGTTTGGGCAGAATTGCTTTTCTTCGTCCTAGTTGACCAGAAACTGGAACGTTTCAGCTGTGTTCTTGCCATGAGTCATCAAAAATTCGAGTCAATTTAGGAAAGTGGATTGCGCTCGGGACCAATCTCGCTGGTTGCGCCGGTGAATTTCCGATGTCGCGCGCCCACATTTATGGATGCAGCAACAATGGCGAGTTGCTTGTCCGGAGGTCAACAATGGCCAGAAAACTATTGATGGGGTAATGACTGCTGACGAATAAGGAAAGCAACGATGAACGTTATTGAAGGCGAACTGTGGTGCATGCGAAAGGTATTTACCGGAAGGTATTTACAAAGTGGCCAAAGTGTGTCCTTCTTTCTCTTCATAATAATATCGTTGGTTTTCTGCTAGATCTTTTAAACTGCAGCCCAAAGGTGCTTGCTTACTACTAAAACGTTCTGCTTGCAGGTATCATCTAACTGTTTCGGATGTGGTTCTTTTTCTTTGCATATTTATTTATTTATTTCAAAGCATGTTCGCCAATCACATGCGCTAAAGTGTAACAACAAAACAGTAAAGCACACGTAAAGGACCAGGTAACGGATGCAGCGAAAGAGAAGCTAACGAATCCTATGTAAGTGCTTTTGATTTCATGTAATCATGTATTTACCTACTTCAGCAAAGTATTTTGCAGTAATTCAATCGTTTATCTCCAAGTTCTCTCTTCGTAAAACCTCGGCATTTTCCTAGTCTATCAATACTGCTGTGCCAAACGAGGTTAGGTGGATCAGTTTTATTGAGCGGCCTAACGAGTCACCACTCGACTAGTAACGGCAGCGGTAGCGACGTCGCTCCGCTTCAACGGTGGATCAGCGGGCCTCTGAAGACGACGAACAGGTCGAAACGTTAGGCCGCTCAATAAAACTGATCCACCTAACCTCGTTTGGCACAGCAGTATTGATAGACTCAATCGTTTATTTTGTCCGTTCGCATAATAACCGTATTTTATACTGCATACTGCTGTATCTATGTTCTCTGTGTACTCTACGTACGACTGTGCACTACCTACTGGATATATATTCGTATGTATCTGTTCTAATCTCTCTCTCTCTCTCTATATATATATATATATATATGTGTATATGTATATATATATATATATATATATATATATATATATATTCGGTGACTAACACGGTTCTGACTACATCACGATCGATGGACGATCCAGAACTGCATCCTATTATCACCTGTATCACCTGTCGTCCCGTTGATCATCGACTTGCTCGAGCGGGCGCCAGCAGCGTCTCCATTCGTCCCTGTCGCGTGCCAGAGTGGTCCAATGGATCCTCCTCGCTCGATGGACACGAATAGCGTCATATCGGCCGTTCAGGGCTTTCACGAAGAAGTCCGACCAACGCGTTGGTGGGCGTCCCGATGTTCTCTTGACATCCCGCGGAACCCAGTCGGTAACGGCTCTCGTCCAGCGGGTGTCTGCGAAGCGCATTACGTGGCCGGCCCACCTAATTTTCGACAACTTGGCCCACGCGACAGCGTCTCTGATCTTCGAACGTCGGCGAAGCTCGGAACTCCGGAGGCCTTCTCTCACTTGCGTGAGTCGTGTCACTCCGAGCATCGTCCTCTCGATTCCACGCTGCGCGACGCTGATCGCGTGTTCATCCTGCTTTCGCATAGCCCAGGTCTCTGAGGCGTATGTTAGGGCAGGAAGAACGGTAGAGTCGAATAGGTGGGCACGGAGTCGGACGTTCTTCGTCTTCTTCGCGACTTCTTCGACGCTCTTAAAAGCTCCCCAAGCCGCTCGTTTCCTCCTGCTCAGCTCCGGCGCTAGGTCGTTGGCCATATTGACTTTGCGACCCAGATACACGTAGCTGGAGCATTCGGAGATGTTCGTTCCGTTGAGCGAGAATGGGGCATCAGAAACTTGCCGTTCCTCATGAACATCGTCTTCGTAAGATTCAGCTGCAGTCCAACGTTCCCGCATACACGATCGAAGTCGGCCAGCATTCGCTCCGCCTGGCTGATGCTCGGTGTTATGAGCACCATGTCGTCAGCGAAACGTAGATGGTGCAGCTGCTGGCCGTCGACCTTCACTCCCATGTCTTCCCATTCTAGTTCGCGCATGACGTTTTCGAGGGTGGCGCTGAAGAGCTTCGGGGATATGGTATCCCCTTGCCGAACCCCTCTCCTTACCTCGATGACGACGTCGTTGTAGAATGGAGAGATCTTGGTCGTGAATCCACTGTACAGCTCTCGAAGGACGTTGATGTACTCAGTAGGAACGCCCTGGGTGAGCAGGGCTTCCATGACCGCTTCAGTCTCGACGGAGTCGAATGCCTTCTTCAGGTCAATGAACGTAAGGCACAGCGGCAGCTTATACTCTCGCGACACTTCGATGAGCTTCGTAATGGTGTGTATGTGGTCGATCGTGCTGAATCCTCTCCGAAATCCTGCTTGTTCGCGTGGCTGTCCTTCATCCAGCGTTCTGCTGATCCTATTCAGGATGACTCGAGTGAACAGCTTGTAGACTACGGACAGCAGGCAGATCGGGCGATAGTTGCCAATGTCGTGCACGTCTCCCTTCTTGTACAGCAAGACGGTCTTGCTGGTCTTCCACTGAGATGGAACCTTGCACTCCGACAGGTATCGTGTGAAGAGCCGCGCCAGGGTGTTGATGAGCGCTGGCGGGAGGTTCTTCAGGTGTTCGGGTCTGATCCTGTCAGGGCCGGATGCTGTACGTTTCTTCACTGACGAGATGGCATGTCGGATCTCGGAAGGGAGAACAGAGGGAACGACGTATCCATCCTGCGAAAGATGGCATGGGGGCAGGTGGACGTGGCTATCGAAGAGATCGGAGTAGAAGTCGTGGATGACCTTCTCCATGGTCCTTCTGGAAGAGGTGACGGTTCCGTCAGGACGTCGGAGAGCGGTCATCTTGGTCTTGAAGTTGGCGAAGTTTCGGCGGGCATTGCGGATGCTCAACCCTGCCTCTGCTGCTTCAGCCAACACTTCCGCCCTTCTCTCCTTGAGATCTTCCTTTATCGCCGCTCTGCATAGCTTCGCAAGCTCGGACGTCAGCTGGTAATTGCCTGACTCTCGTGCTGCTCCACGCTGGCGTATAAGCTCGAGAGTTTCCGGAGACAGGCGTCTCTTGGTGGTCTTCAAGCTCTCGGCTCCCTGAGCACTATCGTGGAGATGGTGCACGAAGCGGTCGTATTCCTCGTCGATGTTGTCCATGACGGCATCTTCCAAAGGCCGGCAAGAGAGGTGTAAAGGTCCCAGTTGATAGTCGTTCTGGGATTCCTCTTCTTGAACTTCGCGGCCTTCTCTCCTTTACGCGAAAAGCGAAACCTCGCGCGAAGGAGGCGGTGGTCCGATCCCGTGTAGGACTTGGGGACAACGGAGACGTCGGTCAGGCAATACTTGCGATTGAAAATGATGTGGTCAATCTCGTTGTGGAACTGGCCACCGGGAGATTCCCAGGTCCATCGTAAGGAGGGAGGCTTCTGGAACTGCGAGTTTCCATGGATGGTCTTGGTCGACATGATAAACTCAGACAGCCTTTCACCTTGCTCGTTCCACTCCAAACCGTGGGTTCCGATGTGAAGTTCTTCCGGCGACCTTCGTGGCCCGATCTTGGCGTTGAAGTCGCCGACGATCACCTTGTAGAAGGTGTGATCTTCCTTATAGAACTTCTCCAGCTCCACGTAGAAGGCCTCGACGTCTTCGTCGTCGTAGTCGGATGTTGGGGCATACGCGACGAACACAGTCAAGGCTGGCACGGAGCCACATCGCTTCAGTCGCAGACGTCCCGATTCGGCTTGTCAGAGACTCGTACAATCGATGTTCATGGCCAAGTGCGTGTTGACGAGGACACCAACGCCGCCTACTCCCCTGCTGTCGCATGTTCCGAGGAACAGTTCTTCTCCGGAGTCGTAGGCGGCGTGTAGGGGGGTGGTGTCTTCTCGTCTCGGTCAGTCCGATGATGTCGTACTTGATCTTCCTGGCTTGCATCATCAGGTCCTCGACGGATGCTTCCGACGCAAGCGTGCGGGCGTTGTAAGTACAGATCGTCATCCTAGTCCTTCTCAGTTTGCGCAGCCTGGTTAGGCCCTGAGATTTTAGCAGCCTCTCCGTACTCGTCCTTCCCATCGCTGCAGAAATGGGGGCTCTTTCGGGGTCAAGGGAATGAGGCCCTTTAGTGCTGCTGTGTTTGACTGGAATACAACACGGGTAGCTAGTCAGGCTCTGTCGTGCGGGCGGGGGTACTCCGGGCAGTCAGCCAGACTGACCGAAGGGACGGGGCGAGACTTAAGGCGGCCTCGAATCGCCTTACATGTACTACCAGTCTACCGAGTGCAAGCTTTTGGCCGAGCCGACACAGTTACAATCCGCACAGTCACGGACACATCCACGCACACTGTGCACGAACATGCCGCTCCCACGCACAAGGAACGCATCGACCCGACACAGCAGGAGCAAGGTCCATCCCCTGCATCCCACCTGCGTCTCTGGGCAGTACACGGTCGCATTTGGTTCGCGTTTAATTCCCCTATCCACCACCCGGGGACGCGCCACGTGGCCCTGCGACAAGCGGCCCGAGATCCCTCTTAACAAGAGAGCCCGAAGGCTCTCTATCGAGGGAGATCCGTGGCATCTTATTATAAGGATAATAAATAAATAAATGGCCGTTTAAATGAAGACAGCGGGATTAACTATTATTAACTTCGACATATAATCATGTTTTGAAAGCAAGAGTTTGTGCTCTGTGAGGTTCCTCTAGGAGAGGAAACTTCACCACCCTTTTAACTTTGGAACCGATAAATAGGATCTAAGGTTCCCTCTTCTGATAGTTGTCCCAGAGGCGCCAAGAAAGTCGGTTGTGCCAATGGAAAGCCTTTCCTTGAGAATTCTGAGCAACGTGACTAAATCCGAACTCTTCCGTCTACTATGAAGGACAGGCAAACTAAATGTATGGATCCCATCAAAGCCATTAGGAATATTGGCATACTTGCACCAAAGAATCCCAGAAAGTGCTTACTGTTTGAACTATTTTAAGCAATTTCAAGGAACTTTATGCTTTTCTTTTGGCAGGGAGTGCATAAAAACGGAAGCCCCACATTCTACAATGAGCCTTACTTAAGTCTTATCTGGTTAGCTATAAATTCAGTGGTTAGCTCTCTTTACAATTACTTTACAATGACGGTCAAAGCTCAGGTGGTCGAAAAACGGAAGCCTAAATCCCGGCATTTCCTACTTGTTCAAAAACTGAGCTATTAAGAGTGTGGGCGGAAGAGTGACTTTGACGCTTCGACTGTCCACAAGACATTTTTTAACAGAAATAGGAGGTTCCCAGGAGATTACCCATTTCTCAACAAAATTAGTCGCTCTTTGGGCATTACAGGAAGCTTTCTGGCTCTCAACTTTTTTCTAGACCTTTTTAATTTCAGCGTGCATTTTGAACTGGTTCAGCAATTTCATATATATATATATATATATATATATATATATATATATATATATATATATATATATATATATATATATATATATATATATATATATATATATATATATATATATACGTGTGTATATATATATACAAAAGAAAAAGTAATGAGGAGAGTATTTTACCCTGTGGTGCTCCACTAAAAGCAGAGTACACCGAAGAACAGGAATACCTTTTACCATAACCTGATAGGTCTGCCTGAAAGGAAGCCTTTTGGCCAGTCTACGATCATACCGTCATTTTTTGCACAACGGCGTCTTTGTGCAGCATGATTGATAACAAAATATTATAGAATAGCAATTAATATTTTCAACAACATTTGTTCCTTCTCGGGTGTTAGACAGTCTTATGCAAGATACAAGATCCTTGCGAATTTTTTAGCATCTTTTGTAGATTGCTCTTATCCCTTTAAAGTCTGTGAAAGAGCAGCACAGAACTTCGCTTTCTTCTAAATACTGTTCTTTAGATTCTTCTAAAGTATTTGTCGAAGCGTCTGGCTTGACGAGGTTTTGCACAAAGATATTTTAGCAAACATGCCATCAGTTTCCAGATAAAGATATTTTGTAAGCCTTCCCATTGATTGAAAACAGGAGCGCAACACCTCGGAATTGATCCGACTTCGGAAAGCGGCTTCATATGTTTGAGGAATTATGCGTATTCGACGTTGTCCCCAGACGCAGTACCCAGGAGCCTCATAGCTTTAGTCCAAAACATTGTTTGCCAATGTTTCGATTCCTTACGATTAGGAACCCCACATCTTTCACCAAGCCACCACAGTTGATTGAAAATTACAAACATGTGACTATTGTATCAAGATATCCATATCAATGTTAATATCAAGGTAAGGCATTCTGGGGCCAGATCTGGCCCCTGCTCTCAAGCGCAACGAACCCGCGTAATCGACGGCAGACTACCACGTCAAATGCAACTTCAAATTTTTGCCACCTTTCGCGTGCTCTTGCCTACCTTACTCAGCCACGACCGCGACAATTCTTAGCCGGAAGTAGACCAAACGCTTCGACCTTCTGCTCCGACAAGACCGGCACGACACCCGCACCACGCCCATGATTTACGCTCCATCGCTTCTAGGTCGACTCGATCACCACATCCTTTTGATGTTGATGTTGATGTTGTTCTAGGTAACCTATCTGGGTCACCCATATTGATTACTGTTTTCTTAAGAGATGAAATGTCTAATACTCTTATCCAGAACTGCACAAATCCACATAGAACCCATCGCCGCGACACAGACTTTACACTTCAGTTGCCAGTCTCCGTTGGACAGTTAACTTAGGCTTCCCAGTCCTTTAACACGAACATTTGACTATGTGAAATGTTCGAATGCGATGAATGTAATTACCGCTTTCTCTTCTGCCATTCATCTTCCTTGACCCTTTCTACCAAACTGAAGTAGGGTTGATTTCGCTTGGCGTATCCTAGTAAGAATATCTGTACCGTTACGGCGCCAGAATACAACGGAATATCTGGGTCGCCTGCTGTGTCGCTCCTTAAATGGAGCTCCGTGAGATAGGCCGAATGTTATGAATAGGTGCACTTAAACAAAGGTACGTAAGAACAGATCAAAGGTGCTCATATAGTCAAGAAGAAAGGATTCGGCACAGCCAATGATTGCGAAGCAACAAAAAGCACATATTTGAAGGATTACCTCATTGACTGTGATGTGCTGTACCTTCCAAGAAAGGAACTACAAATACAGTTCCAGAATTTACTTTTCTGCAGAGGAAGAGAAAAGTGGTATTCTAATCAAATCTCATTCTTTTAGAGTCTCGGAACAAGCACGCAAATGAGCATAATTCCAAAGCACAAAGTAGGAAACAATGAGGCCTTGTGTACTTAGGCACCAACTGCGCTAATAATGACGTTACGCGTGGAGCAGGACGAGATTAAAGGCACAAGCTAACGAGCGGAATGGGTGTTACAAACCCAATTATACTGCTATCAGCGGAAATGAACGGAACAGTCGAAAAGCCTTGACGTAGCGGATGGGGTCGAGTGAGGGATTTCGGTTTCAGGACTGGCACCATGAAGGTTTATAAAATCTACTTTAAGAAAACAAACAGCAGTCACGACCCGCACGAAGGCAAGAAAAAACTCGCAAACAGTTCTGTATGGACGAAACGCTACTAACTCTATGCTGTGAGAAGCATTTCTAGGTTCTAGAGTTTACGAGCTGTTAAAAGCGATAATAAAACTATACACGATAAAAAATGCGCCAACCAATCCTGTTGGGGATACACCAAGCTTTCTATTTCTACGGTATATCATGGACGCGGCACTTATTTGCCCTAGATGACTTGAGGTCGCCAGCCCATGCAAAATTCAGTGTCTTATCCCAGACAGACAAGCCTGATGCTAATTCACCGACTCCAGAGATATGGGAGGGCTAGTTTATCTGAGCAGGGAACCCGAACCAATCACCTTGATTCAGGGTACACGCGACAGTTGTCACACTCCCCGACCACGGCCACCAGGCGCCCTTGGTTTGATTGGTTTTATGGCATTTTCTATTATATGATAAGTAATTCAGACTAATGCAGCAGCAGGTGCTCTGCAGCTCAATAGCAAATTAGGGATGCTTTGTGTGCAATACAAATTTGAGGGAAAATATTAGAATGCCATCTCGAGAAAATAGAACTGGAATAGCTTTTCCCTCATCCAAGAGAAATAAGTACTGCGTAACTAATACTCTTTGGCTAAGCCTTTTAAACTCTTCATTATCCGAAAATTTTTAAGGTGAGCTAAAAATGGTGCAAAACGCTATTGTATCCAATACTAATCATGTTTCTTAACACCGTTAGAGTAGAGGTTGCCATCGTTCCCGACGTCCACCGACCTGAAAAAGTTCCACCACCCTTTAACGCCGATCTCGAACACGAGAGTGCTGGAATGAGCCGTGAATGAAGGTGGACGGTCAGCAATTCCACAACGTCTCTTATCACCTCGTGTTAATAGCACCGAACATAGGCAAGCAGAGCGAACGTTGGTATAGCTCTTCCGTGTTGGAAGGGCATTTTGTGAAAGAACCCCGGGAAGGCACCACTCATGAGAAACGGGCGAGTTTCCTATGCCTGTTCAACGGAGCGAACGTCTTCGAATGTGCCAGCTACGCCTATCCAACTGTGTACTCAACATGGCGGACGAGCTAGCACAGGAGCCGGGTAGAATGAAACGAGCGGATTTGGCAGCCTTCAAGAGTGTCGAAGAGGTGGAGAAATTGAAGAACGTCTGGCTCCGTGCTCGCCTATTCGACTCCACTATTTTACCAGCACCAACATCAGAGACCTACACATCAGAGACCTAAGCTCTACGAATGCAAGATGAACACAATCAATTCAAGCTGGATGCGGCACGAACTCTACTTCTGTGGGATGTCGTGGAGGCAAGTGATCGATGCCGTTCAGAAAGGAATCGATAGGGCGATGCTCTGAGTAACAGAATTCACGTAGTTGAGTGAAGCCCACCGAAGTTCCAAACTCCAGAATCACAGACTCTATCGCTTCGACCAATCATCGAAGATTGGGTGGGCCGGCCACGTATGTAGCGCGACAGCCGCTTTACGATTGGATTCCGCAGGAAGACAAGAGAACACCAGAATGACCACCAACGCGTAGGTCAGACATCTTCGTGAAATCTCTGGACGAACGATATGACGTTCCTTGTGTACCTCGTGCAAGGAGGATCCATTGCTGCGCTATGACACGTTTGAAACGGCAAATTCTTGCTGATCTAATGGTAATTGTTTAACAAATACAAGCATAATTGCCAACAGAGTAAAAAACGCACGCTGCCCAAAGGACACACCAGAATTTCTCATGGTTTTGCAATGGGTAGACGTAATAAGGACGAATGGAGATGTTGCCGCCAGCCAGCTTAAGCGATTCGAATTTCAATACGACGACAGGTGACAGAAGTGATAGAGATGATACAAGTGATCGAACGAATCTAAATCGCAATTAATATATGTTTTTTACCCGAATAAAACACAAATGATAAGTAAAACTTATTCGTGTTTTTTAGTGTGACACAATTTCAATTGAAGACGAAGACACCGAGAATTACGTATTAATTGAATTCAACCGACACAAGTTTTGAAAACTCGGGCTTTCAAATGAAACAGATAATGCCGATTTCTAAAGAACCGGATTTCCTTTAAACGAAGCCGACCGATTATCTAAAATGGCTGATTGGAAGCCCACGTGTAAAACACACCCAAATCGGTCGATGGATTGCTGAATCGATCATGGCTATACAGTTAAGGCGCAACCCTAGTGGCACACCCTGGTCATTCAACACTTACAAGAGGTTTGAAACGGCAAATTCTTAATGATCTAATGGTAATTGTTTAACAAATAAAAGCGTAATTGCCAACAGAGAAAAAAATGCACGCTGCCCAAATAACACCCCATGGTTTTGCAATGGGTAGATATGAAGTCTAGTAATAGGCACTTAAAAGACAACATTTTTGTTGAAGCACATATCTTGACTACTGCAAATCACCTTAATGTAACCAAATTTTTTGACAGACAGAATGAGAAATCATTCCCAAACACCCAAATGCTGTGAATAATTTTCTAGGAAGTGAGACGAGTGTCGAACTATGATCCTCAACTAGAAAGCCATGTGAGCGAGACGAAACGCTACTGAAGCATGTTGTTCATCAGAGAATCGCATTCTGGCATCCATTAACTTCCGAGCAATACAAATCGAACGACCTACTGCGCTCATAAAAATCCCCTTAGGCATAGGTAGCGGCGAGGCTATCCAGTGCGTCGAAAATAAGCATGTCGCCAGGTCTACACCAAGTGACGCTGGCTGGCGCGGCGCCTCGAAGAGCAGTTGAGAAAGCTGTGGAGTCCTCATCTGAGCGAGTTCATTTCCCCAAGCTTTTAATGAGCCATAACTCACTCACGCGGAACTGCCAGCGCATAGGTTGTCAACGGCAGGAACCTCTAAGCCTGCAGAGCGTACGTGTCTTGAGCCCTGAGCTGAGCAGTTGAGCAAATCAGGCGACAACGCTGAGCGATCACTTCCTGCTTCGCGATGGCTTGCTTACTTGGAGCGTACTCGCGTTGCTTTTATTGTTAATTGGTCTCTGACATAAAGTGCATCTGTTCTACATAGTATGGACAGGAAGGAGGGATATAATAAACTGCGAAGCGTCATTAGTCTTTAGTCTATTCTGACTGCCTTGTCAGTGAATGTCGTGTAAATCGCCCATGCATTTTTGATAATTTTCTTTTTGCTTGAAAACTCGGCTCTATCCTAGTCGAAGGTGGAATTCCTTTTGTTTTGCTAGACATCTGCTGTGGAATTGAAAATAAGCGATAATACAAAAACAACAAGCTGGGCTGGCTTGGCTTGCAGCTTCCCACCCGGAAACGCTACCCACATGTGTTCGATTCACTTTTCTAGCAGTGTTCCCTCTAGGACAGATCTGAAAATACTTCTACCCCTCCTTCATCCCATCGACTAGGATAGATCCCTTTAAGTGTTTAGGAGCACGTATATCTTCAAACACTTGACAGCTTGTAGCACAATGTGAAGTTCGGTTGAATTTCACCCCGCAAGCCTCTTGCCTTCTCTTACAATTAGCTATTGTAGCATCGCTTGTCATGCACGCGAAATCACAGTCACACAGCAGCACTGTAGTCTCATAGATTGGATAACCTAAAACCCTCTAAAAAATATTGCATTTCTTGTCAATATATAACAGATTTTGTCGAAAGTTTTTTATCATAGTGGAGTGTAATGAGCTCCGCACGTTCTGGAAAGCAGCTGCAATGATCCCGGTTGTTTAACGCTTTATGACATCTTACTTAGCAGACACATTGTTGGAAATGCAGCTTTCAAACAAAAATTACAATATGAGTAGATCGGCACGTAGCATTGCTGCCTGTGTCTGCCTGATCCTCGTGCCTACTGCCAGGTTGGCCGAAATGCTTTGTTAATTCCTCTACTTTTTTCTGTAGTCCCCTTTTCTACACAAACTGCTATGCTTCTACACAAACAGATTCAAAGCTCTTATGAACTTTTATGGAAAACGCTTATGACTCTTATGAAAAACTCGATCTAAAAAAGCTAAGCTAAACTGTTTATCCTACTACATATAAAAAGGTTAGCGGCTGTATTTTTGTCCGCCTGTGCGAGGCCTCTCATAGGCGTTGTGACAGGCATTCGGGGTCAAAAGACGTGTCGCCGGCGTCGTGAAACAGAAGTTCGGATTCAGAAGACGTGTCGCTGACGTCGTGAAACATGCATTCGAATTCAGAAGTCATGAGACCGATGTCGCGTAAAGAGAGTTCTGATCCAGAAGACGTGTCAATGACGTGAGAGGTGGGGGTCTAGGAGAAGAAACCGGTAAGAAGGAATCCTTAAAGGGAAGGGGATTTAATAGGGGAAGCAAGAAAGGGAAACAGGAGGTGTGACCAGCAAGGGAACCAGTTAGAAGGGTCCAGTAAGAGGAAACCAGGCAACCGCCGGATTCAGGAGACGTGTCGCAGACGTTGTTAAACAGACGTGCGGATTCAGATATCGCCGACGTCGCGCCATGAACGTGGGAGAACCAGCAGGAGGGGCGGGGCTGCAAGGAAGACCTCTAAGAGGACTCTAAGAAGACCAGGAGGGAAACCAAGAGAGGAACCAGCAAGGGGAAACAGTAAGAAGGAGCCGTTAAGAGGGGGGGGGGGTGAGGCGGTGGGGTGAGGTTCAATAGGGAGAACAAGAAAAGGCACCAGGAGGTGAGACCCGGAAGGGGTGGTTGGAATGTAAGTATTCTACGTACGTACGTAAACTTGAGAGTGTTGCAGTCGACATCGGTTGGAATTCACATTTTGGGTTGAGAAATGAAGAAGAATACCAGCAACAGGAACCAGTAAGAAGGGGTCAGTAAGGCGGGGTAAGGGTTCAAAAGGGGGAACAAGGAAAAAGACCAGGAATTTGGTCCGGGAAGGGCGGATCAGGAAGTAGGCGCCAGCAAGGGGATACAGTAAGAGGGGAGCAGGCCTCCGAACCGAATTCAGAAGACGTTTTGCCGATGTGGCCGTGAGTGTGGCAGGACCAGTAAGGAGATGAAGGGCTGTATGGTGGGTCTTGAAGGGAGACCAAGACAGGTAACCTATGAAGGGACCAGTAAGGGAGTCTGTTGGGGATGCGAGGGAGAGAATCAAGAGATGGCGCCAGAAGAGGGGGTCCAATTAGATGGAACCTGTAGGGAGGACTAACAAGATGAAGCACTAAGAAGGGAGCAGAGAGGGGGTACCAGGTCCAGCTCGGGTTCAGAATTCGAGTCGCAGACGTCGTGCGTCCGGTTTCAGATGACCTGTCGCCGACTTGTGCCGCGAGCGTCCGTGGTCAGAAGATGTATGTATCTCGAGGTTTGCGTGTGAGGCCTCCTACCACAAGTTTGTCTACCACTACACCTCTGAATGTCTGTTTTTTTTTTTGTTGTTGCGAAAAGTGGAAATTATCTGATAACTCTACCTCTCACGATAACTTTGCAGTTATCTTTTGCCTAAACCTTTAGAATTATAAACTAAAAAGTAAACTTACAGCCACAACATAATAATGATTTAGGGGCGATTTCTTAGAACACGAAGGCTTCAAGATAGTCGAATAAACAAGATACGAAGGAACAGTCCCACAATAAGTATTCAAATACGCTCTATATCTCAGTTTGTCCAGCTCGGACTGACTGAGATTTGTAATGAGAGGTGAGAATGTTCTTACGGAAAAGGAAAGATCCTGACATTTTGGTGTTTTTTGTCAGTTAGAACTGCATGTTTTCCGTCCGGGCACAGAGCTCTTCTCCATCCTTACTACAGAAGCACCATTCCTAGAGGTAACGGAAAATCTTTTCTTTTGACGAAGGTTGACTTTGGATGTTTTGAGTACTTAACGTCCCGCAATAACAAGGCAGCACTGACGTTCATTTCAAGTAGTTTTCCAGGAACTTGCTCTGTTAGATGAGCTAAATCATGCACTTGCTTACACTTTACTGTTGTTGTTTCCCCTAACAGTGCTTGGAGAAAGTTTTTGATAGGCTTTGGAGCCGCCGAAAGGCCCAAGGTGGTTGCTGACGTGCAATGGAAGCAGCCCTGTTGGATACATTTCGCACGAGTTTTGCATCTGGTTCCTGGTGAATTGAGTATAAGGCATTCAAGAAAGAATCGCTCCCATTCTATGTAGAAAGATCTCGCTCGACCTGGTGGTCCTCGAGCGACTGCTTTCATTCGCGAATTGGACGATACAACAACAAAGTGCCTTACTTTCACTAAAATTTCTCCTATGTAGAGCAGTAGAGAACAAACTCCCTCACATAATAGCTTATTTCATTGGGAAAGGCGGCAGCAGCTTCTGATTAACAAAGGGAATACTTTTTGGCCCACCCACTCCTCAACTCTCAGCACTTTCCGACTTAAAAAACTGGTTTTCGACTTATGCCTCACAGCATCAAGATTGGCATCTTGTCAATCCTTCAAAGACCCGACCAATCTGTGAATTTTATGTTTTATTACGATGCCTAGTGAGCACAGTGCAGACTCCTAATGGAAGTGTGAAGTGAACTCGACGTGAAGCATGAGAATATACAGAAATACAATAATTAACACTTGAGGAAGAAGTGGCATGACAATCACAACGACCAAGGACGGGTGATGAGCGCAACGATTATTGGTGAAGGCAGTGGCTTCCGCAGAAGCGTCCGCTGCGCTCTACCATGGCGTCGATGAGGTTGTTGACGAAGTCGAATCCTGTCTTGAGTTGAGTAGCGGCTACTCCGGTCGTGTCAGCGAACACCTGGAATTTCGGCAATGAATGTGAAGGATACAACATAAGAGATAGGAGAGAGAGGGTACTCTATGGCATGGCGTCAACCAAGATCCAAGTCAGAAGGCACAACGCATTCTACTTCCCGATTATCGTGCATCCAATTTGAGTGCTATCTGGTCAATACAATGGCTGGCGGTGGCCAGCTGATGAACAAGTTAGTGCTCTATCCCTTCCACACAGATCTGGTGGCAAATTATCGAGCCAGGAGAGATAGAGGGCTTGATTGACCAGGGCGCTGCCCTAACAAAGAACCTCGATTAAGGGCATAGGCCAGTGATGAACGGATGACATCTCAAAACTAGAATAACCCAACAGTTAATTTTGTCGAAAAAAAGTTGCCGGGTAACGGAGAACAGATAACGAACAAACTACAAATTCAATGGTTTTAAATTGCTCTTATTTCGTCAGCAGATCAGGAGTTCGACGACTGTTAAACTATATCAATTCTAGCCACTAGTAGTGCTTTTGAAATGTAGTGCAGTCATTACAAAATCGAGGCCGTCTGGGATTTCTTGTTCCCCTTCAGCAAAAGCAATTGCTTCGTTTGTGCTCTCCGAACCGATCTCTAGTCGGTTGGCCCTGAAGACGTCCAAAATTTCAGTTTCACCAGAGTCGGTGACCAAGCTTGTCTAAAGGGGAAGCAGTAGCAAGACCTTCAAGCTGTGAAAGAGTGAATCAAAGACTATCTTGAACTCGTTTTGGTTGGAAACCACGTCATTTCTGCCTCCTTCCGTCCCTGGAGAATACAAGGAGAGCAGCTGAAATTGTTTGCCCGAAGAGAATTTCATAGCACAATTTACATTTTTTTATTGGATAGAAGACAAAAAAGAGGAAAAAGGAGACGGATGATGCGTTGTGCAACACCTTTGACCTTACGGAAGGAGTCCAAAGCTGATATGGCAGCCTTGGACGGAGATATGTGAGATTCATTCACCTTTCATTCATTCGCAGTTGTCCTCACTCGATAATAGTTTACTACACTTTTCGCCTGTTTAGAAAGGGCCGATTGGATTGTTTCACACATCAGTCGGTTCTTTTTAGAACCTCCAACCAAAAAAATCGTCGTCCTTGTTTACACGTACTTTTCGCCTATGGAACAAATTCAGCACAAGTTCAGAAATAGAGCTTGGAAATTCAGTTGTTTGAATATTAAAAAACACTGGATGAACAACAACATTAATCAATCCCTGGTTGGGATGGGCCGCGCATTCTACGTATTCGCACTGGATGTCGCGGATGCAGTGCGCAATTTGGCCTACGAACGAATGGAAGGCAGGCCTGGTTGACCTGGGTGACACCAAACCGGGAAATGCAATTCAGGTGGTGCCGATAACCAGCGATTTCTCCAGCTTAGCTACAACACGAGACTGACATGAACACTTGAATATTACGCCGAGATTTTTAGTCTGCTGAAAAGGCGACGACGTGGAAGCAGCATTCAGGGGAGAAGACTCCATCACTCGTATGGTGAGCTCCAGCGAATCTACTGTCATATATCTCCGACGCTTAGTTCAGTTGAGTTCGTTGAGCTCTCAGCAGTATGTTTTCCTTTGAAGCTCAGATAACCCTACCTTTCTGCAGCCGACATTGAGCATGGCTTCCATGCCGAGATTCTGTCCAGCTGGCTTCTTCTTGATACATGAGGAGAGAGCGGAGTCGACAACGCTCACCCAGTCGTTGACGGGGGTGATCCTAAACAGATGAGCGCTCAGATGGCATAGACGCACTGAATTCATTTTCGAAATAAAACGACTCCACGCACATCTGCTTCTTGATGCTAGCGACACAAACATCGACCTTGTTGGACGATCCAATAGCAACTGCGCCACGGCCTTGGAGGAGCTTAAACATTTGAAATAGTACTCAAATACGCTTCATGATCTGCAATTTAACCTCACTTCTTTTACTAAATTACTGTTTTTGCTGGGAAGCCTAGTCAAGTTTGTTATCTCAAAACTGTAGCTGTTGCTATTTGTTTTAAAATAATATAAAGTAAAGTAACAAAGTAATATGGGCTCAAATGAAGTACATCAGTGAAGACGTTGGAGATGGAGGCGATTCTCTTCTTGAGCTCATCGCGAGCCTCCGTGATGCAGACGCAGGTGGCCTGACGAGTCTGGGGAATGGTCTTCGCGCACGATCCGGCAGCAAGTCGGGAGTCGCATGAGGCCAGAACTGAAATATGAGCATGGATAAGTGAGATTCGAAAGTTCGAAAAAGCGCTCGAAAATCGCCATACGAGAACTGTTTTCTTCAGTGATTAAGGAAAGCTATCCCTAGTTCAAAGTTTAGCAAGGTGGAGAAGGTTTGAAGGAAAAATTCAAAGTGGTACGTATGTATTTTCCCAGTAATAATAGTGCTCAATTTATTCAAAATTTTATAAGCCCTATATTGGCGCAAACTTAAGTCAATTAAAGTACCTCATTTGGAACACCTAATGCAACATGTGAGGTGGGACATCTGTCTGGGTTTGCAATCCCAATCCGTTTTTTTACCATTCATCGTACTTTGGACATAGCCTACGCCAAAACTATTTGTCGTCATGCGTCGTCACCACGTGTCTGTCAGATTTTCTTTTTGTTCGTAGACGGAGAAACGCA
This sequence comes from Heligmosomoides polygyrus bakeri, assembly GCA_947359475.1. Taxonomy (NCBI): domain Eukaryota; kingdom Metazoa; phylum Nematoda; class Chromadorea; order Rhabditida; family Heligmosomidae; genus Heligmosomoides; species Heligmosomoides polygyrus. The sequence goes on along the minus strand of OX375868.1, from coordinate 72,099,136 downwards.
ATGTGACTAAGAGTTCGGCGACGAGACACCGATTCACAAAGTTGTTCATCCATCATCTCTCGTTGTTTACTAGAATCACACCTTTCACACAAAAAGGAATGTCGACGTAGCAGATTGAAGGATTAGGAGCAGACTCGATGTAGCGAGATGTGCCTTTTGCCCACCACCCTTTGCTGTACGGAGATTTTTATTCTTATGGTCAGATCGCAGCAGATTATGGTTTGATAATCGCAGAGTCGCGAAACCGCCCCAGGTCCTGCCTTTCTAGCACTAACGTTCGGCATAGGTTGTGAGAACGGTTTCGATATCGCAACCCTTTCTGTGCTTCACTAATATCGAAGTAAGAGCTGACTTGAAATGGAGTCTCTACAGAACAAAATCTACGGCAGACTATGGGTACATCGGAGTTGGGAATGAAAGAGAATGGAGAGGGGAAACCTGAACCAAGAACCTCGATATGGGCTTCACGTGAAAGCCGGCCTATCTGCCCTCCAACTGTACTTCTTCGCGCCCCAGTGGTGCGAAAGCAGCAGTAATTGCAGAGAGAGGTGTATGCACTTCCACACTAATTGTATGGAAGAGGGAGGCATGCTCTATTGACCGTTACGATTCCGAGGAATCAATTCCGTCAAGATAAATAAATGAATATTTATTTATTTATTTATTTATTTATTTATTTATTTATTTATTTATTTATTTATTTATTTGTTTATTAAATAAAAGCGGCGAAGGCAAGGCTTACTACACTTCCAAAGTACGACAGAATTTCGGCTGCCGTCAATTTGAAGGTGTTTGCACAACATTCTTTGCTGTGACCCAGAAAACTATGATGTAGCTGTCTTGCATTTCTACCCAGAGAAATCATTTTTCACTACATATCCATCAAGGATAAAGGACGGGATGACGCAATCCCTTTTGTGATGCGCCACGCGTCCTACCTCTATCGGATGTTGTGGAGGCGATTTTTAATGCATGTTTGACCTAAACCTTGACCTGCGCGGGCCAGTCGATGAACAAGTAAGCGCTTTATCATTTCCAGACAAGTTTGGTAGCAATTCACCGACCTCGGAGGGGTGGAAGGCGTGGCTGATCCGGGCAGGAAATCCGAAGCAAGAACCTGGAATCATCTGCATGCGACAGCCGGCACCTCCTCCGACTGCGCTCCATGCGCCTGCGCCACATCTTTTCCTGCCCAGACTAATCAAGCCTTCCATCTGTCCGGGTTGGTTAGTCGGAAAGCAGACTTGTCTGGGAAGGATCAAGCAATGACATCGGCTGGCCACAGCAAGTCATTGCATGGCCATATACGCATTTAAATCATTTCTTCAACATCCTGTAGAAATCGAATTCGCAGTGCGTCCCAAACAGGATTGAACCAAGCCATCCTTTAACCTTTTATCCTTTGTAGATCCATTAGCTTTCTTTTATGCTGCTTGAGCCTCCAGCTGGAACAATCCAGTCACAAACCTAAGGCAAACTAATCAAAGATATTAATTCAGTAAATGAGAAACAAATATTTTCAAACATGTTCACTCAAGGAACAGAAACATGGAAATGAAAACTAAGATCAAGCTGACTCCTGCTTCAGATTTGAGCTGACGTCACTAATAATCAGGGATTCTACAAAAACGTGGCTATTAAACAAGAAATCGGTGCTAATCTACTCCCACTTCTCCATGGCGTCATGTCTGATCTGCTGTATTCATTCCCCATTCCGACTAGAGCGATGCCTCGAAATACCTAGGCTAGGCAAGCATACTGAGACTCCAAAAAACAGGAAATGAAACTCGAACTAATGCATCTTGTTCATGGGAGACATAAGGAAACTCTGCAGCCTTAACGCGATTGAATCTACAAAATGTTGCGAGTTTACTGTTTGGAAAAAAGAGTGCTGAGCTGGATTGGCCAGTGAAGGTTCTGTAGACAAAGGAATTTCTCATTGCTCTAGAAATATTGATGATCTAAGCTTGGCGGAGTTTATAAAACAAAAAGTCGCCAAGTTAGCACATGTAAGCAAGTCACAAAGTGCGTTCTGCTCAACCCAGATGTGAGCTGATCACAACACAAGAAACCGTTAAGGTTTAGGCTGAATGCGCTCGACAAAAGTCTTATTGAAGGAAAATACCAACACCATTTCCTTTCCAGAACTCCGAACGCTAAAAGAATTACATAAACTTTTCCATAGGATCACTTGGCAAGCTGACTAGCAGTCTGGATTAGTTTTTAGTATTACTGTGCTTTATTGCAGCGTGAAGAGCGTCAAATTTGGGTCATGAAAGTCGCCGAACTCTCATCCCGTGAGCGTATTGAGCTATATAGAGGTAACAATGCTACTGACACAGATTCTTTTCAAGTGTCATGCCTATGACCGAGTTTAAGTGTAGAATGAAAAGAGTAGACACAATTCCCACAGGAGCGTGTGGAAGAGGTGATCTCAAAGCAGTCCCCTTGAAATTAGGCTATCAGAAGAGGCTGTGCCCAACTATTGCTTCTTTGAATTGCCAAAAAGGCACATCAGCTGCCTTCTGATACAAAGGCTCATGGGTAAATGAGGGAGAGGAGGTGGTGGGGCATGAAGGGCAAGGAAATGTCGTCAGGTTTGGTCTCTCCCACTCGATCAGGACCCGCGCGTTTCTGGCAAGGTCGTGCCTCCTCTGATCTCTAACCAACTACCTAAATCAGAGCGAGCACAGCAATATCAATGGAAAAGCTCTTTTTTGCTCGTTTACATTATAACACCTAACCGCCAGCGCGAAGGGTCGGAAATGATATTCTAGAGACGAACGAAACCAGTTGGGGGCAGGGAGGCAGTTTACAGCAACGATGCGAATTCTTTCTTTGCACTCTTTTCATGGCCGTACTTTGACCCCGAAATAGTTGAATGTATGAGTTCAGGACAAATTCTACGAAGATGCGAAGGAGTTCGATACCAGCTTTCTATGACAGGATTGAAACAGCGCCTACGCTAGCTCAGGAAGGTTTACGGGGGACAATGGAGCTCCAAATCGCATTTCTGAGGTTGTTCAGCTTTTTGGGTTCCCTAAGCTCCCTTCCATTTTATTTCTGCGTGCGTTCATCGAAGTTAAGCCCTAGTCCAAACCATTGGAAAAGATCCTAGCCTTTTAAGCCGAGGAGTCCTTTCCTGTACTGGTGTTGGGCTGATCGCAGGAAAATCACGTATAAGACGTGCTGTCTGTCTCCCCATATCTGGCTCTGCTCAGCTGCCACCTCTTCGTTTTTCCTAATCCATGGCAATAAGCCGCACAGTGAACTGCAGTGTGTGCGTTCGGTGAATGTGACTCGTCGGAACGAGCAGAGACGCGTGTCCACCGCTTCCTATCGCTTCAGTCTGCATGGCGCTGACTCACTCACCTTTGCAGTGCTCGCTGAGATATCCAACGAAGGGATTGTGAAGGCATTTGTTGGTGCTCGCTGCCCGAGCGGGTTTTCGCTCTCCACAGAATGCCAGTCGGGACTGGATGAGAATGTGGTCGGAGATGTAGGAAATGCTGCAATCGAATCGGGTTAAATAGATCATATCAATTTCCCTGTTCGGAAAGCGCTTACACTGAATCCTTGTGCGTGAACGATCCCTCCTCGATATCTGGAATATCTGGCACACCAGGGAAGTTGGCAACCTTACGCTGAAGACAGTAGTTGGCCTCACGAGCAATGGCTGAAACAAGTTCATTAATACAACGCATAAAATTTCACTCTCAAGCTACTTTCCTACAACATGCTTTGAAACACCTAGTTACAAAATTACATTGCGCCCTGTTGTAGCAAGGAATAAATGACAGAGGACAACATTAATCAATTCCGATTTGGGATGCGCCGCGCATTCTATCAGATTGGAAAAAGCTTTTCATTTTTTTCAAAGATTTATTACTTCACAACTACAATGTCAAATCAATTGAGATAAACTCCATTTTGTTCCACTACACTTCTCCAAAGACTGGGTACTTTTCTAATTCCTCTCGCTTAAAGGGCTGCAGTTCTGGAGTCGTACCATTGCTGAATCCAATTTCTGAGATCTTCGTCCGTTTCAAAATACTCCTCTCTAATTTCTTGCTCGCTGCTAAGCACGGAAGAGATGGTAGTCGGTAGGGGCGAGGTCAGTGCTATAAAGGTGGGGCATTATCTCCCAGCCCAGCTCCCTTATTGTTTCTCTTGTGAGTCATGCAACATGTGGTTTTGCATTGCCATGCAGGATGATCACCTTTGACTTCTCAGGCCTCTTTTCTTGGAGAGCTGACTTTGTGGAGTTGGCCACTTTATGTGGCAGCAGTAAGTGTCTCTTCTCTACTTCTGAAAGTTTCCCAGTAAATAGCTCCTCTGATATCCCACCAAACACTCAAGAGAATCTTCCTTTCGTGAACATTGGCTTGAGATCAGGCTTAGGGTTCTCTCCTTTTTGTACGCATTGTCTTTTTCTTCGAAAGTTGGCACACAGAACCCAGCACTCATCGCCTGTCACAACCCGCAGCAGAAACGACTTTCTTTCGTGTCTGAACAGAAGAGAAGCAGTGATGGAGAGCCGTTGACCTTTGTGAGTGTCTGACAGGAGGGCATAAGGAATCCAAGCTCCAAATTTCCATGTAAAGCCAAAATTCTTCAGATGGATTCCCACTATCCTATGAGATATTTCGAGCTTCTCTGCCAGTTCACGTGTCGTCTGCCTCCGAAGAAGATGGAGTATGTAGTTCAGTGTCGTCCAATTCAGTTGGCCTTCCTGACCTTGCTTTGTCCTCGGGTAAATAATCTCCCTTTAAAAACTTTCCGAACGACTCATAACAGGCGCGATGAGTAGTAGATCCCAAGCCATATATATGGTTAATTGGTCTGTTGTAGATCCTTTAATGAATTCATGAAGAATGCCGTGCCGAAAATGGCCATGAGGTTGATCTGGCATTGAGTCCGGAAGAATGGATAGATAACGAAGTACAAGAAGGCCCTTGACCTGTGTCCGCGTACGAACGGTAGACAAGTGTGAGAGGATTATGAAATCAGCAATCAATACTGGCTAGTGTGTTTACAAGGAGAACGGTAAAAAACTTTTCGAAGTGTGAAGAGACCTTTTTCCAACCTAATACTACTATGTGATGTCGTGGATGCATCATGTAGAAGTCCTGATTAAACACCACATCAACATAATTGTTTTGGTGCAATGTAACACGGTAACAAGTGCGTATGGAACAATCTGCACGGAGCACTGATCCTATCGAGCTTTAGGTCGAATTCGCACTGAGATCTTCCCACGGTCTCGCATCTGCTAGCAGGCTTTTCTGGGTGAACTATCCCCGATATGTCCGCCGAGTAGTCACTGCAGATCATCGCTTAGGCTTTAGTGGCGAAACGAACCTGCACACCCATTTTCACATTGTTTTATTTACGTCTCGTCTCTCTATTGTATGCGCCTTCACTACTCCAGAAAGGAGAGTTCGTGCGCATCTAAAAATTAATTGACTAATCCCAACCCTTATCTTTATTGTCCTTCAAGGCAAGAGGACTGGCGGACGTTCTCACGTCACCTGTCGCATTTGCTTGAGGGCCGGTACTTAACGTGCCGATGGCAAGATAGGCACGATGGAGGACAGTGACGATGTCGCGCTACCAAAACACTTTTATTTGACCCTTCTATGCTTAAATTTCGGAGAAGGAACTAACCGAACACAATGGGTTCACGAGTCGCTGCTGTAGTTCGTATACAGTCGCTCTAGATGATGCTCATCCCATAGCTTAAACTCTGTGGGCCGCCATATTATCCCGTTTGGGTTTAGATCCCACAGAAATCGGACTAAAGTGCGCTAATTAAAACTCTTCTCCCTGGATGCCTCATATTGTTCGTCAGGGCAGCAATATGAACCAGAGGCGCATAGGTTATCGTGCTACTCAATCGATCACATTTTTTGAAGGATGGTGTTCATTTCTTTGAAGTCATTAAGACTTAGGACTGACGCACTCGCTATTCTTTTTTGAAAAGAACAGTCGCTTGTAGGCCAGAGACTGGCCACATTATTCTTCTCTAGTTGGAAGAGAGCAGCTAGGTGAGCGGTGTTAATCCGTAGGTTTTGTGCTCCTCGTTACTTCATTACTGCTATGACGCCGCAGAGGAGCTAAATAGACTAGTGGTGGACGTTAACTCTATACCTGCTCCATAGCTGCTCTTTAGTACGTCCCTTTCCTACACTTTTCTGCAACCTGCACTGCAGGAAAATTGGTAGTTCCTAACCATAAGGCAAGTAGACCAGGTATTTTAGACATCTTGAGAAATTATAATTCCTTCTAGGAATTTACGTCATAGACTCTACACTTCTTCTTCTTCTTCTTCTTCTTCTCCTGAGTGTTTAATCCCGCGCAGTCGCAGGGTCCGCTGTTCTTTTGATCTTTCACCACCTCATCCTATCAAGTCCATCTGCCGTGGCACCGACTTCGGCGAGATCTCTCTTGATGACGTCCTTCCATCTTTTCCTTGGGGCTCCTCTCGGACGCCTCCCGGGTGCCTCAAAATCTAGGGCCAACCTTATGGGGTGATTCTCTGGTCTTCTGAGGACGTCTCCATACCACCTCAGGCGCTGCTCCCTCATCTTCAGCTGGATCGGGGCTGTCTTCATCACTGTCCTAACATTCTCGTTTCGCACCCTGTCCCGACGGATCCATCCACATGCCCACCTCAGCATCCTTATTTCCGCAGCGTGAAGTTGCCGCTCCTGCGCCTTACCCAGGGCCCAGCACGAGGACGGCAGGCTTCACAACTGTTCTATAGAGCTTGCCTTTGAGCATCCTGGAGCATCTACGGTCGTAGAGGATCCCTGTGGACTCCCTTCACTTGAGCCAGGCTGCGCTTATCCGCCCCCTGACCACCTGGCCCACACTTCCTTTCTCGGAAAGGTCACTTCCGAGGTAGCGGAATTCTTCCACCTTCTCGATCGCTTCCCCTTGGTAGTCTAGGATCGATCCAACGCACTGCTCAGAGCTGATGAACTTCGTCTTCTTCACGTTCAGCCGTAGGCCGTTGTCTGCGAAGGCTCTCTGGCACAGCTGCACCTTCCCCTCCAGCTCCTCCTGGTTGTCGGCTACTAGGGCGATGTCGTCCGTCACTTCTTAGACTCTGCACACTATCTGTGAAAAGATCGATCGCCTACCGTCTACCAATTTTCAATTCCTTCCGCTAAAACCCGCACAAGTCAGTGGCGGTCAACCAGTAATGTACTGTTGAATGGAGTAATTGCCTTTGGTGTCTGTTTTGAAAAGGAGTTCTCAACAGGACCTTTTGTAATTTCAGTTCGAATGCACTTCTGATCCTCTTCTGGAGTCGATTTCAGCGCCTTCAGTGCTCCAGACGCGAACTGAAAAACAACAATGAGCTATGTATGGTTCTTCAAAGAAGAGCGCCTGCTATGGCATGAAGAACACTCACCGTTCTGCAGATGGTGCAGTCCCTGAGGGGTCCATGGCGATCCCAGGCCACTTGATTGAGGTCATTCTGATTCAGAACACAGCGGTCCTTACGATTACCCTCCTCGATGGTTGCCGAGAAGCAGGTAAGAGCAGCACGTCTGAAAAAACCCAACATTTTGCATAAGAATGAAAAAGGAATCCTAGAATCACCATGGTTACTAAATTTTCATTTATAAAAATCAGAAAAATTAGGACAATTGTGGCGTTACAATCTACGTACAGTCTCTGCAAATTCCCCACCTTCCATGCTCTCGGATCTCGGTCTCATACAGCTCGTAATTGGAATCAATGCCCTGTTTCATGCAGGTTAGGTACTGGCCAAAGGTGTCCCTCGTGGATGCCGGTGATGAGCAATCTTGAGCCAATACCGCTGCCACCTGCAAATTTTTGAATGGAGAGAAGGAGAACTGCCGAAATCCAAAGTTGGAAAGTAGTTGGGTAACTAATGGTAAGAATAGGATAACGAAAAAGCCGTTTCCCAAGTGGAACTCACAACAAGTGCCGAGAGGGCCACAATCCGCACCATCTGAAAAGACACGACCATAACATTCTTGAATAATCTTCTAGTAGAAGCGGCAAACTCAAAGCGAATATGACAAGACATCCTCATTCAGGTACAACAGAGCAAATGAAGTCGTGACAGAATCGACTGAGAAGAAGAGACAGTGCCACGGCGGAGAACGAGCATTTTTCAATTTTTATGGGCAAAAACGACTACTGCTTAAACCACGTGGGAGAGGATTTTGCACGTACTTGAAACAGAAATAATCTATTGAGCGTATGCGTGACCCTCAGTAGCAGAATAAGGGTACACGAGTTTTACAATTGTGCCAATTTTACGGAATCTTTTGCAACGCTGAGCTCTGACTGTACGCTCAGTTCAAGGAGAACTTGTTCCTATCGTCGCGTCGCCCTTCTGCATTTGACATATGGAAGACCTTAGTGGGGAAAAATAGAAGCACTAGAAAACCCGCAGAACGTAGTTTCAGAAAAAAAACGTGTCTACCTTAGGCAATACATAGTGCAATATAAACAGAATTCCGGAGGACCAACTATGTACAGTCATTCACACCTGTTCATTGAATAGGAGCAAGAAGGCCAGAATTGAGAAAGGAGGACTAGACTGCTCTGAAGCTCCGCTTTCTGAAACTTGCTGTGGCCACTGCAGAACAGTTCACCTCATAGTCTTGTCATGCCTAAAAGCTTTGTTCAATAGAAGAGTTGTCTCTGGTCTAGTGTTCTCTTTCAAAGTGCTTCGATAAGAAATCAAACTTCAACTTGCGAGTAAATTTTGGATCTTCGGACCTTGTGGACAAATGACAGATTGCTGGGTTGGCTTCAACCTTCACTACCCCTAAGGAAATATTACACCCAAATATTCAGCTTTGTATTTTATCCAGAGACAAGACGGTATGCCTGCTGATGTTCTGAATTCGGAAAACAGCAGAGTGTTCAAAGATTGGCTGAATAAGATCAATATTTTGCAGGTTTTAAATCGTTCCGACTCTATCTGAGACGTTTGGCTACACAATGCAACAATGTCATCTCTTCACATGCTTGCTCGAGAACAGAATTTAGAAAATTTTCTTGAGGACGATTCAAATCGTTTTCGTAATTCACTACAGTTTGAAGAATTACATGGAAACTGATCTCACCACAGTGTTTCTCAGATATTGTAATTCTTGTTGATGTTGGTGATTTGGACATGGATAATGGAGTAAGCAGTGATCTCGCGAAGAAGTCCATGCAGCACAACACACCCCAGGAAAGCAAAAATTTTGAACTACTTGTTAGCTAATAAACTTTCGGCATCATAAGCGCGCGTACCCGTTTCACCTTAGACCGTAAGAAATAAGACCAGCACGTTTACAGTCAAAAAACTAGTAAACGACCGACTCACTCAATCAGTGCGACAGAGGTCCTTTCATTAGAAAAGTATCTAACACTCAACATCAGTGCAGCCTGAATCTGAAGTGTCTTTTGAGCGCCCGATCAGGCCTGACCACTTCCGTCCGGGAACCATCCTGTGAAGCGTCACCGTTCCCAGTAAATGCCCTAGCCTCCATTCTCCTACCGCCCCCGAAAACGCGTAGCGAATTCTGATACGAATTAGGTCGAGAGAGTCAGCGTAGCCATTCGCTGGTTATGGACCACTCCTCTATTTAGAAAAACAAAGCCATCCGACTACATGGCGCGAGAATATGCAGGCTATCACGATAAGTGACCTTGTACCAGATCGACGAAAGTAAGGCGACTGAAACGATTTGGCCTCCAATTAATTCTCAACCGCTCGACCTTTCGCGAATACTCACAGCGGCTACCATCACCTTCTGCCTAACGATAGTGAAGAGAGAAATAGTGAACCCAACACAAATCTCAAGATTTTCCTATTGACTGCTGACCTACTATGGGCTTCTAAGGTTCTAGAATTCTGGGTTTCAGCAAAGCTTAAGTATTTCCGAATTGAAGGCGTATAAATCCCTCTTACAAGGAACGTCTATGAACTTAATCCGAAGACTCTCATGGCCTATATGGTCTTGCAGCTCAACCGAAAATGAGCAAAGGGGTTTAGTTCGTTTTCGGGTGGTCAAAAAATGTCAAAGGTTGCCGCCTAGTAAGTCCATTTCGACTTCCAGCAGCCTCGAGAGGAATGGAGACCATCGAGTTGACTCGTGCGGTAAAGGTATTGTGGCCCGCATTTGGGATAATATTGAAAAGCTTACACGAATTCGGTTTAAAGTGAGCGCTGCAAAATGACCAGCACGAGCTGCATGAGGTGGACACATACCTCGAGCCTCCGTCCATGAGTTACTGATAGGAGACAAATTGTTGTCATTTTCGGACCACTCACTGATCCGCAGCAAAAACGATCTTCGCCCTTGAGCGCCTTGTTAGATGTCCTGTTGAGAATCGGGGAAATCTCTCAAGCGTCCATTGTTGAATGCAAAGGACAACAAGACACTATTTCTACAACAGTTGACGAAAGATGCACTGAACTAGTACACATTCCTAACCTTTAGGCGTTTTCACACTTGTCTTCAGAGAGCGGAGAGGGGTGGTATTACCAGTCCGAACGAATGTAATGTGTCGGCTTGTCATAGGGTTGCCGGTAAATGAGCTGGGTAGAATGCGCAGATATGCACGGTGTGGATATGGGATGACAGATCAGCATAGGAGTGGGAGTTGCCTCGGCAATAGCATAAGTACCATTGCGAGGAACTGGTTCGCTTAGAGAAGGCAAAGAAGGATGACATTGACCGACGACGAATAGTGACTCGGCGCTAAATCGCCAAACACTCTCCCAGCGGATAAGCGGCGGAAATCACCAAGCAGGAGATCGAGCAGCTCTCATAAGATGACGAATCCAAGCCACAGTCTAGCGGAGATCTGCCCTTAGCCATCAACAAGGGCCGGCAGTTTTAACGACTCGGACGGACCGAACTGATCGCAGGCCGTCGCCGACGGAAGGAAGGTGATGGCGATGATAGCGACGGTGCGACGACGCGGTGTGATGACCCAAAATCGCTGTAGGAGATAACGGATATGCTGACCAAGGACACAAACACCAACACAACGCACACGCTGCACACCACACGGCTCGCCAGAGTCTGCCGATCGCTTTTTAAAGCCGTTTCATTTCGGCTGTTTCGCAGCGCTACACTGAACTGTTACAGTGAGAGATGTAGGAACACGGCGAACAAGGTGGAAAGTACATCCTCCGAGCGAGCGACCTGTTCCATACTGGATTTTGAGCACGGCTGTCATCTTCACACACAAAAAAGACGCGGCGGTGAATTTTGACGCCAACTTACCGGCAGAGTGATCATACCCTATTAGGGTCACTCAATAGGGTGAATGCAAGTATGGATAACGGTTGACCTTCTAAGAAGGCTCCCTCTACAAACTGATATCTACTATTTAACACAACTACTACTCAAACTACCCAATTTGCAGTAATATTTTGTACCATTTTCACACCGAATTTGACAGCTAAACAAACTAGCTGCTTCTGAAATCAAAGCAAAATACAGGTTCTCCAAGATGGGTAAAGTCTTTTTCTTCAAGGAGAATTTCGTGTAACATTCTTTGAAATTTTTTTAGTTCAGCCCGAACGAGTGCAATAATAGTATACATTTTTATTTTTTGAGAAAAAATTAAACAAATCAAAATTTGTTTCGAAACACAACAAGGCAGTAAGGCAGTTTAGTGTATCAAAAAAGAGTCGCGCCATGCACTCGATTAGCTCGCTGCAATTTTTATTTGATGTGTGGTGTAAATGCTGCTTACATGAATCATCAAAAAGAAGATTAGGATATCAGTGTTCTCTGGAATTGTTTTTGTTGCATCGTTTGCACGTGTGAAACTCCATGAAAACAGAAATTTTGCTATCAATTGAATAAAAATCAAAACGTTTTGAAGGGGGCCATAGCACAATCTTTTTTTTGGCACTGAAAAATGGTCGCATTGTTGCTCATTTGAAACCAGCTCGAAGTCATTATTTTTCCCCAAAAACGAGAGTTTTACAACATTTCAGACAATGTGTTCACTTATTGGGTAGGTGAAATAAATCTTCAAAGAAGGTTATGCTAAATTTTCCTCCAACAAAAAATTATTCTAATATTTTTGGAGAGTCTCTAGTTCGATGTGGAAGAAGCTCATTTTGATATGGAAGATGTACAGTTTGATTTCAAAGGCGTTAGATTTGTACAGAGGAGCGCCCAATTTAAACTGAAAAATGTCCAATTTGAGTTGAAAATTGTATACGTCGTCAGCTCGCTGTCAACTGCTATGTAAGTTCTCAATCCCAGCCCAACAGTTGATAATTTTGAGGAGTATTTTGAGCAGATTATCAAACTTGAGCATTGGCACTAATCGAGCAGGTGGATTAATATCACATGGCACCAAGAATCGTTATTGGAATTTTGAGGAGCGGAACAACGAAGCCATCCACTCCTCTGGGGTCGGTGAGCTGACACCAAGCATCACATCTGGAAGGGATGGAACACTGACTTGTCCATTAGCTGGCCTAATTGCACAGGTCAAGTCCGCACGACCTTCATATCCCATACAATTAGTAGAGCACGCGGTGCATCCTTAATAGGGAATTATTGACCTCGACCTTCACCTTTTATCCATTGCCTAGCACAGACAAATTCGCTGCCGCTGCGCGATTTGAATCCCTCTTTCGTCCCAGAACCTTCCTCGTTTCACTTCTGTCACAAGGCGTCCCCCCTCCCTGTATGTACGCAGCTTTTTTCTAAACAGAATTAAACTCTCGACTGCAAGGTGAGCATAGTTGCGACCACGCCTCGTGGATTTTAGTAAGATGACTGCTACATATAACAGTTTGACGTGGCACCAGGTGCGGCATGCACTCCGAATCAGGGTTCGTGGTTCGGTTCTTTCCAATCCATGCAGGCCCTCCATCCCTCTGGGATCGGTGAACTGGTTCTAGACTTGCCTGGAAAGAATAAAGCACAGACTTTTCCATTGGCTTTCTCGGTTTACGTAGCATACTTTCAGATAAATAAAATTTTTATATGTACGCACATAACTCAGAGAGGGCGAAGTATGCAGAGAAATGCTCTCGGTTCAATTCACGCAAACGCAAACGGTGTGTTCCACCCCTGCGAAAGCAGTGATTTTCTGTCAGACTTCCGTAGAAGAGACTGGGATGGAGAAAGCACTGATTTGTCCGCTGCAGGCAGGAGATTGCACCTTGTGCTTCAGCTCCAAAGAGAAAAGATAGAAAAGAGAAAAGCCGTCTTCAATAATTCAATCGGGTTCACCTAACAAATGGGATGAGTGGTAGCAAGACACTACACTTGGTTGTATCGCTTGCAAATCACAGATAATCAAAAATCTAGTTTGTGCGATAGCGGCGTCTTGTGCCGGCAGAGCAAGGTAGACAATTAAGGCTATATCTTCAGAGGTAGCTGAATACTGTGGAATATATAGCATAAGGCAATGCTGTCATACGCAGGCACGACTAAGCCACGCTTCTATGGTAGGTATAAGAAAGCATGAGGTACCGTATTTGATAACCTAAAACCGGTAAAACGAGCACAGAGTGGCGAAAATGCCTGAGATCCGATTTCCCGGTACGGAGACGAGTTAGAACATCAGCGATGAGACGACGGCGATAATCACTCAGGTGATATCAAAGACAACTCCATCCTGGAACCGAAATCCGCCGCGAAGGGTCAAGTTTATATGGCTCCAATCGGCTCAGTGACGAATAGACGCGATTAGATGGAGGAAAGAAGTCGAAGGTCAACCGACCACCGCCATCGACGTCGTCGCACGTAAGTGGGCACAGGTGGAGGAGAGTCAGGCACAGCGCTACCGCCCTGTTTCTGGCTGAGCCCACTCCGTAGCAAAAATCATCGGCGCCCAGTTTCTGGGACGCACTTTCACTTCAAAATGACCGCCATCATCCACCGCCGGATGGAACGTTCGCTAGCCTCGCTCCAGTGTGACAGCAGGCTGGAGGCTGCACTGCTAGATCGTCACTGCTGCAAAAACGCTCGGCAGTGTGGAAGGCCTACCTCCAAAGAACCCGCCTGGTGCGCAAAGGGGAAGAATATTCAAGAAGATTTACGACTGCCAGTGAAATACGGGTACTACCAAAAACCACTGAAATCACAGGTTTTCGGAGCAGTTTCGCTGCAGCCAGACCTAGCTGGTCACCGAAGGTGAAACCGTGAAACGACTCGTCACGCATCAGCGGCAAACATCCAGCAGAACAGCATGAAGGCAGAGATCATATTCACATTTCGTTGTAAGGAGACACGCAAGCTCTTGGAGCCGCTCCTAGGGTTCAGTGTTGGCCACATATCTGACAATTTATTTTTCAGACAAATACAAAGTAATATACGATGAGTGTTCTGTGTAAGTAAGTATTAATTCACACAATTGTACACCGATTATTACGACCGCAAACATAACATAACTAATATAGCTTCTCATGAACTACTGGGTGTTCGGATGAACACGTTTTCATATTTGCGGCACTCTCGTTTGCATCCAGCAGCATGTTAGGTTCCGTGAGATCTCTAGAAGTGAGGAAAATTGATCCCGTCCACGATTTTGAAGGCAGAAAGCTCTTATTTTTTTAATAGAGGAAGATAGCAGAAAAGTAGCGGAAAATATCCAGAAGTCTTCTACGTGCATGGGGATTCAGAAGACGTACTAATATAAGGACCTTGAACATTATACACAGTTCTGATACAGCCTTTCGACCACGAAATCAGAAAGGCGCAAAACTAGAGCCGTGGGAGTCTCGTTGTTGTTGTTGTTGTTGTTGTTGTTGCCTGTTCTTCAATATGATCAGAAGTCTCGCTTTTGCATCATTTTCTGAAGAAAAAACACATCCCAAAATCGACCGCCCCCTATTTACACCGTCTATCACTTTCAGAACCTGCTTTTTTAAGAATACAATCCACGTTCCTATAGTTTTTAATTCTCTTTATGAATTTTTCGGAGGATTCGACATCTGCGCTCTCTGATTTCGTCGATCGCATGCACAGGATGGACTTGTCACGGAAATAATTTTCTCCCATCTGAGAGAAAGGATGTCAAAAAGTGCAATTATACCACACAAAAATTCAAGCCTTGGGTATCATATAGTAAAAAGAACACGCTCTCCATGATATAATATATATGAGAGAGTGGGAACAAGCGATATGCTGAATCATTGAAACGTTTCACCATATCGATTGTTGATAAGCCGCGCTATCAGGGATTTCGGCAGTATTTTCACCGTTAGACTGCTGTAGGTCGTCGGTGAATCTGGCATCTGGTGAACACTTCCGAACAGTGTGCTCATTAAGAGCACTTATCTCTCGGGACTCGTTACAAAAAAAATTGCCTTTCCCTTCCGTGTTCACACCCGTGCAAAATCTTTCTTAGGTCTGCCTTTTTGTCAACTTGGATGGAGCGAATGTTTATGGAATAGCGTGCTGTTTCTTTTGTCGGCTTCAGTGCCGAACGAGGTCGTAAGGTTGATCAGTGTTTATTGAGTTAACTAACGTTTCGATCCATTTCTCAACGAAACGGGCATTGCTATCTACTTCATCAAACACCTCATAGGCTGGAGCCTTTTAGCTATTGTTCAGACGCATGGCGGAAAACATGAATCTACTAACAGGAACCTCATCCACTGATTCCCCCATCCTCGACGGACTTGTAGGACTCCCAATGCGAGGAGCGGGTGAAAGGTTAGGCTGCTCAAGATCGGCCTTCCTTTCAATCTTATACGGTTCAGAAGCATGAAAAACATCTAAGCACGAAGTTTTCCTTGAAAATACATGGAAAACACGCTGCTTCCGATTGTTGGATTTGGTTATCATTTGGTAACACACCTGCCATGGTCAAGTAATCTTGGGTATCGATAAGAAGAAGTCATATCACACAATGTTTCTCCGCTAGGCCTCGTGCATACTTCCCGTCGCCGCGATTCCATCGCGGCGATGAGTTTTGCCGAGCGACGCGAAAGAATTTGAACTTCTGCTCGTCGCCTCGCTCATCGCTCTGCAAGGGAGCGCGACGGCGACCCGACGACTTTCCTTTGACTACTCGACCGCGTGCGGCGGAATGGCGATGAACGGAGCGCCGCGGTGGTATCGCGGCGATGGAAGTATGCCCCGGCGTTAATGGTTGATTGCTTTTGGATTGGCCGTTCATAACACGAAAGCACTTGTCCGTTTTATTTCATGTCTCAAATAAGATGTGCTAATGTCGGCGCAGCAATGCAGCAAAGAAGTGACACCACTTTTCTTCAATCTTTTTCATGAAGGTAGTAAAAATGATGAGAAAAAAGCAAAAATGTTGGCGCCGGGCAATACAGTTTGTGCGCCATATGCATTTCAGAGGTGCATCGACAGACATTTACAAAACCCAAACTGTTTCGTGGAGCAGACTGTAGAGCAAGAAAATAGCTTCCATTATGAAACATTAAAACGCTGAAACGTGGTGCAAGGAGCAAACTAGACCGCTCCATGATGCGGGTGGTGCCGAAATGTATCGCGCAGAAAAAACCAAAACAGGAGAACAAGCCGTGCTATTTTATTTGTCGGAACCTACACCCGAGCTGACTATGGGTCTGACCTTGTTGGCAGTGAGGATAACTGACGCCAAGTTATTGGCAGGTGCGCAATCGTTAGATCTTCATAAGCACATGTAGAGAAGGCAGCTATTTAACACATCTATCCGATGACCATCCCTCTCAATTATGGAAACTATTTGGACCTAGTAGGTCTCCGCCCGCTCGATGCCATCGAAAATGATGCCTGAACAACACTCAACGACATCGTCAGGGATATTTGAAATTTACATTTTATTCATTTATTTTCTTTTTATGTACTCTTCATGTTTCTTAGGTAATGTGAATGGAAAGCTGAAGCATATGGCGTCTTTCGGTTGCGAAGGTCTCAATCATGATGAACTTGGACTCCGATGATTGAGAGGTTTCAAGAGTTCCATGGTAAGCCTCCAGTGGTCGAAGAGGGGGTGAAAAATGTGGATGCTCGTATGTAACTCATTCAACCAAACCAAAGGGATGTCACAAAGTTAATATGCAACTTTCTTTTTAATCTTATATCATCTGTAACTCCTGCTACGTGATATTAATCCTCACTACTACTACTACTAATGCTACTTACTCTGTCAGGCTCCTGTTTTTCCAATCAGCAAGTCCTATGAGAACCTTCTACGGATTCTAGTTGACCCTACGATTGCCTGTGTATGCATGGCACACTCCCAATTAAGATCTGCTGTAACAGCCTCTTTCTCTCCTGACTCATCATGTAGTTTTATTCCTTGTTTCTGGGTTTACCCCCTCATCTAGGTCGGTTTCCGCGCTCCAATTGAATATGGAGACGTGATTGCATACAGAATTACGATTAAATGAGATTTTATGATTCGTCATAGCATTTTCCCTTTATTTATTTATTTTTCATATCCTTCTTCTTATCTAGTGGACGTCGCATTATTAGTTCAATACAGTTCGCTATTGACTGTGTATTACAGATTTATTTTCCGTTGGACTCTTCCATTTTTCTACCTGTTTTCTAATTGCATGGTATTCTTATTCACCTTCTCAACAATTGTGACTTCTCTTTGTTGCAGCAGTTCTGTTAAGTTATTTTCTTCGTTGCTTCTTTAAGGACCTCCCTCCTTATTGAGTGGTTCCGGAGAGGTCCTTATTCTTTTATGTCACTCCTTTAACTTGCTACCTGTATTATAGGAATACTCTGGAAATCGCATTTTTCGAATGCATACAAATTGGAATAATTAGAAAAAACCGTTTTTCTCGAATATATTCGAAATTTGTGGGTATTCGAATATTCCGAAAATTTCGAAAACAAATCTATGGTAGACGCTCAAAAAATCGCAATTTCGGTAGTTCTTTACTTGTGAATAAAATTTTCCCCAACGATCAGATATCTCTGATATGGTACATAGACAGATGGAGGCATAGCTCGATCTTCACCAAGCCTTCTGCGCTTGTCTATCTTTTGTGGCTATTTTGAAGCTACTAGAGCTAGAATTTTATGATTCTTCAAACAACGATTGCATTTTCTAGCACGCTGATCATATCTGCATATGATAACACAATCATGGTCCTTTGCGCTCAACCGTATTGATTTCTTTTAGTAATAATATAACCTGTTTCTAGGATGATTATATTTGATTTGTTGAGCAACATTCCTTCCACTATTGCTTCGATGATAGCTTTTTTTGCTCATCATATGAATAGTGCTCAATGCAGCACCATTACAATTCCACCCCTAATTCATATGCAATCGATGCTTTGTGACATAATCTTCCTTCGCCACCTGTAGCAAATGCACAACTTCATTCATAATAATCCGCCTGATATTTGACTGAGCCGCGAGATTCCTCACATAAGTCTAAATCTACTGAGATGCGTAGAAGTTAATTTCGCTATAGCGATAACTAATTGTTTTACGCCCGTCTGAAACGCTACTGGTGACTCCTAAAAATACAGCATAGACGGGAATAGTACAAAGTTAAACATCGTATTTTGGTAGTCAAAATTTTTTGTATGTAGTAGCCGTCGTACTGGTAAAAATTTGCACAAAGATGACTGAAAATGAATCTGTTCTAAAAAATGCAAAAAATATTTTTTATAGGTTTAAGCCTCATTTTCCTACTGGAAATCTGTTCCAACAAATTTGTAAAAAAAAACTCGTCTTCTCCCTTCCACTGCCTGAATAGCCTTCACAACTTCAATAAATGTCGAAGAGTTTTAGATGTAAATCATTTGCGTTTTTTATTTCAGCAAGGGGGTTCCGGACATTTAACTAAATGTAACATCTTACAGCAAATTGTCGAGGAACTGATCTTGGTTCAGCCTATGCTTTACTTAGGTAGTAATCATTGGCAATAGAAAAATAAACATTTTTCTGGTCATTTTTCCAAGTGTCTTAGCGTAGGCAAGGCGCCTATTTTCTTCAGTTCTCTACGCTTACTCGTTCGCTCCAGCCTCTTTTAGTAAACCATTCTTCTAGAAATATTAACCACAGCAAGGGCTTTTCATCAACACATCGTAGTGGAAAATTTATAGGATTGACATTTCCAAGTGAAGTAAGGGCCTAAATGTAAAGAAAAGTTTTTTATCTTTACAATAAAGAATTTTTCTTTACGGTAGAACAAATCCAATATATCCGCGCCCTAGAAATTCAACGAGCATTTCTAATTGTATGAACAGGTTAGATCGATCTCTGGTGACCTTGCACCAACGTCGTTGGAGCGACAAAATTGGACGTTCACAAAAATGCTCATGACTAGGTAAGTTTTCCGAATTTCGAAAATACCACAAGCTTTTCAAAAAGTAGATAAAAAGTGCTTTCTATATAAGAATCGATTTCCAAAAAAAAAAAGTATCTTCATGTGCGACCAGAGTGTGCGATTTCTCTTAGATTTTTGCCGAAATACTTGCCGAAAATCGCACCCCCCTCTAGCCGTGCATGAAGATCCCTTTTCCAAAATTTGATTTTGCATCCATAAGATAAGGAATATCTTCGCACAGCTCTGAAAGATAAGCGAGTTATGATTGTTTAAGTGCAGGTATCTGCAATCTGCGACCTCGCGGGAAGGAGAGGTCAGAAAGGGAATTTCTTCTAGTTTTCTGAATGCCACCAGCATTTGCATATCTCTCAAGATTGAGAGAGTTGCGATCGGTTAAACAAAGTACTAGTATAGCACCTTTTAGGCTTTTAGGCGATGAAGCCATACCACTTCAACACCATCAAATTCGTGGACTTTGACAATTACAAGTGGCCTCGTGAACACGGATAACTCGCTAAATACTTCGCTGTTGGCAGCTCTGCAGTAGAAACGACATCGATTGACTGGAACGAACAGCACCTCTGATAAGCATGCGCAGTGCTCTCGTTTTGTGAACTGGCCACCATGCCTAGTTCGACTTGTAGATCAAAGCTTGCAAGATCGACATGCATTCTTCACTTCTCCGTCAACACCCCAGCGAGGTACTGAAATGCCGCAGACACTTTTCGCACTCGTGCACCTCCTTAAGGCGAACGATGCCAATCTCTTCAAGACCTACTTCAGCTACCTAAAAACTACTGATAGTAGAAATGTTGTGTACGGCGAAGTCATCCTGACGTTTGGGGTAGCTTTGAAGGGGAAAGTAAAAAGGGAAAGGTAGCTTTCTATCAAGCTAAAGCGCATTGTTGTGTTTTCACCAATCAGCGATCATACCAAAATGTTACCGACGGATCGGCTCATACCGATTTTTTGGATGTCCTACAATACCGCACCTTCCGTCTGACACAATCGACGACGTTATTTCTGCGTCTCTCTGCGAATGCAGATGGGCTCTTAATGTGAGATCTCCTAAGGGAGATAAATTCAAAAAGCCACCAGCTACCAAAAACATTGCATCAATCTCACATCTCCACACCATCTCAGATGAAGGAGCGCAACGGCTTGATATCGACGAAGCCAAAAGTTATCCCGTCGATCGTGCTCGTTCGGAAGAACTGCCTAGCTCTTCACAACAACAACACGTATCACAGTATGTAGGCGATCTGGACGCTATACTGACTTGGATGCGTATTTTCGATTCTAAAATAAGTGGTATATCCGAATGTGTACGAGAGTCATCCTTGGGATTAAGAGAGCGGAACAGTCTTCACGAAGAGGGACTGGAACCCAGCTATCGTGATCCCAGCGGTCACGATGTACTTTATCAGGGCTCTTAAATTCTCCACCCCAATCCAGGCCAATAAAAGTATCTCGCAACCAAGATGAGGGGTGCTTTCATCGCTCCGATACTCCGAGTCGTTATAAGACCACAGAGCGGACACGTCTGCGGACCCACGAGAAAAGGTGAAGAAAAAGGAAGGGTAAAGAAAAATAGGAAAATAAAAGTAAAATCACTTAAACCCAAAATCTAAAAAATCTAAACTTCTATGTGATTCCTATATGAATTGTATGATGTTTGCTCATACGCACCCATTACTTTGTATTTAGTTGTGAGATTTGTTCCAATAAATATTATTAATAAAATTGTACGTGTTATAGAGTGGAATTAGAACAACCAAAACCTAACATTGGTAGCGTGATGCACTTCCAAACATGGTGCATCGGCCAAACTTTTTTAACATTCGAAATCCCTTTCCTATACGCAAAGGTAAATAATTGAAAAACTTTTGTTTTTTGCTTTGGAAAAATCGTTTAAAATGTTAGAAAGGTTAACTTAGTGAGGGAGTCCAGGGGCCGGATTCATCAACGACTTACAGCAACTTAACGAGAAAAAAATTAATTAAATAATAAGGATAAATAAAAAAATTACAGGCGAAATTCCTGATAGCGCGTCTTATCGACATGGGATTTCAGCTGTCTTTTCTCCGATAATTTGCTGCAAGACGTTAATGAATCCGGCCCTTCGAAAATCTCCCGCTTGATGAACCGATAGATCAACCTAGAGAAGGAGAACTCGAAGAAAAACTCCCGGTTGCTGATTAGGGATGGGCGAAATTTCTGTTTTTTTCTGATTTTCTGGCCATCCTAGGCAATTTTTGCTGTTTTCTGGAAAAATAACCGAAAAATTGGTCAGAAACAGAAAATAGAGGCTGAACGAAGTTATGTCATAGAAATCTAGAAAAAGAATCCAAAAAGTACCATGAAATCATGAGTTTCATTCCAAACTAGTGTTTCTAGGTATTTTAAATGACAAGCATGGGACGCGTTTGGATGTGCTCATGTAGTAATTGCGTCATATACTCATAAACTGTGTCGCTTTGTTTGCTTGATTGATTGTGTAAGTGCTGCTTCCTTCATAGGATATTTCTCGACGTTCATAATTTCGCTTCGTATTCTTTTCGGTATTAATAGTAGTTTGGACCATCTACGATCATTTAAAAATTTATATTAAAGCTATAAAATTAGTATTCTGTAGGGCATTTAATTATGTGTTAACTAACCACTTGTCCTAGGGTCACTGAGAATAGGATTATTCTCAACCTCCGGTTTAAAAATTGAAAATTGCTGGCCGGTCAATGATCACTTTGTGCAGAGCCTTTGGCGAAGCTGCGTTTCTAACTCAGCTTTAGTTGTCAAAAATTATAGACGGAAAAGTTTTAGTTAGCTTTGATTTTGCTGATGTAGTGATACAGCAGTGATACGTGAAATTTTTCATGAATCACCTGTATCATATGTAGTACCATTGATTATCGAGTTGTTCAAGCGAGCACCAGCACTCTACATAGGTCACTGTCGAGTGCCAGAGAGCTCCAATGGATCATCCCCGTTCGAGGGACACGGAGAGCGTCATATCATTCGTTCAGGGCTTTCACGAAGAAGTCGGACCAACGTGTTGGTGGGCGTCCTGACGTTCTCTTGACATTCCGCGGAATCCAGTCGGTGAGGGCTCTGTCGACCGGCGGTGTTTGCGAAGCTCACTACGTGGCTGGCCCAGCTAAATTTTGACGGCTTGGTCCACGCGACAGAGTCTCTGATCTTCGAACGTCGGCGAAGCTCGGAACTCCGGAGGCCTTCTCTCACTTGCGTGAGTCGCGTCACTCCGAGCATCGTCCTTTCGATTCCATGCTGCGCGACGCTGATCGCGTGTTCATTCTGTTTTCGTATAGCCCTGGTCCTGAGGCATATGTTAGGGCAGGAAAGGTTCCACAAGCCACTCGTTTCTTCCTGCTCAGCCCTGGGACTAGGTCATTGGTCATATTGACTTCACGACCCAGATACTCCTAGATGGAGCATTCGGAGATGTTCGATCCGTTGAGCGAGAACGGGGCATCAGTAAGTCGTCCGTTCCTCATGAACCCCGTCTTCGTAAGATTCAGCTGCAGTCCACCGTTGCCACATACACGATCGAGGCCAGCAACATTTGCTCCGCCTAGCTAATGCTCGGTGTTAGAGTATGCAGTTGCCGGCCGTCGACTTTCACTCATCTGTCTTCCTATTCTTGTTCGCGCATGACGTTTTCGAGGGTGGCACTTAAGCTTCTTGAAGAGATATCAAGCCAGTACACAACATCTTTAGTCTGCTAAGGAGCAGCTGTAGGTGCTGTGAAGAGCAGAGTAAGTTGGCCTGAAAACTTTCAGCTACGCGAAAACTAGGCCAGTTACAAGGAAAGGTATCCTCGAAGCACGAGACGACGCAGAAATTTAGATTCTGGAGCAGAC
>OX375868.1:71951693-72075783 GCA_947359475.1 Heligmosomoides polygyrus bakeri | reverse complement strand
CGAAAATATCGATTTTCGATGACGTCATCGTCCGCGCAGGCTCGGCCTGTAGCGCTCCAGTCCTCGCTGGGAAGTTGTCAAAAAATCGATGTTTCCCAAATCGGTCGAAATTGGTGCCTTTCGATAGCGCTTTCCATGGTGAACAGAACGGTACCACTGCGAGTGTCGAACACTCAAATCTGGGCGAATAATGGCGCAGGAAACGTCAACGCTAAAAATCCGCCGCCCTAAAATGGCAGCTGGGGGGGGGGGGGCTAAGGCAGTTTAACAGCTAGGAAGCTGTAAGCACGTCATCTTAAGGCACCTAAAGTGTTCTGCTCACGCGCACATTTGTAGGCCATTAGCTCCTTGCGTCTTCAAGCACGGGTCGACTGAAATTGGAAAAAATCGTGTCGCCCAAGGCTAACCTGCATTTTCGCACTGCTGTAACTTTGTCCAATCATAAACTACATTGCTGTATTTCAGTGCGCTACTAGAACATTTTACTGCCTACAAAACCAACGAGCTGCAACCGGAAAGGTTAAAATATGACAGAGTTTTCGTGCTCAGAACACGCCTGCGCGTGCAATTTAGCACAACAACGGTCGATGTTCTCCTCGCTCTTACCCTCTCTCAGAATACAGTTTTCCCTACTCACAATAACACGATTCAATTCAGTATGAATAACGGTGTCAAGCATGGTCCAATTCGATGATATCGATTTTCGATGACGTCATCGTCCGTCTGCAGCGGCCTCGAGCGGCCTCCTCGATGCAAAATTGTCAAAAAACCGATATTCCCAGAATCGGTCGAAATTGATACCATTCGACAGCGCTTTTATGCTGAACAGAGCGGTAGCACTGCTAGTGTCGAACAATCAAACCTGGGCGAGTAAGAGCGCAAGAAACTCTAACCGCTATCTTCCGCCGGTTTAAACTGGCAGCTGAGGCTAAGGCATTTCAGAAAGCTGAGGAGTTCTGAGAACGTAGGCGTGAAGTACCTTAAGCACACTGTATGTCCACGCATTTCAAGGCCGTTTGGTCGCCGGGTCTTCCCGCAGTGGTCCACCGAATTCGGAAAAAATGCGTCACACAAGCCTCACCTGCATGTTCGCACCCCTGTAACATTGCCTCTTCGTAAGCTACACCGTTCTACTCTAGCTTAGCACTAGATCGTTTTGCTGCCTACAAGACCCACGAGTTGCAGTCGAAATGATTTAAACTTGAAAGAGTTATTGCGCTCCGAACACGCCCGCGCGTGCAATTTGCAAGCGGTCGCCCCCCCCCCCCCTCGATTGAAAGGTTCGACTCTATATACATTGTTCACGGCGCATTCCAAAGGCTAGCTGGACAACCTTAGAGCAATTCCTTAGTAGGGCGGCTGGAAGTTTGGGATAGAACTCCCCAAACGCTCACTCTACCAGTTGTCGAACTCATTATTCGATTATTCGATTGATAGGTTCGATCCTACCTGCATTGTGTACGGCATACTCCAAAGCCTCGTCGGACTGAGAGGAGCAAATCCTAAGTAGGACTGCCGGAAATTTCTTATAAAATTCTCCAAACGGTGCGAGATAGTCTTGAAGGCTTTACATTTTCCATTAAGTGAAGATAGAAACCCAGTAGGCATGCTTCCGCCCATTCGATTGATAGGTTCGATCCTATTTGCATTGTGCACGGCGCACTCTCGGAACATTCCAGGCATGACAGAGCACTGACAACGCACACCATGCTTGAGATACTCCGAAAACACTGCACGTCACATGCACGTCCTGGAAAATAAGGTGCTCCAATCGCAAAAGCCAGCTGCAGTTATTTTTTTAGGCCACCCACGGCGAAAACCGGCGGCCTGGTAAAGTTTTATACATAGTTTTGTAGATCTCGAAGAGACGAATCGAATGATGCCAACATTTTCTGAAATAATTCAAAATTAAAGAAATTATGAGCATGCGACGGTTTGCGACGGATTTTTCCGTCGCAAACCGTCTTTTTGACCGCGCGACGCGGGCGGTATTGTATTCGAAATTCGAATATTATTCGAATTTTCGCACCTCGAATAATCGAATTCGAATAATTATTCGAATTTTCAAACCTCGAATAATCGAATTCGAATAATCATTCGAAACTGCAAACCTCGAATAATCGAACTCGAATAATTATTCGAATTTGCTAAACTCGAATAATCGAATTCGAATAATTATTCGAATTTACGAAACTCGAATAATCAAATAATCGAAAATCTAATTCGAATAAATTATTCGAATAATTATTCGAATTCGATTATTCGAGCACAAGTATACTGGCGATGTCAAAGAAAAGGTTCGAGGAAAGAAGTGGCTCTATCACGTGTTTATTGGTGATAAAACAGTCCATATTTGGCCGAATTATCGAGAAGCGAAGAAAGCGGCAAAGAAGGCGGTGGCCGCTGCTAGAGCCTCACATGACGCTGATGTGAACGAAAAACTGGAGACGCGCGATGGCGAGCGTTATCTCTACCGTCTTGCCAAAGCTCGCTGTCGCCATGCAGAAGACACGGAGAAGTTATTGGCATTAATGACGAGAACGGTCGTCTTCTGCTGGATCGTAAGAGGGCTGTGAGGCGATGGCATGACTACTTCAAGGAATTCTCGAATATTGTGGTTACCCATCCTTCTATTAAATTGCATCCCCCGTATACGGTCCCGCTCAGAAGATCCCAGTGAGCGAAACCGAAGCAGCCCTGTGGAAGATGAAGTCCTGCCAAGCCACTGTCCCGATGACCTTCCAGCCGACCTGTGGAAGTCGAAGGGCTGGTACCTTGCTGACTGGCGGACAAAGTTTTCAATACGGTTGTTGCTGAGGAGTAAGCGAGAGTTGGCTGCAAAGCACGACTATTCTAATTTAGAAGAAGTTGGGCAGTCCTGCAGACTGAGCTAGTTACCGTCCAATTCGCCTTCTTTCGCACACCATGAAAATCTTTGAGCGAATTGTCGACGGACGTATCCGGGATGTCGTTCAGCTTTCCACGAATCAGTGTGGTTTCGTCTCTGGCTGTGAAACCTTTGGTGCCATTCACGGCGTTCGTCTTCTGCTAGAGAAGCACCGCGAGAAACAGAAATGGGTGCATTTTGCCTTCCTGGACTTGGAGAAGGCCTTCGACCGCGTTCCGCGAAATGTTGTATTGTAGTTGTTGCGACAACATGGTGGTATCCCTGAAGAGCTCATTGAGTAGGTGCGCATTCTGTACTCTTTTCCAAGGAGAGCGCCAGCGGCCATTCGATGGAATTTCCCGTCTCTGTAGGGTGCACTAGGGGTCTGCGTTATCCCCACTGCTCTTCGTGGTCGTGATGGATGAAATCTTACGAGCTCTCCAGATGGCGACACCTTCGACGCTGCTCTATGCTGACGACGTCATGCTTGCATGTGAAGATAAAGCCGAACTCGAGCGACAGCCACAGGCGTGGTGCGATCGCTTGGCGTTGTTTGATCTCAAGCTAAACTCAGAAAGACGGAGTATTTGACGACGGATGGATCTACTAAGATCAACGGTACTGGGCTCTCATCTTTCTTGTTACATCTTTCAAGTACCTTTGATCAACAGTCACATCCGATGGCAGCCTAAAGTTGTAGGTGAACGCACGTGTGAATGCATCCTGGTCCAAATGGCGCTCGTTGAATGGAGTGCTCTGCAACAGATCAATACCAGAACACCTCAAACCAAAGGTGTATAGAACAGTTGTCCGCCCAGTAGCGACGTACGGTGCTGAGTGCTGGCCCGTGACTGAGGGAACTGAGAACCGCCTCAGTGTAATGGAGACGAAAATGCTACGGTGGACGGTCGGAGTAAGGCATTTGGATCGCTTTCGCAACGATACGATAGAGGTTCGGTGTCGCCCCGGTCGGTGATTCGAAAGGTCAAGCTATAGATGGAAAACTCGAAGAAATCCCGAAGAAAAACTGAAGATTACAAAGAGCGATCGTTAGTATAGAAAAACTTCTCATGAGCATTTTACAGCATAAATTCATACGTGAAGTTTAGAAGGCGATACAAAAGCTCTCAAAAAACATGAGAAATGAGAAGAAATTTTCTACCCAAGGTTACTGCAGATTCCAGAGGTAAAATGAACCTGGGAAAGCAAACAAAAGATGCTTTATGATTAGCTATGCAAGAGATTCAAACCATCAGAGCATGCAAAGCACAATACAGAAAATTCCAGCTTGCTGACGGATGCAAGTTCCAAGGGATACCAGTGTTCTCTCTTACGATGACTCTAGCTGATAGGATTACTTCTCAAAACATGGAGATGGAAGCAAAGCAGAATTGGTTCAATTTATCACGTTCTTTTCGGGAAACAGTGAGAAACTAAACAAACCTTTGCAATCAGGAATGTTCACAGCGACCGCATTCCGCAGCGAAAAAGCGTATAAAAACATATTGTCGCTTTCAGTTTTTCACTATCGTTCGAACCAACCCAGTTGAACGGTGTGCGGATGTCATCCCTTGGCCTTAACTTAAAAACAGCCAAACAAAAGCTTACGCAAGATCTAAATGGCCTTCCCAGGAGTTATCAAGGAGGCCGATGACTTCTCCAGTCCTTGGCAGTTTCGTGTCAGTACCGAGGAGCTAAGACACTTTTTGGTACGAAAACAATATTGGTAAAAGGCTTGTATGGTAAGCTGGAACAGCAGAGAGAAACTTACGGAAGCACTATTCTCAGTGCAGTTCTACTGTTTTGAGGATGACCCACAAAACTAAAGATGGTACTGTTGAAGAGGAATCCGAGAAATGTTAGAAAGAAAGAAATGGGGAGAAAGTTTTGGAAGACGCATGCACGTTTAGTCGAAAATTAGAAAAGAGGATACTTGAGCTTGAGTGTCAAGAAACCTCAATGCGAAATGAGTTGCGCTTATATCTACATAGAAATAGTTCAATAAAACACGCTACTTACAAGGGAAGGGTCTGAAGCGTATGCCTGAACGGGGGGAGCGAGTCATAGAGGGAGAATCCTCATCCCTCAATTGGTTTGAAAATGTGTTTATTTTTTGCCAAGTCGTTAAACCCAAGGAGTAGGGGGTCACAATGGGATACTCGCAGCACGTGTTTGGGGTCTTGTACGCCCGCGATGCTCCTGCGGCCAGTGGTTCGGAGCGCAGGTGGGTAGAGGGTTGACTCATGCGAGAGAGGTCAGGGGTTTGGCTCCTCTGCGTTGCTGCACTTTTGCATTTCAACTGATTGGTAGAGATTTGAGGGATTCTCACGTTTGTACCATTTTCAGACGTTTTTCTGCGCATTTTTCCAGCTGTACGCTGTGGTATTCAACATGGTGATGTATAAATGTTCAGTACATACCAGTGATACACAGGTACAAAGTGCATGAAGCACCACTGGGCACCTTACGGGTAGCGTATAAAGGCTACAAGCTCCTCATAGTCTGATCCATACATGGATCAAAGGCCTCGGGAAAAGCCATCCTGCTCAGATTTTCAAAGAAGACCACGCTGTGGCGTCGGAGGTGGTTCAAATGAGAAACGAGGTGTGCGAATCCCGCAAATTAAGCTAAACGGCACCGATACGCTCTTTCCCTCATGTCTGCCTGTCACCTGGAAATCAGAGGTCTGCTGGAGGTTTTCTAGAACCCAACACAAACAATGTCCGCCGATGGTCGAGTGGTGATCCATCTGCTCACGCTGAAGTGTGGCCCATCTTTAGACAAGGAATTTTCGAGGGAAGAAATCAAGCTGGCCGAACGGATGGCCAACATACTCAAGGACCTCGAACCTGTGTATAGGTGCTGAATGTAGGTGCTGAACATTTATTACCATGTTGAATACCACAGCGTACAGCTGGAAGAATGCGCAGAAAACGTCTGAAAGTGGGGTATAGACGTCAGAATTCCCCAAACCTCAACCAATCAGTTTAAATGCAAAAATGCAGCAGCGCAGAGGAGCCAACCCCCTGACCTCCCTCGCACGAGTCAACCCTCTAACGACCGGCGCCCCCCTGACCTCCCTCGCACGAGTTAACCCTCTAAAGACCTGCGCCCCGAACCACTGGGTGCAGACGCATCATGGGCGTACAAGACCCCCAAACGCGTGCTGCGCCGTATCCCATTATGACCCCCTACTCCCTGGGTTTAGCGACTTGGCAAAAAATAAACACATTTTCAAACCAATTGAGGGGTGAAGATTCTCCCTAAATGACTCGCTCCCCCCGTTCAGACATACGCTTCAGACCCTTCCCTTGTTAGAGTTACATTAAAGCTCGATTAGACGTTTACTTGAGACCGAACTAAAAACTCATTCCTGAAATCAGCAAAAAATCTTCCAAATTTGATTATGCATTTTGAAAACTTTTTGGGAGCTGGTAGACAAGCAGAGCTACTCCAATGATTGAGAAATTCTCAATTTTACTGAACTGTTGCTCTGTAGACGTTGCAAGGCATCAAAATGTTCCCACGAGCTGGGGAATCATACGAAAAAGCTGTAGAGTAGCTACATGCTCAATATAAAAACCCGGAACGAGTCACTCGGAATATGATTTCTCAGCTAAAATGCATGCAAACAGCGAAAGACCAACCAATACTCTGACGTAACAAGCTAAACGATCTCCAAGCGGCAATTTTCACTCTCATCGTCAGACGGCCGGACAGAGGTGAAGTCGACGATATCATACATAAGATCAATCTCATCCTAGAAACGTTTTCTCCCAGTGTTCAGAAAGAGGTAGCTCGCAAAGAATTTGATTCTGGTAAAGAATGAACTATGGATGAGCTTTTGTCATACCTGGCAGTCATCATAAAAAGACGTGAACATTTGGAAAGCCGCAGTGACATTCATACAGAAGGCGAATTCTTTGCTTATCACATGCAAACTAATTCAACTCAAATTCGAACTCAATTATCAAATGTGTCGGTTGCCAAAAGAATCGTAAGTTACAGTTTTTTCGGCAATGCCACACTACAGCAGAAAATTGAGAAAATGAAAACTCAAAATATTTGCTGGAAATGTCTTGGCGGAAAAATCGAACCAATTCATGTATGAAGCTGCCATGTCATAAGTGCAACAGAATCCATCATCCATCT
Organism: Heligmosomoides polygyrus bakeri; assembly: GCA_947359475.1. Classification (NCBI taxonomy): domain Eukaryota; kingdom Metazoa; phylum Nematoda; class Chromadorea; order Rhabditida; family Heligmosomidae; genus Heligmosomoides; species Heligmosomoides polygyrus. Next base: position 72,068,744 of record OX375868.1, on the reverse strand, counting down.
TTATGTCGAAGTCGAGGTTTTCGACAAGATGGACTACGAGGTCAACAAGTGGAACGGACACTGCGCAGTAATACTAGTAGGCATTCTCCCTCACGCGAAAGAAAAACTGGGGCGCAACAGAATTCTCGTCCGTTTTGAAAACGGAGACCATAGACATTGGTCCCGAAACCCCTCAACTTGAAGTGAGAGCACCGTTCACCGACCATTTTGGCGTTTTCATCGCGTGGTAGAAGGTCTCAAGTAAATATAATAATAGAGTGCGTTTTTCACGGTCTTCAACGCCAATCCCGAACTCTTTCGGCAGCGTAACAGTAGCAAACGAGACTGTTCCCCAAGAGAGCGAAAAGGCACCTCATCTACTACTCTACACAAACAGTAACTGCAAATCAGTCACTCGACTCATGACTACCCCTCTACAACTTATTAACGAACAAACCGAACGCATGGGACTCTACTAGGCTGGGCTGCATCTGGTCAGTCTGGTTGTCATTCTGTCGCTTCCTTTCTCGTAGAACGTCTGCATTTGAAGTTGGTGCCATAGAAAGTCATTGCAGTAACGGCATGCGGTGGAAAACAGATAGGAAAAAGCAAAAGACGTGAGCGGGGAACTGTGTGCTTCAAATGGAACTTGTATCCACGTTCGCCTTCTGATTCATGACCATATCACTTCCAGTATCATCTTGGAAGCAGTCCCTGAAAAAGATAAAGACATGATACCATACAACATTATCCCGAAAATGGCTATATTCCCGAAAGCCTAGGCTTTTCTCCAGAAATCCTGTTGGGGATCGACTACTTCCACATCGTTGTTAGTCTTAACGAGCCAGTACTAAGTTTTCTTTCAGGACTCCTAGCGACTATATTGAGCTGTGGAAAATGTAAAGTGTGGGAAAAGACGACATTGATTCTGCAAGAGAAGAACATCAAACAATTGTGGACGATTTCCACTCCTCCGCGGAAATAATAACTACAACCTAGCGCTAAGCCGTCTTCACCAGCTCTTCAAAATGAGTCAGAAGAATCCTCAATGCTGGAAGCAATACTGTTCCATTATCATCGATCAGCAACAGAAAGGATTCATTGGGGACGCACCGCTAGAAGTATATCGTGAAAATCCGTGCTATTATATACCTCATGAAGCTGTAATGAAGGAAAGTAGCGATTCAGTCAGATTTGTATCGGTAAAAATGCTGACCTATCGCCAACATAAGAAACCGTACGTATCATGCGCTTCTGTAGGCTACTCTTTGGAATGAACGTATCAACATGTTCGTTGGGTATTTCAATTCAGTACGGAGAATCCCAGCATCATCCCTTCGCCGAGGATATATACGATCAGTTGAAGCGTAACCTCTACCTTGACAACGTCTTTATGGCAGATCTTTCAGTTGAATCTCTTCTGAGAAATATAAGGCATCTAAAAAGGTCTTTGGAAATATATCTATGAATCTGCGTCAGTTCACGACAAATAAGGTCAACAACTATAACCCCTCAATCCTCCCAAACGATGTCTGAAGGAAAAGAGCACGAAATTCCTGGAGCGTCACGGGATCCCGTAAAGGACGCTATTTCCGTTCAATGTAAACTGAAATACACTAATAAACCAACAGAGAGTAGAGCTACAATTGGGATGATCCACTTGGTGCAGCACACATAAAGATGTGGCAAAATATCTGCACAAGTGCAGAGGGTTACGTAGCGACTACTCGTGAAGTAAGCATCAGTGCAAGAAACGCCCGATATTAGTTGCACACTCTGGTAGATGCATCGGAAGGATCTTTCGCTGCTGTCGCCTACCTGCGCGCACTTGATGACTTCATAGTACTGCGATGCACTTTGGTGATGGCGAGAAATGGCCTTGCACCGTTGAAAGATAGACGAAAGTCTTCATCGATTCCTCGGATTGGACTGTTGGCAACTTTAATCGGTGTACGTTTAACAACTTTTTGTCTGAAAGAACTCTCATTAAATATCAGTAAAGTTCGCCTTTACAGCGACTCACAAGTAGCGCTCCATTGGGTTCAGTCACAATGAAATAACGGCACATTCGTTGAGAACAGGTTAGAGAAATTCGAGGAAAAAAATGTGAAAGTGGTCAGAACGGAATTTGGTTTCAACTTCACCATATACCCTCCGACATAAATCCCACAGATTGTGCAACAACAGGGATAACAAAGGGGCAACTGGAAAATCATATATGGAGGAGCGGTCCCTCCTTGAAACGAGGCATAAGTAAATGACCAAGAATGGAAAAATTTCGGCTTCTTAAACGCATAATATAGCAAATACGTAATAATACATATCAACAAATAACAAATATGGGCCATTTTGTACTAACTTTAGCAGAAGACTCAGTTGTAGTGCACTACACGTTAGGTAACCCTTACGATCTACGGTTTACGATTCACCACGGTTTTCTAGACGATTACGATTTCGAAATTTTGAATTTCGTTTACGCACACCCCCGCTGCCCGGTCACAGCACAATTCTACCTGTTTCAGTAGAAGATGGACGTTCGCGCAATCAAATTAAGAGCATTCGACCTTTACATGGATTGTATCTTATCGGCTAGCCGCCAGTAAACTGGGGAGGTTTCAATATCCTTGGCTGGAAAATTATAGCAGCGGGCGGTCCCACCCAGTTTATTACACTAGTAGGCCACACTCATAATTCACATAGCAAGAACTGTGAGACGTACAAAATGCAAAGACACTCACAAAGGACATGATCACAGTAAAACCAGACATACAGTCGAAATGCTATACAGGCTGTAGGAGTATGGAATCACTTGTCTATGCACATCGAGGAGATCCAGCGATACAGATTCGTCGTCCGTGGCATTGGAATAAGACGTCCCAGCGCCGATCATCACATCCTAGAGACCCTGTTGGCTAGACGACCCTTGGGCCTGTCCCACGGTTGAGGAGTGGGTGATGCAGGTTTGTGCTGCCAGACGTCCTCTTCATCTTCCTCGACTTCCTCTGCAGTCGTTAATCGAGCGGATATATGACGCCGTTTTCTGAAAAGAGGTTCAGCGCACCTTTTGGTCTATAAGGACCGTTTGTTTCGACGCTATAGGATCAAAACCCACGAAGTAGTCTCATCTAGCTCATCAGAGGCAAGCGTTCCACCGCCTCCGCCGAACAGAAATGATCCCTTCTTGGCACCACGACCCTAGAAGTGGCGATACCTCGTGTTGTTATAAAGGCTGTGACTAACGACTAACGTTTCCGCTGCAACCAGCTTGAAACCTGACAAAACGCGCGAAAACTCGGTTCAAAGCTCGACCAGCACAGGACACCCTACTCACCTTCACAACCTTCGCCTGAGGAGCGCCTACATCAACGGTAGCAGACTTCTCGTTGTCCTCCGCAGCGGCTGCAGGATCATCAAAGAATCTGCAACAGCAGTAATTCTGGTGCGCCTTTTCAAGCCGTATTTTGCGAAATAAAGGCAGTAGAAGAGCCATGGATTAGCAGGGATCGACTGGCATTTTGGGTCCGTGCGACACAACTCGGCAGCATGCGCGATACGAGGCGACTTGACTTGCTTCTTCCACAGACCAGCCCTAGTCCTCAATGGAGGAAGCGAATTGCAACCGCGGCAGAGGTCCTATTTGGCCATGAGCTGAAGATGACAAGTTGAACCCACTGCATGGGGAGGACAAGTGACAAGTCGAACCCACTGCTTCGTTTACACTCCCATCCAATGGAACCCAGTCGATTACGGATCTTGGCCAGTAAGAGTTAGCGCGACCACCAAGTTCTTGACAACCTGACCTCGTTAATGAACACCAATCGTACAAAGCTCACAACTCCCTAAATATCCAACCAAATGGGTGAACGAAGCATCGCCCTCTCCCTTCGCGATTCCTCGTTGCGCGGTACTAAACGCGCGTCATCGTGCCTTCGAAAGTTCCTAAACAACATCTCAGACGTAGCGTAGGTACCCCACGACATCAGGGAGCACGTGTCGCGGTCGAGGCTGGTAGAATGAAGCCCAGAATTTACTGTTAAAGGCCCACTATCCACTCCAGACACGTACGTCTATGCGACTGGGAACACCAAAGGGTCGACGGAAATGTCATTGGATTTTGCTTTCTCTACCTTGTGATCTTCAGACCAAGTATTTGCGCCTAATGGAATATTAAATATCGATTCACATCCAAGAATCAATGAGAAACAGCATAAACTCGAATTAACCATCGGGTTTAAGCAAGCAGCAGAGCAACTGTGTTTGTGTGTGTGTATGTGTGTGTGTGTGTGTGTGTGTGTGTGTGTGTGTGTGTGTGTGTGTGTGTGTGTGTGTGTGTGTGTGTGTGTGTGTGTGTGTGTGTGTGTGTGTGTGTGTGTGTGTGTGTGTGTGTGTGTGTGTGTGTGTGTGTGTGTGTGTGTGTGTGTGTGTGTGTGTGTGTGTGTGTGTGTGTGTGTGTGTGTGTGTGTGTGTGTGTGTGTGTGTGTGTGTGTGTGTGTGTGTGTGTGTGTGTGTGTGAATTATTAGCTGTGAATAAGCAGCAGAGTAACAGACCGGTCTTCTACATTTTTGTTCGTCATGTAAGCGGAAGCACAGTCAGATGAGGCTCCTGCCGTTGCTTTCAGCTATATGCTTGATTCAGGTACACGACCAGACCAACCAACCCTGGTATCCCTCTAGGGTAGGCGAATTGGTACCAGGTGCTACAGCGATGCTTTCTTTCGATCAAAACTCTAATGCTAGGCTGGACTCGAGCCTGATAGCTAGCTTTACTCGAAAAATATCCACCACTTTTCATTCCCCTGCAAATTCGCAACCTTCCGTTAACGCCATCTTCAGAGTACCAACAGCCAGCCCTCAGAGAGCCACAACCCCTGACGAAAGTCCAAGCTACATTCGGAATGACTCGTTCAGAAGCATAGAATACACCTCGGACCAAAGGTCGGCAACCTGCGAGTAATGGGTTCTCAGCAATTGCATGCCCTCTTTCCTACCGTTAACTAGCCGGCAATGAATCAATAGGCGAGCCATTAACTGAGGTGCAGAGAGATTGCACCGGAACGAGGAAATTGTCTCATTCCTCGGAACGTGGACGGGGTTATCTAGCATGGCCACCTCCACATTCTATTTCCAATTTGGTCATTACTATTAGGTTGAGTTATAGGCAAGGAGCCACTTGAAATGTTGCTTTTGGCGGTTCATATCGATGTCCAGAACCACTGTATTGCGAGGGGTGGTGTCCCCACATGGAGCCACGGCATGGAATAAAAGGGACTAGCCATAAGGTCTGTTATGGTTATAACCAACTAGCGGGCGAACGTGCTATTCGCGCGCTATCTTCTTTGAACCGAATAAATTTTAAATGTCCTATGGAGGAAGACGAGTAATTGGGAGCTTCTGTGGTTAGTCTCTGTGGTGGATCATTCTAGACTTGGGTCATCTAAAACGGCAGTCTATATTTGGTAGGTTGAACCTTGAAGTTGTTAAATAAAACGTAGCCAAAAATTTGCAGACGGCCTTCATCAGCTGGGTGAGAGGACATATCAGAAGCAGCGGAGTGACCTTACATTTCAGCTCTATTATCGCTCTGGGCATATGATAACAAGCTTTCGCTCCTGAATACAACCCCTATCGCGCTGGGACAGATCAGACCTTGAATCCTTTCGAAGCCGAAAAAGTGGAACTGGGCTGAATGCACAACGGACCACTGAGTGGTTCAGGACGCCCGCCGCAAGCGACTACAGGTGCCTACGGATGCCCACCGCAAGCGATCCAGAGGCCTGTCTTAAAGCGCTTGCGCGTATGCCACATCAACAAAACGCGTGGCGCACCGAAGAGCGATTGAATGACAGCGACTTCACCGCTTATCAGACGTCGTTTGAGAAGGTACTGCCATGTCGAAAAAAATGTCTCTAATAATGGTGGAGCATAAGCCTTTAGACTCCTCCTCTACATCTTTGCTGTAAAAGATAAGGAGAGATTTTGGCTGATCTGGAGATATAACTCGCCGTTATAATGGACGCACTATTATATTAGGTGGTTTCATATGAAATGGCCGTCTTTGCCACCTCAAATTCTGGTCGATTTTTCGTGGCTACAAATGTTTCCGTTTCAGGCTTTGAATACATATATTTTCTGAAAGCACATAACCTCTGCTTTCAGACCATTTATAGGTTTAGGACGCAACTGACTCCCGCCGAGTTGTTGACTTTGTTTTACAGCATACGGTACTGTGACGGTACTGAGGTCATTAGTTTGGCTCCTCTGCGTCGCTGCGCTCTTGCGTTTCAACTGATTGGTAGAGATTTGAGGGATTCTGACGTCTGTACCATTTTCAGCCTTTTATGCGCATTTTCCAGCGGTGCGTTGTGGTATTCAACATGGTGATGTATAAATGTTCAACAACAGTGATACACAGGTACAAAGTGCATGAAGCACCACTGGGCACCTTATGGGTAGCGTATAAAGGCTACAGGCTCCTCATAGTCTGATCCATACACGGATCAAAGGCCTCGGGAAAAGCCATCCTGCTCGGATTTTCAAAGGAGACCACGCTGTGACGTCGGAGGTGGTTCAAATAAGAAACGAGGTGTGCGGATCCCGCAAATTAAGCTAAACGGCACCGATACGCTCTTTCCCTCATGTCTGCCTCTCACCTGGAAATAAGAGGTCTGCTGAAGGTTTTCTAGAACCTAACACCAACAATGTCCGCCGACGGTCGAGTGGTGATCCACCTGCTCACGCTGAAGTGTGGCCCACCTTTAGACAAGGAATTTTCGAGGGAAGAAATCAAGCTGGCCGAACGGATGGCCAACATACGCAAGGACCTCGAAGCACGTCAACTTGAAGTTGACGACGACGAACAGCTGGAAGTGGTGGAAGAAGGAGAGGAAGATTGGGATCCGCAAGATGAACTGATGGACGTGAAGAGGCAAGCAAGCAGTGGGCATACGATAACGATTTCGGGTGGAACTCTTGTTTCGGAGGAAAGGAAACGTCTTCAATTGGATTTCGGTTGCGTGCTCATAACCATGAAGGAAGACATCGCGATTCACTACACAGGCACTTTGTACGTGTGGTGCTGAACATTTGTCACCATGTTGAATACCACAGCGTACAGCTGGAAGAATGCGCAGAAAACGTCTGAAAGTGGGGTATAGACGTCAGAATCCCCTAACCTCAACCAATCAGTTGAAATGCAAAAATGCAGCAGCGCAGAGGAGCCAACCCCCTGACCTCCCTCGCACGAGTCAACCTTCTAACGACCTGCGCCCCGAGCCACTGGCCAAGACCCCCAAACGCGTGCTGCGCCGTATCCCATCGTGACCCACTACTCCCTGGGTTTAGCGACTTGGCAAAAAATAAACACATTTTCAAACCAACTGATGGGTAGGGATTCTCCCTATATGACTCGCTTCTCCCGTTCAGACATACGCTTCAGACACTTCCCTGTCAGACAATTTCAGGCGTTTAGAGGATAGAAGTGGGGAAATATGTAGAATAGAATAGAAATAGAAAATTCTCTAGTTGTGCTTAGCCCCCAAACCGGGGATTGCACCGAAGTGTTCGCCGCCCTTCGTTTTACTCCATCTTTACGGCCATTTCTTGGGCACGATTCAGCACGGACCGGATTCATCAACGACTTACAGCAATTTAGCGGAGAAAATACTGCCGAAATCCCTGATAGCGCGGCTTATCAAGCGATATGGTGAAATACTGAAACATTCCACTATATCGCTTGTTGACAAGCCGCGCTGGGGGAGCTTCATCAATGTTACAGCGGTAACATTTAACAGCGCATTCCTAATGCAACGATCTTATAGAGCTACCGAGCTTCGTACGTCGTATCTTTTGCAGGGAATTCCATAGACATTTCACCATAACGATTGTTGTTAAGTCGCGTTATCTGCGTTTTCATCTGTAATTTCTCGGTTAAACTGCTGTAAGCCGTTGATGGATCCGGCCCGTGATCGGCATGTGCTCCATTGAACTCACCTCGTATCATGCTCATAGTCCCACTCGAGCTCGTTGCCTTTGTCGTCGAAGACATTTAAGCCGGGACGCACTTTCTGCTCCGTTGACCACGAATACGTGAAGCCTGGAGCAACGGCAGCATCAGCAATACAGCAGCGGCTCCTGGTGCGCGGCAATTACTAGATGCCGCCGCCCTAATCAGTTCATTTAATTACCCTGCTCGTCCGTCTCCTTTTTGCGCTTTCGACTGCCGTCGTCTTCGTTGGACACGGCAGCCACCTTCCTCGCTTCCTGCAAAGGTTGCCGTTTAGTGCGAATGGTCTTGGGAAGATCACAGGCTTGAATCTCACAGCGATCTCGGTGTTCTTCGCAAACCTGGCGATCATGAACCGTCGCTCGGGGACGTGCGCCGTGACCACTCGCCATCTGCCTGCAAGCATTCGTCTGAAACAGTTTCTCCCGAGGAGGGTGACTAGCGGCAGTGATAATGCATGCATAGAGCAGGAGTCTTGTTCCCAGAGCAACCACTCACTCCCTTCACTGAAGGTCAAATTTTGGGAGACCAGTTCGGAAACTTCTGCACAGGATGCCTTTTTACGGATGAGCCTGGTTACAATAGACATACAACTCATCCCTGCGACGTCATTTCGATCCGAAAAGGGCGCTTCACCATGAAATATTTCCCTGAGTTCACTGGAGCGAACTTTCGGCTACACATGATTTTACGCTTTTAACTAAGAGTGGGGCCACCATTGATTAACGGTGTGCTAAAGAAATTCTGGGCCACATTTAGCTTAAAATTGAAAGGCTTACACGAATTCACTTCAAAGTGAGCGCGACAAAACCAGCACTAGATGCAAGGGAGATGATACGTAGCTCCGACCTGCAACCAATCGGTTACTAGGCGATAAATTTCTGCCATTTTGGACCACCCAGTGCTTAGGAGCAGAAAGGAGCTCATCCCTGTGTTCCCTGCTGAATGCCTTACAAGGCCATTTAGGTGAATGATTGATGAGAATCAGATGAGAATCATTGATCTAGCTTAATACACCTCCCTTGTAAAACGCATGGCTTACTCCAGAATAGTTATTCGAATCGCTGCTGAATAGAACTATTTATTTCCATTGCATTGCTAGTCAAGGACCACAATGTCTGTCGATCCTCTCGAACTGTAGATACCATGTCCATGCGCTCAAGATGGCCTTCGCGATTTTCGAAGACACTGACTCTCAATGCATCAAAAGTAAGTTGAACTAAGATAAAACAGCGCAAGCAACTGCATATTCCAGTTGAATGATATCTGCATGTTCCTCACTACGTGGCGTCTGGAGTTTTCACTCTTCTTCAGATCACCCTCATATTCTCCGAAAGCGGTCAAACTTTGAATAGAAAAGGGAAAAGCTGCTCTTACCATGTGGGATGTCGATCGCGTCCACATCCACTTCCACCACATCTTGTCGTATTCGCTTCGGTTTGTCTCCTAAATCGGAACACTGCATTGATTGTCTATCACATATTCAGAATACTGACGGACAACGTCCACACGTAAGCCTCCTGCGCTCCGGCAGAGCACCTCCATCAATAATCAGCACCGCAACGGCTTGCTTCAAAATGCATTTATCCATGTATTTCCATGAAGCTCTAGAGTTGCCGACCCAAATGCTTTGGCATAGTACACGTCACGTCAGTTAGACGCTCGCCTATTGTGCGCTAGCGGCAGTTAGTAAACGCCAGGATATTTGTATATGCAAAAAGGTTTATACAGCCCGCCTGGCACACGCAAATCAGCTCCAGCCGAACACACACAGACGGACGCAGTGTGATGGAATAGCTAACACACCCGGCGCAAAACCACACAGCTATCTAAGAGGCAAGCTCCAATCCGTCGCCTAATTAAAAGGTCAAACAACAGCGCGTTATGTCCACGACCGCTAAGTGGTCTCTCCTGTCAGAAAGTGAAATGCATTAATGCAGTGGTAGGATGATAGACAAAGATCTTGTAGATGCCACAAATCCTCAGAAACTATGAACTCTGCCATAGTGAGCTTCAAATGAGTGTGGCAGGGAGCAGGCGCCCTATATTTTCTCTGGTTGACTTGTTACCTATCACTAGATTCTCAACCCCTCCCCCCCCCCTAGTTGAGCTGTAGGTTCGCGCGTCGTTCCTATGATGGAAGGCGATTTTGTTCTTCATATTGTCTCAAAAAGGTGCGCGGAGCGCAGTTCGAAAGAGTGCCGAGAGTCGCGTGCACCCAATACCAGGTTCTTGGTCCCGATCTCCCGCCCAGGCCAATCAAGCAAGCCTTCCAACCCTCCGGGGTCGGAAAATTGGTACCAAACTTGTCTGGGAATGATAAATATCTGACTTATCTGTCGCTTGGACTCTGCAAGTCAAATACGCATTCGAATCTGTTCCATGACATAACGTAGAAGAGAATGCGTGGCGCATCCCAAAAGGGTTGAGTAACGTCGTCCTTTACCTTTTTATCCGTACTGTCAAAGAAACCTTTTGCAAACGTCACCTGGAGTGGACCATGTTGGCGGGCCAATTCTGCAGCGTTCCTCGAACGCACAAGACGGTTGGCAGTGCGATAAGCATTGCTCAGTGTCTTTTCCCGTCCTCCTCCCTCTTCTAGACGGTTTCTTCACTGTGAGTACATACACAGATCAGCAACTCTTGCAGGGGACCAAGTGTGGTGCTTCTTTTTCAGCAAAGCAAATTGCGATTTACGTAGCCACTAGTACGATTAGGCTCAAACAGCGGGGATTACATTAACTTTAATGGATGTGAAATATAAAACACAAGAGAATTTATATGTTCAAAAAAGTAAAAAAAGATGTAGAGATTATACACTTTATTTTACTTAATAATCAAAATAAATTTATATAATAGAGATGTAGAAGGTTCCCTTGCCCGGTATCTTCAAATGAACCTTTGTGTTCTCCTTCAGTGGCTCTTTGATGAGGAAGAGGAGTGCATTTTAAGATAACTTTAAACGTTGTCTACATGATAAAGTAATTATTGAGTTTGAAAAGATAAGGAAGATCAGACAAACAAAGATGTGAAATATAGGGGAGAAAGACTACGAAATTATTTAGATATGAGGCGTCCCACATAGTAGAGGCACCACGATGGTCGCAACAGTCAATTATTTGGGCTAAACCTAAGTTTGAAATATCGCGTGCGTTACTGGTGCTATTCGCTTGTTCCTCATTTTAAGATCCGCGTGGGAACGGTCATTCGCTCAGGCCTTGTGAGCGAATGCTTCGCTCCCTCTTCAGGCCACCTTCACCTTCATCGGTGAGAGACTTGGTTCCGTTCAAAGCGATTGGCCAGATAGCTCCTTCTTAGGAGGAGTGTTTTCGTGTAACCGGTTCCCCCTCACAGGTGTTCTGGATTCCCCGGAATCTATCTATTTTCCTTTTGATACTTATGCATTTCTTCTTACAACTTTACCAATATTTACAATGCCAACAGCTCTATTCGGTCACGAGAACATCACATTCTCCTCAATCCTGAACCGCGAAAACTCATCTTACAAGGAAAGTGCCTATCCGGAGGTGTAAACTGCAGATATGATGCGTATGGGCAGAAGTTGCGAAGTCCAAGTTTCTCAACCCGACTACAGACAGAGAAGAGGAAACGGGTAAAAGATAAAGGGCGACGTCAATGAATCCATTTTAGGATACGCCACGCGCTCTACTTCTACAGAATGTTGTGAAAGCAATCTAAATGCTTACTTTGCCCACACAATGACTTGAGATGGCTAGCCGATGGACGAGTGTCAAGGTTTTATCACTCCCCGCCGAGTTTGGTACCAATTTGCCGACGCCGGATGGATGACAGGCTTGGTTAGCCTAGCCGGGGAAATCCAATCCAGGAACCTGTAAATGTGTGTACTTCCTCCGGCTGCTTCACCACGTGCCAAGAGAAGCTCTTTAAGACCTTTTCTGTAAAAGAGATGAGCTAGTGCCGGATAAACCTGCACCAATAGCGCGGGATCGCTGGACATGGATGGAGAGATTGTTCTCGTCGGTATACAGCGCGTCGAAAAGTCAGACTAGTAAGTACAGCGTGCGTAAAAAGTATTGACGCACTAAACGTAAACGCTAGAAATAACAACACATTATAAAATCTAACAAGTTTATTTACAAACTGTCAACGATGATCTAGCGAACAGAATAGCATCACTTGTATTTTATATGGGCTTCTTTGCTGCCAATGCAGGGTGAAGACGACGAGAAAAGGCATCGACGGTGCGCCACAAGTGGTCCACGTCGATTTCGTTCCATGCTTTGACCTTCAGTGACTTGATACTTTTGTGTATTCAACAAGTAAAAGTGGCACATACTCTTCAAGGACCTCCAAAGTGCTAATTCTGACAGGAAGGCTCGCTGCAAGGGAGGCGCATCCGGCCAGTATCATGGTTTGTGCATTCATCACAAGCGTCTCTCGCTTTCGTGGATACAGGAGTGAAGATAAATCAATAGAACTATCTGTATTGATGTCCTTAAGAAGCAACTGGTTCCTTGGCTCAAATCCCATCTCGAGAGTAAGCCGTATGTCTTCCAGCAGGACTAGACTCCTGCGCAGAATCGAGGATTGTTCAGGACTGGTGCCGCGCCAACTTCGAAGACTTCATTCCGGCAGAGGAATGACCTCTGGATAGACCGGATTTGAATCCTCTGAATTACCCTGTATGTGGGGAGTTTTGGAGAACGAGGCGTGCTCTACTTCCCAAAAAAGTATGAAGTCAGTGAAGGATGATCTGGTCAAAGCATGGAACGAAATCGACGTGGACTACTTGCGCGCACCGTCGATGCCTCTCCTTAGCAAAGAAGCCCATATAAAATACAAGTGATGGTATCCTGTTCGCTAGATCATTGTTGACATTTTGTATATAAACTTGTTAAATTTTATAATGTATTGTTATTTCTAACGTTTACGTTTAGTGCGTCAATACTTTTCACGCACCCTGTACTGTGGCACACTCGTGAGCCAAGTGTTGAGATCCTGTGGGCTGCGCTTAAACCTTGTTGCTGGTCACTTTGTTAGTAATTTCAGTCACAGTATTCACTCGTCCGTTTCAAATGCACTTCGACTAATTGTCTGGACGTTATGGAGGGGGAGGACTGGCCCATAGCTCTAGACTTCCACCAAATTGGATCGTTGCATCTCGTCGTTTCCAGTCATAAGCAGGTTGAGGGGTAAGTGACATGTAAATGAGTTGTGTGTCTCCTGCATTATTGCTGCCTACGCCGTCGTTCTCTACATTCATTGAAATGAACGTCCGAGATACTAGCAGAACGACACCTCGGTAATGTGAGACCACCAAACTCAATTCCTTGCCCGTCCCAGCTAACGTTCATCATGAACTAGGTCTACTTTAGTCCTATCACACGCCCCATCCTTTTTCTAGACGTGTCACAGCAGCAGAGGGAGTCACATGCACTTCGAGTCGGCAAGGTACTGATCCTGCTCAGAACACCCAAGCCCTCCAACCTCTCCTAGAAGGGGTATCATGCTAGTTTTGGAAGGATAACATGAACAGCACCGCTGAATTGGCCCAATCTGAATTTGAAATGCGCCGACGATACCCGAAGAAGTAAAATTCGTAACGCATTCCGAGCAGGGACTGGCTAAAGGTGGCGTTTCTTGTTTTATACAATTGTAGGAGGAACTGCAAGTGGGTCCCTCGATTCGAGTTATGGCAGACTTTTTGTACATAACACACCTTCCCTGTGTTGATGCTAACCAAGTGTGCTCAACCTTTGCAAATTTGCAGTAAAAACAAGCCTGTCCGCTGGAGAGAACCTTTAGGACCAGGTAAGACTGTATTTCGGTTGAGACGTTAGAAACAAACTGAAGGGGATCGCTCATCATACCAGCTTCAACCCCGTTTTATCCGATTCTGTTCCCGAACACACAGGGTTTCGAGGCTAGAGCTGTTTGCATGAAACCATTAATAAACAAACAAATGCGTATACCATCGCCGTGCTGCGAAGACCCACATCGGGGCCATCCGCAGGAGAACATCTCAAGTGGCATCTCCGGCGGCGCGACGACGTTGCGTGCCTACGCGCCGGCCGGCGACCCCGGAAGACGACGACTCTTTGTATCGGTTTCAGTGCGTGTTTGTTCAACTGCACGATACAATGCCCGGTGAAAGGTGAGAGGTGCCGGCCGGCAATCTCTCTAGAACCGTCCTCACACGCACTCTCCGCACCCCTCCATCATCACTCGAACACAAACACAGCCGACATGCACACACACACAGACCGACGACGACAGCAGCGAGCTGGCGCCTTTGTGCGTGAACATCGCCGGGCGACCGTGTGGACGACGTGCATCTGCAGCGGTCGGCTTTCGGGCTCATTGCACCGAGCCGTTGCACAAACACCGCCCCAATCAGAGTTTGAGCCAACTCGTCCGCTGACAGCGGTGGGAACCGGTTCTGCGAATCAGCCAGCTGGATGAGGAAAGTCCAGAGCTACTGCAGCCGCTACGCCTCCAGACACTTTACAACAGTAAGCACGATGGGTAGGAGAAAAAGGATAAAGGACATCTAGGTTGAGATGCGCCAAGCACTCTATTTCCACGTGATAGCGTAGAGGCGATTGGAATGCGCATTCGGCGATCACAACTACACGCAGAGGCCAGCCGATGGATAGGACAGTGTTAAATGCTTTTGGTATCTTACTCCACTCTAGTTACTCAACGCTTGAGCTATATCAAAGCTCTATAGCTTGATTTCGCGCCATATATGTGTCGCAATGATCAGATCGTTGGTAGTATAAATGCCAGCTACACGAAACTCTGCAGCCGCTGAATGAAGGTGTTGCGCTCCGCTTAGCTAAGCGTTCATTTCAAGCAACAATCCTGGATGCCTGAGAAGATCTACAACGCTTTGAACTGAAAGAAGGGTATTGTGGTGAACCTAAGAAAAGCGTAGCCACGATGTTTCCAATTAAGAAAGAACTCTCGACTTTTTCGGGTCTTCGGCGATCGTCGTCTAATCCATAAGACCTTACTATCCATAATTTTTGAGAGCGTCCCAAACAACAATAAAATGGATAGAATAAGAAACGACGAGAAGGTAAGGTTCGGTCTTTTCTTCGTACGGGACCTTAGATGAAGATTAAACAGAAAAATACCCCTTTTGTGCTCGACAGTAAGGGAGGAGAGGAGTCATCTATGGTCTCACCATGAATAACTCACCTAATATTTCAAAATCACGTTACTAATACTAGCAGCAGTTTTTCTTAAGTTTCGGTAATTAAACCAATGGAATTAATCCAATCTTTGACCAAGAAACTTTTCTCCTGATCGAGAAGTAATGTGGTGACATTTTCGCGTTTTCAGGTCCGCCTCGTAGTACTATTTCCAGTTCAAGCTTTATGCTTACCTTTAGTGAATGGCGGTTGCATTACCAATAAGGTAAACGACTCATGGGAAGTGCAAGTAGCGTTTCTCTTCAAAAAGCCTACAGAGAAGGTTAGTGCGTAAAGGTAGCAATTTTATGATCATTAGAACAGTTATTTTTGGGACGCCTTATATACGTTGGAACAGTTTTCTACGCAGATGGATAAAGCCTCTATAGCAATGGACTGTCTCATCCGCACGTTTTTGGGTTTTGGAACCCTCTATTAATCAGTATCTGACAACACGCAAAAATACTCAACACCGTCAGCTGGGTTATGTGGCTCAGAAAGCGAAGAAGTTTTACAGCCAACCCCAAGAGGCGGATATATTGGTAGTGGCTGATATAGGGCCTAAGTCTTCTTCGCATTTTCCTTTGCTGTTCTCCAAATCCCATGAATAACAGTTCAGGCTTCATAACGAGCGCGGCCATCCGGCCATTAGGAGCAGACCATGCTTTTTGCTCCGATTTGAGCGAGGCCGCATAGAATTGTAATTAGCCAGCTCAGAATAGCTCAGTAAAAAGGTCTTCACAGTCATAACAGCCGTCGTTTTCCTATCCGATAATCTAGGAATTACCGTTTAATTTTGAGGATGAAGAAAAACTGACGTCCTGAGGACTACGGTGGGTTTATAACCCTCCTCTTCTCTATCGGTGTAATTACCACATGAGGAGCTCCCCTTTTTTGAGTGATGGCTATGCGATGGTGCATTACTGAACCACGAAAGCAACCAAAACCGAGTTACGGATGGATACAACCCACAGTCTCGGCCACTGGTCATGGCGCCACCTGTAGAAGGATTAGAAATGCTCTGAAGCTCAGCATTGATAAAGAGATGGGTCTGTAAAGGATCGTGGGTGGCACATTCTATGAGACACATAACTGTCCTACTAGTTAACGTGGTAGCGCATTTGGAGGAGACCCACCTCGTCGAGTGGACCCCGAATCGAGTTTTTAAGTCGGATACCGCCCAAACTAAACAGCCATTTCATCATTCCGGGATCTCCGAATTGGTACCACAACTGCCAGGAGGGATAAAACACTGAACTGTCCACCGATTGGCAACAGCAGGTCAATGTTTAGGCCAAATACGCATTCAATTTAACTTCAGAACATTCTAGACATAAAATGATTGACGTATCTCACAAAGGGATTGGTTCATGCCTTCCTTTATCACTATTATATCTGTACTCAGAGTAACCTTAGCTCTCTGAATCGAATCCTGATCCTGAACGCGTCGATATTTTCAATTTGCATACAGCTCCATTCGACAGTCTTTTTTCCTTCCGAGTATGGATTCACATGACTACTCCAGATCCAGCGAGCTTATAATACCCTCGAACGTCTACTCGAAGCAGTTTTCTTGCCCAGAAATGATCCCAAATAAATGCAATGTAAAGTTGACAGATAAAAGAATGGAAGTCGGCATTATTCAACCCTGTTCGAGGTGTGCCGCGCGTTCTACTTCTAATGGATATCGTGAGGACAGATTCAATGTCCGAGTTAGTATGAAACTCCGCCCCATTGCCCTTGTTGAAGTACCGGTTTAGTGAAGCTGCTCACCAGGTTTTTTGTATAGCACTGTTCGGCTCATGGTTCGGCGTTTCGTTTTCTTCGGAACCTTTGTGCAGTAACACCACAAACTCATCAGGAAGACAGGTTAAAAGCCTATTTGACTTACACGGCAGCAAGTTGATAGATATGTCAGTGGCTTGCCTCTCCTGAACAAATCTTGTACCAATTCACCGATATGAAGTGATGGAAGGACTGGTTGGCCTGAAAGGGTCCCAACCAAAGAACATCGATTCCAGACGCATGCGACAGCTCGCGTCTGATCCAACTTAGCTGGCACGTGCCCTAAGGTTTCGCGATATATTACGAATTCAAGCCACATCTTGAGCTGAGCCTCAAGATGTGGCTCGAATTCGTACCACTGACTGCCTCTACAGGGTGCGTAAAAAGTATTGACGCACTAAACGTAAACGTTAGAAATAACAACACATCATAACATCTAACAGGTTAATATACAAAATGTCAACAAGATCTAGCGAGCAGAATACCATCACTTGTATTTTATATGGGCTTCTCTGCTATGAGTGCAGGGGCGAAGAAGACGAAGAAAGGCATCGAGGGTGCGCCGCAAGTAGTCCACGTAGATTTCGTTGTATGCTTTGACCTTCAGTGACTTGATACTTTTGTGCATTCAACTTGTCAAAGTGTTACATGCTCTTCAAGTACCTCCAAAGTGCTAATTCTGGAGGAGGGCTCGCTGTAAGGAAGGCGCATCCGGCCCAGTATCATGGTTTGTGCATTCATCGCAAGCGTCTCTCGTTTTCGTGGATTCAGGAGTGAAGATAAATCAGTAGAACTATCTGTATCGATGTCCTAAAGCAACTGGTTCCTTGGCTCAAATCCCATCTCGAAAGTAAGCCGTATGTCTTCCAGCAGGATTAGACTCCTGCGCAGAGTCGAGGATTGTTCAGGACTGATGCCGCGCCAACTTGAAGGACTTCATTCCGGCAGAGGAATGCCCCCTGTATAGCCCGGATTTGAATCCGCTGAATTACTCAATATGGGAAGTTTTGGATAACAAGTCTTCCGCCACTTCCCACAAAAGTATGAAGTCAGTGAAGGATGATCTGATCAGAGCATAGAACGAAATCGACGTGGACTACTTGCGGCGCACCGTCGATGCCTCTCCTTAGCAAAGAAGCCCATATAAAATACAAGTGATGCTATTCTGTTTGCTAGATCACTGTTGACGTTTTGTATATAAACTTGTTAAATTTTATAATGTGTTGTTATTTCCAACGTTTACGTTAAGTGCGTCAATACTTTTTACGCATCCTGTACATACAATAAGGGTCCTTCACACCGCTATTGTATGCTTTCTCACAATCTCAAATTGTAAGCAAGACGATGATATTTTGCACTATGCTTCTCATAAAAACGAAGTGCAACGTTGATCACCACCATAAATGCTTTGATACAGAAAATATAAAGGCTAGTGTAGATGTATGAGCCTGTCGCAGTTTGGGGCTCCTTCTTTAGCAGTTCAGACGCTAAGCCGCAAAATTTTCATTTCCCAGTCAAGTAGATTTTGTCTAGGAAACACATCTTTGTAATGAATAAGTTCATCTGTAGCAGAACTCTAAAGTTACCTACGCAGTTATTAAAGCCGCGTTGATGAAAAGAGCGTTTTCAAACGCCTTCTAGGCGACATACCCGCAATCACAGAAACCAAAACCCTCAATCCACCTTGTGCGAATCCAAACCGGTAGCCGTCGAAGACCAGCACTCTGTCTCTTCCTCTCATTCAATCCCAACGATTCGATGACATGTAGTGCTCGGTAGGCAGACAATACCGCCTCGGCAAATGAATAGAGTACGACTTAGAAGGTCAAACAATGCCACCCTCATAACAATGGTGTCCAGCCAGTCAGTATGCGTAGAGGCGACGAACAACATAATGACCCCGCACCCGCTCCCTCTTCTCCTCGCTCTTAAGGCCGAAGCGACATACGGCGAGACACAGACGGATGTAGAGCGGTCGCCAAGTGAGGTGAGAGCTACCACCGGTGGCTGGCAGAGGTCGAGCGGAAGACAATTCGCCAGCTACGCGCCGCGGCCAGGAAATTGACTATTAACTGGACACCATGGGTCCTGCTGTTCCCTGAACTGCAGCCGGTCAACTCAGAGCCCTCGCCATTCGTAGCCCGCGCAAGAGGATGGCTCCCTTCGTGAGGCAGATGGTTTACGTAAGCCTAACACAAACAAGCGCCCAGCATATCGCGTGCGTGTCCGTAATCTCTGCACGGCCAGTCCGCCTGCCGCAGGCCGGCCATTCGAATCCGAACAGTTCCCCGGCGAGTCCGAGCTCTGAGCTTCTGAACTCTGCCACAAATTCGGAGCGGTGCGGTCGGACGGCTGGACTGCCTAGATTCCCAGCGGCATTCACACCCCGCGACAGACAGCATTAGCGCGATTGGCCCAATTCTCATAAGCCGGAAAACCTTCACCTCTGCCACATCAGCCGCTGCACGCCGCGTTCTGCCAGCTCCGTTGAAACAAAATGAGAAATTGTTATTGGAAAATCGAACACTCCGCTCTCGCAAGGGCTCACGCAAGTAGCGAGTCTCTTTTAGGGTCACCTACGTCACGATAATCTCCAAGCGGACAGACTTGAAGCACACCATTGCCGCCACTCATAGAAGAAAGCGTTGACTAAGAAGGGTAGCCGGAGTTTGGTCGAAAACGCCTACCTACACCCTTTAGTGAAGAGGCAGAAAGAAATATGTTCAAAGGATTGAGAGGTTCAAGTACTGTAGAAGGCATAGAGAACCTAAGCAAATATTGATACCCATCTACTAACGTCGTACTTCATCCTTAGAAGGTCGTTATTTTGTTACTTGGGTGGAGTAAGAGCATCCGGAGTAGGACAAAGCTATGCACCCCCTCCTATAATGGATCCGTGTTATAACATGTCAGGTGGCGGTCAGCACGCGGTATGCGGCTTTATATTTATTTATTCACTACATGGACAACCATGCAAAGGAAAAACAAGGCAGAACTAAACATAAGTTGAAGTAATTGTAAACAGGAAAAAACAGGCAACAAGAATCAACATAATACAGTTGGACACTACTAAGCTGCATCCTGAAGATATCGGTGAAGAAGTTTTTTATACTTCCTTAAGGAATTTGGTATAATGTGTTTTTTAGATGACCTCAAAAATTCAGAGCCAGCACGGCAAGTGAAAAAGTGAGACCTTATACTGCTTTTACTGGAAACTGGAAACTGGATCTTCCACCGAGCACCCCTTGTGTTCGATGAAGAAAAGGTATAGAACTCCTGAAGGGAAATACGGGTAAGACCGTTTATCATCTTATACATCGCAATCATATCTTCTGCTCCACTCCTCTGATAGATTCCGGTTAAAACTTGTCAGGCGACGATCAGGTGTATTCGAATACGCCTTGCCCGCCCGGACGCCTTTACAACTGTGGTGATTTTTTCATTTGTTTGTTTTTTATTTATTTTTTATTTCTATTGTACTATTTCGCCCTCTGGAAATCGCTTCACGAGTCCCAAGGCAATTTGTTGCAATTTTTGGTTCGGCGTCCCCTCCTTCGACTAGGATAGATTCAGCCATTCTTTCATCGGATCGTAAGACGTGGAGGTAGTATTAAAATCGCGAATATAGTCCCGTTAAGGGAGTCTCGCACTCAAGGTGGCGCCACCAAGCATGACGCTGACACTGTTAGACGCCATTGTGGGCGTTTCTCCTTCCTAAATACACCGCTTTCGTCATTTGAGAAGAACTGCAAAAGCATACTGCTCCGCCAAGCTATAGTTCCTTCGAAAAACTCCTGCACATCCATATGAGTCCGTCCATACAAATAGCTTCTCTCTTCAGTAGATGTTATTGATTGTTTTCTTTTGCTGCTCTTGTCATTGTTATACCACACGAATACAAACGTGCAATAAACAGAAATAAAAAACTAAACTCTAGGGAGTATGGCAGCGCACGGGCCTATAAATGGCTGCCGGAGGTCAGTCGTTGGACAGCTGATTAGCCCGCTCTTTCCAAATGAGCCTTATAGTCCAAAGGTCTGATACTGATGCAGTGCGCTTTGCAGCATAACAACCTCCATGTTAAGTGTGAGGTATGTAGTCCTCCTCGACAACATTAGATTGGAGCATCCAGATAGATCTGATTAACGCCGACCGCTACCCTTCACACAACGGTGTAGTCAGACTGGTCAGGAAGTGCATAGAGGACCATTAAACTTCATTGCAAAGAAAATCGAGGTGGGGAACAGAACCCTGTTTCCTTGGAAAATTTTCAATTTAGCGGTATCCTTGCTGCGAATTACGAGCTGTAAAGGGCAGGTCTCTCCAACACCTGCACTTCATGGTAACCTTCTCTCTAAAAGAAGTAGCGGTAAGGGTCTCGCCACAGAAACTGGCACACAAGAGGGCAGCATCGTGTACACAATATTGGATAGTGGGGACGACGAAGACCACATCTGTTAGCCAACTCAAGAGGAAAACGTCTGCTCGAAGATAGATTGATTATATACATCGTATTCACCTCAAACTGCTAGTTTTGTTTTAAATTGTAGACTTTTGAAGTCTAAACGGTATTTACACCATACAATAAGCAACACGTCGTAGAGTACTGGTGCACGACGCCATGCATCCATATGATGCAAAGGCAAAGTCCTTGCTTCTCACAGGGAAAGGTTCCCAACTCATGGTGAGCTTCTGCGATGCTCTTTTTATAGGATGTAGAGCCCTGTGAGCGGAGTCCAGAACTACACTTAGTTTTTGCTGAACGCTCCTTTAAAGACATGAAAAGGAGGTGTGAGGACGTGTGCGCAACAATCATCAACCTCCACAACACCCCACGAGGGGCGCACTCGGCAGGAGAGCCGCCTCGTAGGAGCACACTGGCGGGCTTTCATATGTGCTAGTTTTTCAACTATTCATATCTGCACCATGCACTACTTCTCTTAAAATAAAAAGTTTGATATATTATCGAATTAAAAGTCTTATGTTTCTCTTCCAGTTAACAGCTATGGTTCAAAATTATGAAACCAGTGAAACACAAGCGCGTGTCACACCAGCAGCATCTTACAAACGCCAGTGAGGAACAATCTTCTTCCCGGCAAGGAATGACCACTTCTTCTTTGTTGAATGCGTAATCTGTGGGTGTAGAGAAGGGTCCTGGGTGAACATCAACGTAGTCAACTGCCACCCACGCGTATGACAGACACGGCCAAAACAGCGGAGCGCAGAACTGTCGGTAGCTCTGTCTTATAATCTGCAATGAAAAGAAAAGTCTTGGGTGGTACACTTTTTATATAATATTTTACCCCAGTTGACTACTTTCAATATAATTTATATATTTCATATATTATACCATATATAATATATATATATATATAAATAGGTAACTGGTTATTTTATACCAGTCACTCACTTTCAATAAAAGCGTATTTGTGTACAATTACGGTATCATTGGTAATATGGTATGATATGGTGATGGTATGTACAGATATGAATAGTTGAAAAACTAGCACATATGAAGACGCAAATAGACGTCATTGGTTCGTTATATGCATTAGTGGTCTAAAATTGACTTCTGCGATCATGAGAAAGCGTAATAGAAACAAACTAATATGCGCAAAAATACTGGCAGCACTCGGACTCGAACTGAAAAACCCGCCGGTGTGCTCCTATGAGGCGACGCTCCTAGAGACTGCGTCACCGAGGCACATATCGTGGGGTGTCGTAGAGATTGATGAGTGTTGCGCACACGCCTTCAACCTCTTCTTCAGGTCATTAAGAAAGCGTTCAGCAAAAACAGACTGTGGTTCTGGACTCCGCTCAAAGGGCCCTAGGTCCTGTCAAAAGAGCATCGCAAAAGCTCTCGATGAGTTGGGAACCGTTCCTTGTCAGTATTCTAAAACCAAAGCAACTGTTTTAGCCAAAAGGATAAGAAGCTTTCTTCCTTTCAAAAAGGTAGCCTTTTCCTCTTCAATTTTCCTTCAAGGACGAGAAGATGATGAGATCAGAAATCGAATTACTAACAGAAAAAATTGTTAAAACATTAATCTGACTTTATTTCAACGTGTCCAGCCGGACTCTATATCTGTGTATTGGGTTCGAGAAGTGCTGTTTTTTTTTTTGAAAGCATCAAGCTCAAAGTGAGAATGATGTAACTTGTCGATTGCTGTTCAAATTTTAACCACCTTACAGATGTCGGACAATGCTGTCCGACGCTTCTTTGTCGCACCAAACAACTTCAGGCGATGTTAGATGGAAACGTAACAATTTTTCTGGAGCAACTGTCTCGCTTTCCATCACTACGGATTGAGCAACCATTAACTGATGCGCTTTGTTGTTTTAGTTTTATTCATAAGGACGACTACCAGTAACAAAACCGCGTGCGACGAGCGGAAGAAAAGCGCAATGTAGCGAAGAGATTAAAAATAGAAATTTTTAAAATCATCTGAAGACACTGTGATGATCTATGGACAATCGGTTAAGTTTCACAGCCTAGGGAGCTACGAGAGGGACCCATGGTTTGCAGCGCCAGAGAAGAATTTGTGCTTTAGGAGAAATTTCTTCCCTCACCTTGAACTTGGGGGGGGGGGGGACTAAAAGAATTCCAGATTCAGGAGTGACAGGTCATAGCTTTAGTGCACGGAAGATTTTCAAATGGGGCACCCTGGATCCCCCGTTATCCAGTCCCCTTCTTCTCGCCGAAGACTTTTTCGGAGGGACAGGACGAGTTAATAGCCTTTTGTGGTCGGAGAAATGCTCTTCAGGACACGAAACCCACTACCAAATGTTCATCGATTCTCTCCATCGACAGGCCGCCACCGCCACCAGCGCAGCCGACACTTATTCGGAGGCGCCCTCCACATTCAAGTCAGCGGTCAAGAGCACTTATCCTTCCCTTAATAATCAGCCAGCACCTGGACCACCCTGCTCGCCATCTCGGCGACAGACGATCCTCCCGAGTTTTTCCTCCAAGTTCGTGTAAACAGAACAACGTCAGCCGGCCGGCCGCCACCGACTCACCCACGTCAGCGACCAGCGCCACGTCGTCTCCTTTTTCGCGCTTAATCTGGCCCTCTTCCTCTTCGCCGTCCGAATCCGTCAGCTCGCCGTCCTCCGCCGCCCTGGTGACACGAAACCGCCGCAGCGGCTTTGTCATTCCAATCATCATCTGAAATTCGCCACAAGACATTCGCAGACTTGAACTAATCACAACACCTAATTAATCCAATGCAACACCAACCAGAAGATTTTCCCTACGAACAGCAAAGCTTCCGGCCTCAGCTAGTTACATATATACATATTCACAAGTCATTTAGTCTATAATTCACCACTGCTCTTTCCAATACGAAACTACGAACTTTCTACAAGGTAGGTAGGATATGTACAATCTGAGCAGCATTATACGCACACCTCAAGAAAAGCTAACGGACAAGCGTTTAGAGAATTGCGGTAATAAAGGTCATCCTTTCGCCAAAAACTAGCCTTAAATTGAGGTCATGTTTTGCTACTGTGGCAATCACCTTTTCTGCTTTTAGTCTAAAGAGAGCTTTTAAGAACACGACTCCGACCTTAATTGGGATTCGGATCAAAAACCACTGCGGGCTCAGTATCGGTTGCACCACCAAGACCCGTTAATTGTGAAATTTTTGACTCCATTGGCTACCAACCACTATTTTTGCATTGGAATAAAGGATAAGGGACGAAGTTAATCACTCGACTTCCACGCATTCTACGGGATGTCGCGGAGCTATTCTGAATGAGTATTTCACCTATACTATGACTGGCATTGGCCAGTCGATGTTATAGTCAAGGCCTTAGCCTTCCCACCATCAGGCAAGTCCGATACCAATTCACCTGGCACGGTGTGATGAAAGATTAGTTGGTCTGGACAGCAGTCAAACCAAGAACTTTGATTCGAGGTGCACGCGACGGCCGACGTCTCCTCTGGTTGCGATAAAATGCGCCTAACGCTACTTTGACCTACTATCTGCAGTACAGAAGGGCCAATCCGTCCGGCTGTCCCGTTCTCTGTCCGTCATTCACTGTATATAGCACAATGGCGGACTTAAGCGCTTCACAACTAAATTGGTATTGATCGATGGTCAGCGCTAACCTTTCAACGCGAGTAACGCGAAAATAATGACCGATGGAGGGAATTCACAACAACTGAACATTACTAAATAGGCATTATCGAACGAATATTCCAGTTATTGTCCAAAGATGGTCATATGAGCCGGGGATTGCGTGGATATGTTGCCCGATGGAGAGTATTCACAACAAGAAAACAATAACAAGATTAGTTGAGCACTACCCATCATTTCCATCGATTTTCGCCAGGAGTTGACCATTTAAGGTGGTAATCGCGTGCGTATGCTGGCCAGAGGGTTCACTTCACAACACGTAAACTTTCTCGGCTATGAACTATTGGAGCGAAGCCCCAGCCAGTAGCTGACGTGGCGCCCGGTCCGCCAGTGCAGAACGACCTCAACGTCAGTTTGCTGGTTGTACATGGATAAATTACAGACTCAACTCTTGTAAAAGCGATTTGCTCCGCTAGCAATCAATGCAATTTAATACCTTCATTAGCGGTTGAACTGGTTCTGGCTACAAAATTATTTAAGGCCACTGTATAGGATAATCTTAAAAAGGTGGAGTAAAATGCATCGCACAGAAAAGGAGTCGCTTGCACTTACACCAGACGACAACCTGTCGGATCAACGCTCATGCAGCTTTCTAGTACCAACGCAGGTTGTCGTCGAAATATTCAGAAAAGCCGCACTGAAACAGGGACGCCATTGCTACTTCGCGGTATGACACCATCGAAGAATGAGTGAGCATACGGCCCCTCAACTCCAGGAGAAAAAAAGAAAGGATTCGGCTGCATGGCGCACCTGTGCAACGCGTAAAACTATTCGCCGCCAGGCATGTGGCTATGGCCACGCCAGCTAGGTATTCCATAGTTTTGCTATCAGCAAATAAGCACCGGACAGGAGAACCCCCATGGCATGGCACAGTGCAAAATCCCACTCCAATCACCTCCACAACATCACCCATAATAAGTTAGGGAGAAACAATGGACGAACTAAGGCACAGTGAACAACAATTCCTGGTCTCAGCCCTTCCGTGAGCGCTACGCCACCACTTTCGTCGGTCCCTATATGTTCTTTGAGAAGCGGAACGACTGGGAAACAGCGAATTTCCTGAACACCTTGAGCTTTCCCGTCTGAAAGGAGGGATAAGATGCCGATCTCATATAAGCACTGGCTTAAAACTACTCCAACGCTCGTGCGAATCCAGCTCGACTCAGAAACGGTCATACGCAAAGCGCCTACGTTATACTTTTTCAAAGCACATCTGACTCTAAACGGAGCCCGCCCGGTGATGCGTGTTCTGGAAGTTCTGAAATCCCTTCATCTCTTGAAAGACACCGTATGATTAGAATGTCCGGGTGGATGGGACAATCCCCGTTCTGCTGGTTCAACGGGCCTTTCTCAATGCTCTCCATTTCATCGCTTCAAAGCGACTTATAGCAAATCTGTTTTTATTTTTCGAATATTTGTTTTTCAATAGCGGCGACAGCATCATGAACAGCAACGAAAGCAAGACTTGGGATGAAGTAGGATGGTGCTTCAAAACCTCTTCTGACCAGTGGTCGGATGTTCTTGTAGTGTTTTAGGCCCTGGTTGGTTCTGTTGTTTCGCGGTGTTCTGGTTTGTGTCTACGTTTAGGTTAGGCTGTTTCATGCTAGATCGGCTAAGACTTTAGTCCGTTATCGTAACGCGTGTTTTTATTTTGTTTCTACTCCGATGCTAATTCATGTGTGATTTAGTGCATTCCCGTACGAGCACGTCTTTCGGGACATAATAAATAAATGAATAAATAAATTTATTAATTAATTAACTCGCACCTCAAACAGTATAGCGTAGAATAGATTATTGAAAAATTTCGGGCAACATCAGTTCTTGCTGGCCCTTGCACTATAAACGTCCGACAACTTAATGAGGAGCTGGAGACGGAAGGGATACGGGGACGAGAGAATGGACGACGTTCTAAATCCAGTGATCGACTGAAGAGAACAACAGGACGGTTCCGTTCTTTTAATCCTGCTCTGTTATAGTCATGCCCAGCTGAACGTTCTGTACAAAGATCTGCAAAGATCATCTAGGAAGGGAAGCTTTCACGACATGAATTCAGAAATGTGAAGCGTGTCATTTCTAGAGACATGAACCTGTTAATTTCCTAATACTGAGCAGGAACCAGGGATGCCTTAAATGCTTCAGTGCCCTTGAAAACTGAGTCTGGAATTCTCAGCGATGCTAAAGAAGTGAGAGAATTAAGTCATTTGCACTCACTTTTCAATTATGCAATAGGATGAATATAACATGACTTTTCTTCACCTCGAAGTGAAGTACGCAGCGGAATACGCGACATTGGCTGAATTCCATCCGCTTTAATGTTCGTTTTCTGCCTTCTTTCTCTCGAATCAATCCTGTGCTTAAATAGGGAACACTTAATCCACACTCGCTAAGCACTATGTTGAGGCGCAGGGAGTGGAAGAAGAAACCGGAGGTGGTGAGAAAAGTTGAAGATGGCAGAGGCATTGCTCAACCATAAGTGTCTACGTCGGAATCACAATTTACGCGTAAAATCAGATTGCTGGCGTAATTCGTTGGGACAGAAACAACCGCCCCTCCCCTCGGATCTTCTCAGGAAGTGGCAGTTTCGAATGTCTGACAGGCCTATCCTAATCGTGACGTTAACTCCACTCTTTTCCCCTATTTAAGCATGCCCTCCACCAGAAGCTTTTCGACACTAGAACGACTATTCTCCCAGGCTGCCAGAAAATGGAAATTCCATCGATTAGATAAGAAAAAGTCGGCGATTTCTCTTCCAAACGAATAGCCTTCCATTAATTGCCGTGGAAAACGCGGCAACAACACTCTTCATCATTACGACATTAATACTAGGCAGCTTCCGTTTAATAACAAATGGATGCAGCGGGCAGCCCCGTTGAGCTCGACTATGGTGGCCTTTAATCAGTTTTCAGAGGCTTCACCGCCCAGCCGGGAATATGCGAGGAGTGGAGTGCTGCTGCTTTTTTGAACACTGCAAACACGGTAAGTCTGAAGTAGAGACTTGTTGTTCAGAAATAATTCTTGATTGAAGCAGCATCGCCCTTCACCTTTCCGCATTTCCCTTCACCATTTCCTTCAACTACTGCATTTTCTTTTGACACTTATCAAGTAATGGAGATGAAGGCATTCCCTATCCCAGGAGAGCTTTGTATTCATGAGAAGTCTCGGAGCCAGGCCAAAAACAGCCACAAGCACACTGAAGGGGATGAAGTTTCACCACTGGCGCACACATAAGTGCATGGCAAAGCTTTCGGGGCGAACAAGAACCAGATTCTGTAATTGTAAAGCAAATATTATCAACATAGTTCGCCCACTCTATTAAAACCAACGAGGGCTCCAGGTTCAACTTTTAGTCATTTTGGACATGGCTCCACTGATGGATGACTCGCTCCGGATAAGAAGGCTGTAGATTCAAGTCGTCGAAAATGACACGCTACAAGCGATAACAATAAGGGAGGACGCCGCGGTTCAGTAATAGGTAATAGTAATGGGATAAGAGACGACGACACACGAGTGGGAGACGCCACAAGCCGTGTTACTCCGAGCATCATCCTCTCGAGTCCTGTCGCGCGACGCTGGACGCTAAGGTGTTCATCCTGCTTGCGAAGCTTCTGGAGCTAGCGCAGGAAGGATGTGGAGTCCGTTTGCAGTGTGCTGCGCTTAAAACTTACTCATGACACTGTGGAGACTACCGGCACTTTTCAGATGCATAGCGGTTGCAAATATGAAAATCGCAGCCCATCTCCAAGATGAATTTACGGACTAGAGGAGAAGGCTACCCAGAAATGCATGTGCTTCAGAATGAAGGTAGACCACTGTGCGCGGTCCGCGTCAAAAATTGACGCTTTTCCATAAACAGATCCAGTCAAGCTTTTAGCTTCTTCTTCGGATGCCCGTTGCAATGACCTGTTGGAGGAACGCTTAGAACAATCTCCACTTTGAAACGCCCGCTAATCTTCGCATACCTGCTCCAGAACAACAAAGGACGATGGCTCGAAGGGTATGCAGCTGCGTGTCTGGCAAAGAGCCAAGGATCCTACCGTAGGTTGCCATGAACATTTTGATGACGTATATTCAGAAACTCGATATTCTACTCGTTCATGGTATTTCTCGGCGCGTGGAACGCAGTGGACGGAGGTACCGACTGTTGCGTCCACCCTATTCCAAGTCCCTGGTTCGGATTTCCCGCCCAGGCCGACCAAGCCATCCATCCCTCAGGAATCAGGAATTGGTACCAGATTTGTCTGCGAAGGACAAAATACTGACCAGTCCATCGGCTGGCCACCGCAAGTCATTATATAGCCAAATACACATTCGAATCCTCTCCGCGACATCCTATAGAAGAATGCGTGGCGCATCCCAAAAGGCATTGAGTAACGCCGTCATTTTATCCTTTATGGTACTTCTAGAAGGACGGCGAAGAGAACACCTAAATCAGGAGAAGTTGAATTCGCTAACGTTGAAGCTTCTAGTAGGAAATTTTCAAAAAAAAAATGTTGTTTTGGGAGCTAATTTTTATTTTTTCAAAATATCGCCAATACCCACGACTTTTGCAGAAAAACGTCCTTTACAGCAATGATCCCTTCAACCGCTAACAACCTCCTACGATGTGCACACGAGGATGCATTGATTCGTGGCTGCGCTAATTTTTTGCGTTCAATTTATGCTGCTGCTGAGGCTGATGCCGAGGCTGCAGCCGCCTCTGCCCTCTCGCGCTCCAAACTACACCTAACTCTATTTATTCGCCCCTAAAAACCTTACTGAAATCCGAACACACAGACCGAGCCGGGTTATTGGCTGTCACTCGAACACAGCACAGACGACGGCGTATCCACAGCCAGTGCATCACGGCACAGCACAACTTCGTTTATCGGGCGAACTTCCCCGTTGTGCATGTCCTTGAAAGGGCATGAACACACTCGACGACGAGGTTCAACCGGCGAAACGACTTCGATTTACTACCTCCACGCTCGAAAAATCCGCACAGATAGTACGCCCGCCTTGGGATTTTGATTCGAGCGCTACCACAACCGAAAGGGCCGACTCTGCACTCACCCGAACGCAATCCGCTCGGCTCGCGAAGCTCACCAGACACGACGACTTGTCCACCACCTCGACACGACACGGATGGTACTCGGCGAAGATCCTGAACAACAATTCATAGGAATTGCTTCGGCAGGAACATCAGAGGAGAGACGAATAAGTGTCAGCCATCACCCAACAGGAACATACTAAGAATAGGGGACGCATTCAACAACGCGTAGGTAAAAGGTATAAACTTACCCAGGTATGACATTCACTATATATGTACTTTGCCTAGCCAATTATGGGGAAACTGCTGAGTAGCGAAGGAACTGGGTATATTCGCTTACCCAAGAGAATTCCGTGTTTTACTGTTAAAATCAAAAATGTGCTCGAGTGAAATCATCTGTTTCCACGAAGCATTCGTCACTTCGTCGGCGTTCTTGTTTTTTCTCCTAAGTGGACGGCAAAAGCGATTGAAACGTCACAATACACTCGGGAGTTCTAACTAATAAGTGCACACACCTAACGGTGTGTCGTAGCAATTTCCCACTTCAAGGACCGATATGGTACAAATAGGGTTTTGATGAAATCTATGCTTGGTCTTCTCCTCAGTCTTAAGAGAAGTTTAATGTTGAGGTTATCCTTCTGCCGAAGGGTGGTTTGAATCCATATTTGGCCTATACAATGACTTGCGGGCCTTTGAGCGTGCCACAAACTACCCCACCTATTGTCAGAATGTCATTGACAGTGACTAAAACGCTGACTAAAAACCTAAAAAAACCATCTGGCGATAAAGAGGAGAGAGTAATGAAAAAAAGAGGTCTCCAAAATCTTTTGCATTCAAATGTGCTATATTCACAAACATTGAAGCCTAACAATAGAGGAAGTAGCCTTGTGTTTTAGAACTTATATTTGAAAGGTTGCGAAAAATTTGACCGACGGTGTTGAACAGAATGAAGCCCGTCCTGCTCCAAGACAACGCTCGGGGTCATTCCTCGAAAGTCATCCGGCAGAAATTAACGTAGTTCGGCATCGAGGTTCTCCTCACCATCCCTATTTTCCAGACCTTTCCTCAGCTGACTATCACTTTTTCGAGCTCTCGATGCAAGCATGTGTCAGCAGCAGTTCAGAATTTGGACCACTCTGAAATCGAAGTTCTTCGATTCTTGTGATTCTATAATTTTGTTGTGGATGGATATACGCCTGACATGAACGTTGGGAAAGCTGTGTGAAACCGAGCGGCTTTTATTTTGACGAAAAGGTTGAGTGCGAACCGAGTTATGACATTTTGAACTACGACGCCCGTTTCGGCAATTACTTTTCTAACAACCTAGTAGTACTACAATGAAGTGAGGAAAATCCCTCCTAAATGCTTCTATTGCATTTAGTACAAAAACCAATGTTTTGAACCTCAATGCATATATGAAAATGTGTACAATACTTTGAATGCACATAAAATTCTTATCGCGTCGCCAATTACGGGAAAATTCTGAGGCTTATCGTTTAGGTGCACAAGAGGAAATCAACCTGTGGTATGCTACATTTCTCTACTGATTCCACCAAACTGCTGTGTTTACTTTCCCGGAAGTGCCATGCTATTTATGCAGATATTAGGTCGTTGCATATGAAATGGCCGATTTCGACTGGAAACTTTGACAGATCATAACTTTGCTGGGAAGCAATTTTATTAATCGAAATAGGTACCATTACAACTAATACACTTCCCCAACGCGATAATAGGTTAGACATTCCATCTTCGTAAAAATCAGAACTACAAGAATCAGTAAAACATAAGAAGTTATTTTCGATATCATCTTGGTTGCTGAATTTTTTATCCTTCACATGACTATCTAAATGCTTGAAAAATGATAATCCGTAGGGAACAGATCTGAGGAATATGCTGCATGTGACAGAGTTTCTTAGCCCGATTCATAGAATTCACACTTTCTGGAGAACAACTTTTGAAGCGTACGGACACGCGTTGTCATGTAGTAGGATTGGGCTTCTCCTATTGGCTAAAGCCGGCTGTTTTCAACCAAGTTCTGGGGCCGGATTCATGAAACCGCGGGAGCCGGTGATATGCGATATCATCTCTCTCCTCTCTTTTCCGCCTCTCTCTCTCACCTCGTCCACCATCTCTCGCTTCTCTCTACCACCTCGCTCTCTCACCTGATGGCTTCCCGTAGGAAGCCGGGAACGTTCATAAATCCGGCACCTGGTGCATCACTTCAATTCCTGCACAGTACTTCGTTGTGATAGTCTCTCCAGTCTTCAAGAACTTGTGATGGACGACTATACCAGCCACTGTCCACCTTACGGTCACCATGGTCTTCTTTGATTGGAGACTTGGCTTCGGCATCTCCTTGGGACTCTCATTCTTGTCCAGCCATTGTGCAGAGCGACGACGATGTCATAAAGGATCCTTTGTCGCATGTCACGATCCTCTCCAAAAAGGGCTATCTCAGATTGCGCAGCCTTAACGAAACACAGGTGTCGTGGCGCTTCAGCATCTGCCCGGTGGTCAGTTCATGCGGGATCCATTTATCCAATCTCTTTACTTTTCCGGTTGCATTTAAGTGGCGACTGATAGTGCTGCCGTCAACGCAGAATGCTGTGCTGGCTCTCTCACAGTTTGACGCGGAACCGCATCCACCATGGCTTTGAGTTGGCCGTCGTTAAGGAGTGATGGCGGCCAAACCTCGGTCTGCGTCTTCGAGACTTTCATCTCCAGATCGAAGCCTTTTGAAGCAGTGGCGAATTGTGCGCTCCTTAGTGAGATCCTCCCCAAATGCAGCGCTGATGTTACGAGCTGCGGCCGCGACGCTGTGTCCACTTCCCATTCATATAAGAAATATAATATAGAGCACCCGAATATCACGTTGATTCATACTATAGAAACGACGTCAAAAACTCAGCAAGAGGCAATTACGTCATAGAAGCCATAAACGGTAAGAAAGCGGAGATTCTTCCATTAAAAAACTGTACACAATGCCTGAAACAGGAACATTCGCAGCAAAAAATTGACCAGAAATCGAGGTAGCAAAATCGGTCATTTCATATGCAAGGACCTAACATTTTTTAAAGCAGGCAGAATGCCTGTGTTTATTGCTCCCGTATCTTGCACAAGCGTTTCAATTGATTCAAAACTAGCTATAAGACCACGTCATCAAGAAATAGAGGTTCCTGATATGATGTGATAAGCCTTTCAGAACGACGCCCACGTCATTGTTCTACCGACAGGAATCTCGTGCTTGAAACGCTTTCAAACACATGTGTGAGCCCATGATTGCATCACACTACGCCTACGTATCGAAGCAATCATGGGACCGAAGACACAACCGATGCAGGTGATGCCGATGACTGACCCATCGTTGTGGAATGCACGGTCTTCTATCATCACAAGTATTTGGGGATTACATCTGCCACTTCTCATGGCCGACTTCAAATCACCGGAAAGGCCAAACACGCATTCAAAACCCTCTCTATATCCTCTGTCTTCAATTAGAATGCGTGTCCAATCTCAAAAGAGAGCCCATTAGCACCGAAATTTATTCTTGTCCTGTCTAAATTTCAGATTCACCTCGCGGAGCAATAGTTCTGTAGTAACCCAGGATTTTTCGAGCAGTCTTAGGTCATCGACATTATTGCAGAAACCGGGATGAGGCAAAACCAAACACAAAAGCGCGAACATTATTCTGCTGCAGAACAACATGTGTATGACATTTACGCTGTCAGTTAAAGAACGATCCCAATTTCCTGACGGAGTGTATGGGAGGATGCACCACTACATAAGTAGTTCTAGAGAGAACGCCTAACCGTTTCCCTATTCTTGACTGGTTCAACGTAGAACGTCGAATAGGCTGCTTCTGTATTCCTTGCCGCTGTTTTGCTGGTACTTTTCTGTGCTTCGCTGAAGACACCGCTAGCCGTATCATGCCTTTTTCGACCAGAGTGGATCCTTCTTTTCTTGTGGTACCATGTGTTTCCCAATTTAAATACCTTAACCCCGCGCAAATCACGGCATGATAGTGCTGTCGGAGGAGGCGCGATTGCATGCACCCGATTCTAGGTTCTCGGTTCGGGCTTCCCGCTCAGACCAACCAACCCTTCCACCCTCCGGGGTACGTAGGTGAATCGCTACTAGACATGTCTGAGAAAGATACAATACTGCTCTGCTTATCGGCTGGCCACAGCAAGCCATTTTGTAGGCCCAATCAAATTGCCTCCATGACATACCGTAGAAGTGTAATAGAATGTGTGGCGCATCCCAAAATGGATTGACTAACGCCAGATTTACATTTCTCGCGCTGCCAGCAACCAGTGTCGCCTCACTTTTTCGTTCCTCGGTTTCGTTCCGTCGTTCTTCGTTCATTCCTGAACTTGTACCAAAAGAGAAACGAAGCATTGAGGTGACACTAAAGGGTTTCTGGCAGCAGGACAAGTTATTGCTGAGTGCAAAGTGCCATGCTTTACAATTTTTATCGTTTAATGCGAGGCAGAAAAGTCAGATAGATCGACTATTGTAGAGTACTGTGATTCGATCTGAGCAAGATTTTTCCTCATTGATCCTGCATTTTTTGGATTTTTTCAAAGCCGAACAGCTTTAGTTTTCCAAAGGATATTGATCACTTTCGTTTCTCTGCCATCTTAGCTTCTACGAATTATCGAAAAGGCATCACTTTCAAACTACCGATTCCCTTAGCCCCGTCTAAATCGCCTTTGCAGGAATTTCGTTTGTTCTTGTGCGGC
This sequence comes from Heligmosomoides polygyrus bakeri, assembly GCA_947359475.1. Taxonomy (NCBI): domain Eukaryota; kingdom Metazoa; phylum Nematoda; class Chromadorea; order Rhabditida; family Heligmosomidae; genus Heligmosomoides; species Heligmosomoides polygyrus. The sequence goes on along the minus strand of OX375868.1, from coordinate 72,033,894 downwards.
TGGCTGAAGCTTATGCGAGTCTTCGGGGCTGGAGCTGATGAAATATTGAAAGGACTTCTCCACGGCGAAGCGAGACATGTCGTCGGTCCCTTTCACGAACACCACACGGACATTGTGACTCTCTTTGGTGACTCTCAGCTCGCGGTAGAGGCAATCGATGTCGTCCTGCGACAGCTGAAATCAACCGTTCGTTCATTCGCTCGCGAAATTTCCTCAAGCACACACTTCAGCACACCCACACCACATGCACGAGTAGCTCTCGCCGGCTAATCAACTTCCTTCGGCGTACATGCGGAAGGACGGTGCCGCCCGCTGGTTCTTGCCTTCCACACTCTGACACTGGATAGAGGCCGCTCACGCTAAGAATTTTGAATGCAAGGCTCCAGCGCTTCTCGGAGCTTGTGACGTTCTAGATGAGAGGGGCTTCGTCGACGGTGTGGTCCCTATTAGGGCACCCGTAGCAGCGCAATTTCACGACATTAACCCGCAGCCACGGCAGATCAATGCATCACCGCACACGCACATACGCACACACACCCATACTCCCTCATTATCTTTGGAGATCTCCTTCTCACCAACTAGAGCCAGCCGGCCGGCCAGCTCTTGGCACCTTCCTTCCACCCCATCGCGTTACCCATCTCCGCCAGAAATAGTTCCTTCGAAAGCAAAGGAGAAAGGTGTAGATTCGTGCAGTTTTCAAAGAGCTCCTTTATTCTCAGCCATTCCAGAAGGAGATAGTTGCGCCCTAAGTTTCCAACGGAGCCCAAATGGAACAGCTGACGGACGTGAATTTTTGCAAATGCGGCGTGGGGCGAGCGAAGCGGACATGTAAAACCGATGTGCGAGAGGACCTGTAGCAATTAGCCGACCCAGCGATGCGAATAGCACTCCACTAATGGAGATTGATTCCCTTTTCAAAACGCCATCGAATTATTGCCATGACATCCGCACACAACCACACTTACACACAGACAGACGCAGCAATCAACACAACGCCGTCACGACGATTTGCAGGAACACCTCCTACAGAACACCGAGCTACTGTGACGACAAGGTGTCGGACTAAAAAGGAAGAAAGGAATTTTGATTTCCCGAAAGGAATTTTACCGGATCCAATCAATATCTATTGAAAACTTGATGCGAGAAGAGTAGACGTGACTAGCAGGGCTCAGAGTATCTACATCCTATTGAATATAGCTGTCGGTTGCTACGAGATATCATGACGTTCAGGCGTTGAACGTCGAGTGGCTATTTGAAGTAGCTAAGAGCACGAGTATGGCGGCTTGACTGGGACGTTCCTAATGTACGGTACGAATAATGAGGAATAACAGGTGATTCCACCTCCGGGTAGCCACAGTTAAAACCAGCTGAAATTGTTTTCCACCTGACGCATATTTCTGCTGCTTTCGAAGACCTTCGTTTTCGTCCGCCTTCAGCAAATATACAACTCCAACTTTCGATTGATCTTAGCACTGTTAGGGTGATTTGTTGAGGTTGTTCTAGAACAGACGATGCATCGTCCTGGTTTCTGTGGTTGAACTGTGGTTTCTTCCTCATCATGCCCTTCAGTGATGTCATACCATTCATTGGAGGCACCACAAAGCAGTCGTCGTAAATCGGGCTCTACCAGTAGTCACTCAACGCATAAGACTGGAATATCTTATCATTACGGGCACCGTCGTCGGTGTGTAGCCCAAGCTCAACACGATAACCAACACATTTGCGATTGTGACGTCCATTGAGCTAGTTCCGATAGCAGCCTTTTAGGAATATCATGAATAATAGTTACACGTCTTTCCTCTCCCCGCTCAATCGCAGTGTCGTTTTATCTATTATCTAAGTGCGAAGAAAAGTCTAATTCCCCTATTCAGGAATGACGTCCGACCAAGTCAACGACATCTCCCCTTAAGCCCTTCTTCGAGTCCTACAGGAATTCTGATCTTGATATACTGGTAAAAACGTTACGGAAAGGAAAGGCAGAGCTCTTTCTCTACACATGGGCTGCCCAGAATCGAAGCACCTTGTTACGGAAACTGAACGGTGAATGGTCGCATATGAGTGACGTCCTCTGCTCACTACGAACCCCGTTCCCGTCACTTGGATCCGAGGCCCGTAATGTGCTATGCTTTTTGCCAAAACAACTAAAGTGCCCGGCTTCCTAGACATGAACATAGCAATCACATCTAGCTCACCAGAGCAATTTCCATACGGCAGTGGTAACGACAGACACAACCCCTTTTATCTCCAGCAACTTTGGAAAAAATTAGTGTCTCCTTCTATCGAATGCAAGGACATTCACACGATCGCGACACTCCGCTTTCTGGCTCACTGGATCATCAGACTGAATGTGCTCCACACGTGTGATCATGCGTGATGTTTAAAGCTCCTGATTTCTGTCGGAATTAGACAGACTTCCGATATCATACCCTAACGTTGTGCACACCGCTCCATCCAGTTAAGCGAAAGTTAGGTGAATTTGACTGGTCTATGCAGGGTGCTTCGCAAGCTTTTGATGAGATCCAGGAAACGGTCAAAGAAAGACTACGACCACAGATAATGCCTTGCTTGTCTTATCTGCATTGTCTTAGTCATCCTTTTTTCGTTCCGTCTTAATACTGAGGAAAATCAATCGAGGGTTCCCTACGGTGCTTAGACATCGACGTCAGTGCCGTTCAAACTCATACCCTGCTCTGTCATTTGCGGCCCTGTAAGGGGAAGATGCCGTACCACGAATTGGTGGAGCGACACGCACCATGACCGACCAGGTCTTTCACACCTCTCAACATAACGAATCAATCTCATCAGGTTTCAGTCACGTCTACAGTGTCAATGAACTGGTACTATGGCATGACTGACAAGGGAGGCCCATGAACTTCCCCCAAAGATTCTCAACGTGACCTATGTGGTCTTGTGGAGCATCGGACGAGGATCACAGAACTATGCTTTATGCTACGGGCCACTGGGTCCGAAAGTGGCAGAAAATGGTCCCGCTTTAGGGCGGGCTGATAAGCCAAAACTGACACCTGGAATGGCCCTGTCGTGCTCTGAACTTAACTTATAAAATGTATGGAGCTCAAATTAATGTTTGATTATAGTAATTTCCTACGTTACCTAGGCGAAGCTGCAGTGTACATTCAAGTGATTCATTCGCCGCCGACCCCGGCAGCGACTGGTTGGCCGAGTGGACAGCGAGGCGGACTTGCGGGAGGGGTCGAGGGTTCGATTCCAGGGGTGGGGTTTCCGCGTCCCTAGGTGGCTGTTATCGTTTTTGCAAATGAAGATTACATTTTGGCTCCGGTAGGGTACCTTCTCCGCGTCCTATCCTTGCTTTCAACCTGTTGTCAAATCTGGTTTTGTTGCGTGGAGCGATATCGCGCATCCATTAAACGATGCTTGTCTCGCCTAGGAAGGATCTGTTTGATGCTATCTTCCCATATGACCTCTTTGGTATGTTCTCTTTGGTACTTTTGGAAGTGCTTCTCACTGTCACCTCATTCGTGAACACGATCGACAAGCATTGATTTGACCCATCATCAAGATAAGCTCATTGCTCTTCCCCTCTTGGATTTCCCTATAGACTCTTTTCATTCTTCTCCCAACTTTCACTATTTCATCTAACTGTTCCTAACTAAGTACTGCATATTTTATCCAACTCGTGTGATTGGTCGCCTTGCTGTGTGTTTCTTCCTCACCATTCTTTTACAGACTCACGGGAGACGAGTAGGGACATTGCAGGTAGGAGCACTCCCTCTACTCTAGAGTTCGAGAAAAAAATTTGTTCAAAATTCATCTTTAGGGTTGTTTGGGACGCAGAGCACCAATTTGGCAACCAATTTGGGTGAAACGATGGATTACAGAAGGTTACGATGGGAATGTGTGTAAGGGGTGTACGCAGAATAATCGCAACTGCTGCCTTTCACGACTCCAAAGGTCGAGAACAGGTCGAAAGCAAAATTTTCTCTCAAACATCGCTCATGGGGTTACTTGGGGTGCTGATCACGGTTATGACATCTATTTTTAAAATTTCGGTCGATTACGGTAAGTTACGGTAGATATGGGTGACTAGAGCTGTGCATGTTAGTGGGATCGCTTCCTTCTCCAATGTTGTCAGACATATTTTCCAACCTTCGACTCCAACTTTGATGAAAAGTACTACAAGCAAAGTGATAATTTAGAAAAAGAGTGACAGATTCGTGGTTAGCAGCTTGAACAATTCCCGACAGGGCGGCCATTCCAGGTGTCACTTATGCCTTATCAACCCGCTCTGAAGTGATACAATTTTTGCCATTTCCGGACCACCCAGTGGCCCGTATCAAAGACGAAGCACAGTTCTGTGATCCTCGTGCGATGCCGTACAATACCATACAGGTCTCGTTGGGAATCTTCGGCGGAAGTTCATGGGTTTCCCTTGTGAGAGAAAAACCACTACCTTTGCCAGTATGGAAGCAAACGAAACTAACTCGTGCACAAGTTGGTTTACGCAAATCATTGTGTAGGCCAGAAGAGCGCTCAAAACGACTGTTTTTAATGTAACAGTAGAAAAAGTTGCTCATCCCGAACGGGCACATTTAGCCGACTAATTTCTACTCGAAACGGCAATCCCTATCCGTCCGTTGGAAGCCGCGTCCGCCACCAGCCGCCATATGGTCAGTAATCGGCAATGCGCTAAGTGTATTCGGCAGCACATACATATTTCTAACAGAGAGTTCATTCTTCGTTTTTCTTCGGCGTAAAATTTTTGTGGGAAAAATTTTGTCTCAGTGGGAAAGACATGAAATTCTGACCATCTGGCCTGTATTTTACCAAATTTGTCTTGTTTCTTTTCCTCTTGCAAATTCTTTAGGCTCACATTTCGCTTGGGAAAAGCCGTACATTCAACACATCGCGAAAGTCGAAACATCGTAGTATTCCGTTCCTCCCGGAAATTTGGAGAAGCGGAGGCTGCTGTCTACTCACAAACCTCCATCGAACGAACCTTTTGCAAACGAATTTTGGAATACTTGCTTCAAAGAGGGTACGAATTCATACTGTAGCACATAAACATCACTGCCATTCGAGCTAGATGAGCACCAACTGCCTCAACAAATTTCACGCAATGACCTCTAGAGCATAGTCCTAATAGGGGTGGGGTACTAACCATAGTGGTAGCAATAGCAAAAGCAGATGAAAGCAGAGAGTTCTCCGAGTTCTCGAATATTGTAATCACCAAAACCGTATGCACGCCTATGCAAGGAAAGGCACATTATCTCGAGAAGAATAAGAAATCTCTTCTCCTCGAAAATCTAGAGCACGTCTATGTCAGATGACATCTCTGGTGCTTACAGCTGCTGAAGGTTGTGAACGGCAATTTGGAGAAGGTCATCCTAGACATCGCGATAAACCTGACTTAGATAGTGATTTAATTTTCCGCTAAAATGAAGACGAATCGAGCATCTTAATTGAAGATCTTAGGCAAGCCTGAAAGCGCAGAGTTAATTGGCCGGCAAAACGCATAAATTTGCGAGAAAAAGAAACAGTCATCTTGAAGTCTTTCAGATTACCTTGTGAGCTTTTTCAAATCCGAAATTGTAGGAAATGCTTTGGCCACGGCAGTATTTATTTATGTATATGAAAAAAATATTTATATGAAATCCACGCAAAAAACGCAATACGAAAAAAAACTAATCAGAACACTGAGAACATCAAGAACAGAACCAGTGCTAGCATAAAGTTAGTGAAACAATGTGATCAAGGAAAACAAAGTTCTAGGTAACTTCTTGCAGATACCTGTCAATAATCGTTTCATATTGCCTCTAGGAGTTTGGAAGCACAAATTTCGTTGTTAAGTTCAGGAAATCAGCGCCTGCTCTGTTAGTGAAGAAAGTAGATCTGATATTACCATTAGCTCTAGGAATTTGGATTTTCCAGGTGCCACTTATGGTGTTGGAATGAAATATTGCATAGAAATGATCTACAGAAAGACCTACAGTAACATTTATCACCCTATAAATTGTGGCTAGGTCATATTTTTTCCGCGACAGGCGAGAGAGCGTAAATTAAAGAGTTTATTCCTTTCAGATGCCTAAGCGATGCTGTTGAAGCCATATCCATCTACTCTAATCCAGAGCTTTCTTGTAAAACTGTTTTGTACCGCTTCCAATCTGGCGATTTCTCGCTAGGTACCAGGAATAATCCAGTAGTACCATACTCTAACATAGGCCTCACATAGGAATTGTATGCTCGTAATACGTGTACTTCTGAGTTCGTTCTTAGAGATTTAAATATATTATGCACAGCTCCTTCAGCTCTCTTTGCCGTACATTCGCAATGCTCTCTGAAGGAAAGCCTATTGTCTAAAATGAAACCTAAGTCACGCAATGAAACTGTGCTATTGAGTTCTACTCCACCAAAACTATAAGTATTTCTGTTGGATTGCTGTCCCAGATGAAGAACTTTGGTTTTTCCCTTGATAACAGAAGGTCCCACATTGTTGACCAATCCGCAACTGCGTTAATTGTAGATTGGAGAGCAACGTGATCGTCCTCCTTACAATACTTCTGTGTGTTTTTATGTCATCAGCAAACATTTTGCAAGTGACACCGTATTCATCAGTCAGAGAGGGAATTTCGGCAGTGTAGATAATAAAAAGGACTGGTGAGAATAAGCCTCCTTGAGGGACTCCACTAGTAACTGGGAGGGATTCGGAAAGCGAATCATTGACCTTAACCTGAAAAGATCTTCCAGCTATAAAGTTTTTTATCCAATTACTTATCCTTGGATGAACACCAATTTTCGTCAGTTGGAATATGTACAATGGTGATTCGAAAAGAATTTCAAATTACAAGCACTGGTCCTAGCAACGATTTGGGCTGTACAAATATTAGCCTACGTGAAAGGCTATGCAAATATGTAGCAGTAGGGAGAATCATGAACGGTTGTATATTTAAACCCAAATCTCCATAACGACCTTCACGCCAGGAAAGGAGATCCCAGGAATAGTATGCTAAAGGCTGCAGGAGTACATACTCGTGAGTAGAAAACTGAAAATCTATTAAAAGTTCACACAAACTCTTTGGAAAGTCTACAACAACCTTCCCGATGGCTATAGGATTTCAGTCAAATACTAAGGTAGTGTAAAAGCTCTGTCCTATTAATTCTAAAGGGCATATATGGTTCAGTCGGCAGTTGGCGCCGGAATCACTATAGGTCGGATCTTGGTTCAAGTTATTAGACCTCTATATTGACCAAGGTTTGTTTTCGTCTGCGGCGTAATCGAACAAAGGAGAGACAAGAGTTCGTAGCGAATCGGCTAAAAGCTCGATTTTCGCCATGAGCAGCCGAGCCTTCCATACTCCTTCAGGATGGCGGTGGACTATTCTTGGAAGGAGAAAAACTGACATGTTCATCGGCTGGCCACCCAGGCCTCTGAATAGATCATAAAGGCAGTCCAAGAGCCCTCCGCAGATCAGCATTCGTAGAGACTCATAAAGCGATTCATTAGCGCCCTACTCCCCCTACACCGTCCACCCTTCATCCTGTCTAACCGTAAGTGACAGTTCATTTCGCCAGCCTCTCAGGCACCAGAGAAAACACGGTGCACAATCAGTCTTCACATGAAGATAGTTCGATTCTCATGAAGTTCAGAGCAGTTTCTTCCTAGCTAAGCCCGAAGTCGTGGGCGTGTGGAGTCACCGAATTTCTCAAATCTATGAGTAACCACAGGTTTGTGAGCAAGGCAATAGGAACGCTAACCTTGAAAAATCCAAAACAGGTACCTTCACTCATTAGCAACGAGGCCGAAAGTAGAGGTTGCGAAACTGGGCCGAAGTTGCTGCCGCTAACAGTTCGCAGGAGAATGGACAGGTGAGAAAAAAGGAAGAAAATTCAGCACAAAATTAGGACAGCAGCACATCTCGTCCTCTCGCTATTCAAACACGACAAACTACTTGCTCCTAGGTTTGCGTTGCTTGGAAGCTAAAATGAAACAAATCACACCAGGATGCACGGCAGCTGGTAAAGTTCTCAGAAGTGGTCAACATCCTGCTTTGTTCCATAGCAACTCGGAGTCCAAACGCAAATACTAGTCTCCTAACCCCAGCCTTCTATTCTTGTGGGAAAATGAAACGATTGGCACTGACTTTTTTCTTCTCAGACGATAAACTGGTAGGGTGCAGTGCAAGTCAGAAATTTCCACTGATTTCTCGTAGTTTCTAAAACTAAAGCTCTCTGCAACCAAGAAAAACTATAAATTGAAATGGACCGTGAAATCCACCAGCAAAAAGGTTACTGCAACGAGGACTTTACTCTATCGCTGCCAACTTCGGCTGTCATACTACGTATTGGTGAACCCATCGAATTCCTACGATAAGGGCTTAAAATACATTGACACTTTAATGTTGCGCTGAGACTTTTACCAAAACCCATTCAACATGGGCGAAACACGTCATGGGCGGCTTTGAGAAAAACAAAATGACGACATTTATGTCGACCATCAAGAAATTCGTTCACCTAAGAAGGATGTGAATGCAATGCAGTTTTATAAAAAAAAAATTGGCGAAAACACTGGTTATGGTGTTCATATGGCGTTCATATAGCCATTGTTTTCGCCAATTTTTTAAAAATAAAACTATGCAATGCATAGTTTTATTTTAAAAAATTGGCGAAAACACCGGCTATGGCCTTCATGCTCATAACGCGATATTATTAGGAGAGTATCCAAGCGGTTTCGCTTTTGGGCATGTCCTCTATGGCGACAAAGGTGCTTCGGATGTTCACACTTTCGGATCACGTATACTTCTTCCTCGCACAGAACTTTTGCAACTGCGATGTAAAACGAATGGAACCCATTGTTGGTTATTCGTATAAGGAAGCGACCCGGATTGTACGTTCACGTCATGGAGATCGTTTGGATGCTCATTTAGCCTACGTCCGGCAATGGTCCGAGATGGAGACATTCCATTGTTCCCAGGTAATTCTGGTAACAATACACCGATCAAAGGCAGACTTGACACATTAATGTATTCCCCTTCCCATAAAAGACTGGGCCCGCGAAGCACAGTCGGATGTGCGTGCTGTCACGTGCACCGATACCAGGTTCTTGGCTCGGATTTTCCAACAAAGCCTTTCATACCACCAGGCTCGGTGAATTGGTATCAGATTAGTCTGTGAAGGATGAAACGCTGACTCATTCATCGACTGGACACTGAAACTCATTGAATAGGCTAAATACGCATTCAAATCACCTCCATGATATCTCGTAGAGGTAGAATGCGTGGCGCATCCCAAAGTGAATTGAGTAACTCTTCCTTTATTCTTAAAAAAAAGACTGCTTGCAGTACAGGCCACGAATAGGAAGGTGCGTTGGGAGCGAGCGCGAGTCGAACTTAAAATCGATGCAGGTTGGGTGCAAGATTGACGTCTCCTACCGACTGCGCCGCATGGTCCCAGCGTTAGCACGGCATTGTTTCGAGCCACGTCCCAGGTGTCGAGCGAACCGTTTGTGAAAAGGTGAACGAAACCGGTGGACTACGTCAGCTCAAGAAACGGCTTGAACTAATGCTCTTTCTGATTGACTTCCAGGAGGGCGTTGATTGGTTGCCACCTCGCCGCCCCGCTCGTGGTTCGATGGCCGTACATGTCTTCCTGTCATTCTCACCAGTGGACACAGCTGCCTACATCGCTGCTCGCTGCCAGCGAAAATTCCCCGTACCAAACTGAGACCAACACTCAGTCTGCTGCGTTCGCCGGGACTGTTTAGACCGACGGCGCATAAACACAGGCCTGGAACAATTCCCACGCGCCGCGTTTAATTCACAATCGCTCCTCCAGTAACGCTGCACTATTTCAGTCGAGCAGCGTTCGCTAGTAGAGTCAGTCAGTCATACGGCGGCGGCCAGAGGAACACAATGAGCCGTGTCCGCAAGCGAACAGCATTCATTCGGCCGTCGAGCACTCGATTTTTTCCTGAATCTAACTACCCACCAGCGGCCGATAACCGGCCACCATTGCCAGACAAGGTGGTGGTGGTGGTACCAGTTGCGCCTCTTGTATGACTCATACTCTGCAGTATTCTCCGTCACACGGCTTTGTCTAGGCAAATAAAACCAGCACTATTCGTGCATCCACACGCCTCGTTCACGCTCGCACATAAAATCTCCTCGTATCGGGAACACTGCTCGCTCGACTCCTAGGTGCAGACAGCAGTGGTGCATTTGAAGAAAAAAACTATTCGGGTGTAAAAACCAAACCAACTAAACCACTAAGAAGGGATAAGATCCACCCTTTAGTCGTCGGGCGGCGCGCAACTGCATGCAAATCGCATTTTAGGAAGAAGGGTGAAGATCGACGTTATGCAGCCACCACGTACCCTACTTCTACAGGAGAGAAATTGAATACGTATTTGGTATGCGCAGTCGAAGGAGGTGCCGGCTATCGCGTGTATCCAATACCAGGTTATTGGTTCGGATTCCCCGCCCCCAAACCAACCAAGCCTTCAATCCCCGGGTCTGTGAATTGGTACCATACTTGTCTGGAAAGGATAAGGCGTTGATTTGTTATCGGCTAGCTACCGCTAGTCATTTGTTGGAGAAATCCGCATTCAAATCGCCTCCACGACTTTACTTAGAAGTACAATGCCTGGCGCATTCTAAAATGGATTCAATAACGCCGTCCTTTATCTTTTATGCTTTATTTGGCTTACGGAATGACTTGCGGTGGTCAGAGGATGGATAAATCAGAACGTTATCCATCGCAGAGAAGTCCGGCAATTCATCGACGCCCGGAGGGAAGGGAGGATTTCTGTGCCCGCCTGGAACCTGAACCAAGAACATCGATGAGGAGTGTGTGTGACAGTCGGCACCTCCTCCAACTGCGCTACTATGAGGCCAGCAAATTGAAAGCGTTCCCTAAAGTACAAAAAATACCAAATATCGGCTGCCCTACTAATATTAATATTAATATTAATATTAATATTAATATTAATATTAGTAACCTATATTAAACGATACTGATTGGTCGATCGATCTCGCTGAATTGCTTAAAGATTATCGAACGCTTTCGATCGATATCGGTCGGTCCCGTCTGCTGCTGAGAAAATACTTGCACGTAGTGGAGCGAGTACAGCGTCTGCTACTTTAGCGCTGACATACGGACAGAAACGCACGTGTGCAGTAAATGTCCTCCAGCTGGAAAATCTTCTCTATCAAAGGCATTTGGGGCGCTCAGATATGCTGTTTAGAAAGATAATCGTAGACCCAAGAAACTTTATGCATACAAATTGCATTGCACATACAGTTTTTCTTCCTAGACTCCTGATTGAGCACACCTTTGTCGAGTGTATGAAATAAAGAAGTGAATAAATAAATATTGGCTGCCCTATCTGGTGGTGCTGCACCTACTCACAAAGGGGAGCAATGGTGGCTGCTGTCCCTGAAACCCATCGAAATCGATACGCTTAATCGCAATCCAAATTCGGGCGCGCTCTTCTCAGCAGTATCTAAGGGATGACGACCTTAAATATGCTGAAGAGGCACTAATAGGCCACTCCGATGGCATACGACGAAATTTTGGGTCTTGCTGTAACTAGAAAAATACCTATTGATGCCCTCACCAGCCGCCATTCCACTAAGACCGATGAGATGATTGAATTCAGCCAGCTTAATGCCGCTCTTGATTGGAAATTTCAGAGGCTGGACCATCCTAAAATGAAACGTCTTTTGCCCCAGCTTAATTCAGTGATGAACTGGCGGCCACCAGACCCACCCTTGCTTCCCAAACTGCTTCGTAGCAAGGATTTATTTCGATAGGAGCGCTTGAACGCTTTCATGGAGCGTGTGAGCAAGCACGACCCGGCACAAATTTTCCTCTCGATTCCCAGCAAAAAAAAAAAAAAAACAGACTAAATGGATAAGTAAGCTAGTTTACTCAAATTTTCAATGGTAGGTTGATAAGTAGCGTGGGTTTCAATCCACTGCACTGATAAAGGCAGGAAGTCCTGTCTAGTTAGGAGTCCTGTCTACTTTGTTCAGCTCGCAACCGTATACGAGGGCTGGCCCTCCTACGGACTGCCTACCCTCACAAAAAGTTCGGGAATTCAAATAGTCCCCCCTCGCTCAACTGTACCTCGGTTAGCTTAATTTTCTGAATGCATCCGCTGAAAGACAAAACGTGAACTTGACCTTTTGTTGGATGCGCCACGAATTCTACTCCTGCGGGATAACGTGTGAAGTCCATTTGAATGCGTATTTGGGCGAGTTGCAGTGACCAAACCAATTCCCAGAAAAGCTTGGCACCAATTCACTGTCCTCGGACGGATGAAAAGCTGGGTTCCTCTGTGTGGAATTCCAAACATGAACCAGGCTTACGATTAGGTGTCGCGTCGACGCCGGCTTCGACAGCACTAGCCATGCTAAGTTCTTATCTTCACCTTATCATCTTCAATGCTAGATTTGAAGTGGAGGTGCGCCAAATAAAACCTAATCCCAAAAATTCATACGGTGTTGAAGTTCCATCTTCAAGATATTAGGATAAGGATAAAAAGATAAAGGACGGCGTTACTCAATCCCTTCTGGGATGTGCCAGCGCATTCCACTTCTACAAGATGTCGTGGAGGCGACATGAATGCGTATTTGGTCATACAATGACTTGCGGTGGCCAGCCGATGAACAAGTCAGCGCTTTATCATTCCCAGACAAGTCTGGTATCAATTCACCGACCCCGGAGGGATGGAATGCTTGGTTGGCATGGGCGGGAAAGCCGAACCAGGAACCTGGTATCGGGTGCACGCGGCAGTCGTGCCTCCTCCGACTGCGCTACACGCGCCCATCCAAGATATTAAAAAGCTCTGGAAATTAAACGCCATCGTTGTGATGCAAACAAAGAAGCTACTTTCGAAAAAAAATTCAAACACATTTCGTGAATTGTAATGAAGACCGGTGACGGCAATAAAACGGTTACTTGATGATCTTATTCGGCAACCACCCGTATAGTTAGCTAGTCTCTCATCTGTAAATATGGTGTCACGTCTTTTTTCTGCTTTTTAGAATTAGTGTTCTGCAAAATGATATGGTGTTTGGGTGGGTAGCAAGACATATGTTCGCGACTTTTCCGAAGCCCTGAAGAAGGCGAAGGTGCAGGAACGTAAATCGAATCAGAAACACCTAACAATCTTGCCTACAGCTTAAAGAAGACAGCGTACCTACAGTAGTCAAAACGTCCGCCGTCCTTCCACTTAAGTCGCCATAAAAGGCTCTGCAACAGCAGTGAAAGTGCTGCTGCGAATCTGTGCCTCTCAGTCTTCTCAGGGATTCACATCTGAGACTGTAGACAATCAAATCGTGTCAGAAAAGAAACAGACAACAGCTAGTGCTCGCAGCATATGGGCAGGCAAAGGCAAGAGTTCCCGTCAAGAGTCTCCTGAAAGGTTCCAGAGTGTCCTGAAAGGTTAAGTGGTTCCCATAGGGCCATTCCAAAGCATACCTTGCAGGTTCCTCCGGAAGGATTTCCGCTATTCCTCAAGGATGTTCAAAGCAGACTTCAACGCGATCCAGCCTACCCATTATAAGTTTCAGATATTGGCAGAAGGTTTGTTGCATTAGTAAACTCAGCTCACACACATCAAACGGAGGAAAAGGACACAGAACAAAGCGGGGACAGGTTAGCATCCTCGTACTCCTCGCACACACACACTATCTGTTAAGGTTCACTTCTCGCTCATGGTTGTTACAGTAGAACTTACCTGAGCAACTGGCGGCCGGGTGATGCCGAAGAGCTTTTCAGAGGATCGTACGCTGGCGGCATTCGACGACTGCTGTAATGGCCGAGAATAATTCATCCAAGACCCACACAACTTTAGTGTGACTCTAGTGAAGGTTTTTTATTCAGTAGTAGAAACTTTAAAAAGGCGGAGTCTGGGCAGAACAAATTAGGTAAAGAATAAGTAACCTACCAGGAGGATCCCGAAAACCCATAAAAAGTGGGTAGGAAGGAAAACGAGCCCTGGCAGCAGATAAGTCATGCTCAAGAGAGCAACATAAGCAAAGGATATCGCATCTCAGCAGCAACAGCGTCGGTGTATGCGAGACCGCTCGCACACCTGAAACTTTGCTCACCTGCCTGACATAGAGGTTGAGACGAAAGGTTCAGGCGGCGAGTCGCGGAGCTCATTTTGGGAGTAGGATCGATGGCACGGGCAAACCACAAGGAAACCGACACATCCCTGGCAAATCGATGCGAACGTCGAGAAGGCAAATTACAGACAGCCCTGCTCTCATCTATGCCCCACGACGAGCAGCAGCCCATTTGAAAGCCGACGAGAGCACAGCGGCATCGGCGGCGCACCGCACACATGGCAACATCTGGGCGAAGGCCGGTCGCCCGAGCGGACCACGTCCGACGCTGAGCGATCTGCGACGGGTGTCCGACAGACTCAGCAAGCGACGAATTTCCTGCGGGAAGCCTCCCGTTCAGGGTGTCCCACCACGGACAGTAGAGGATGTAAGCGCGGAATAGAGACCCAGAGGAGGCCACAGGCCCTGCTGCTGGTGGAGGATCGGAATGAGGACGATGCCCGAACGAGGCGAGGCGGTGGCGGGAGGCGAATATGGAGGAGGGTTGAGAGCCGGCGGCTGCACAGACAAGGCAGCGCCGCTCTGGGCGGGGTCCTGCGCGACCGGAGGCGGCCGCGCCGGCCCGCCCCCATACATGACCGCTTCGCTCTGCCAACGGAATCGATCGCCGCTGCCTTCTTCTCGACGGACGAGCGTCCGCGAGCTGCACAGCAACAGCCCCGGTCGCTGCAGCTCATCTGCCCGGCTTCTGCCACGCTCCGAGCACAAGCCGAGCAGCTACGACCGTCCCCATCACCGTGTCGGGCGATAAGTGGCGTTCGACTGTCACGAAGCGAATGGCTGACTGCCGGGCGAGGTTAGGCCATGCGGATGCAGAATGCTGCTACAGCCCTCCCCCCGAAGTACTGACTCGTTTTCATTCCGGTAACTGAACACAGCTAGCCTTTGTCCCTTAAGCCTTTTTTAACAATGAGATGTTCAGCGGCCTGAGGCCACCAAACCCCGGAAGTAGAATTCCTAACTTCGACGGTTCTACTCTTCCTCTGTAGACTTTCTCATCCTGATTACAATGGAGGAACTGCCTTTGAATGTTATACATGTATAGGATAGGATAGTGCAGGCTCCTCAAAACGGACAATATGAATACTATCCGTTTTGGGGAACCTGCACTATCCTATCCTATAGCCATGGGAGGGTGTAGCGCAATCGCGAGCACCCGATACCAGGATCGTGGCTCGGATTCCCCGCCCCGGCCAACCAAGCCCTTCATCTCCCCCGGCGTTGGTGAATTGGTGCAGGACTTGTCTAGGAATGATAGAGCGCTGACTTGCTCATCGGCTGGCCACGTTAAGTCATTGAATGGCCGAATACGCATTCAAATCGCCTCCACTACATAAGGATTGAGTGACGGCGACCTTTATCCTTATCCTTATACAAGCCACATCCCATTCCTGCGACTGCCACTTCTTTATGCCTAATCTGACAGCCGGTATGTCTAGAGGCCGGGCATCGCTGCAGATGAATTGATTCCTCGTCATCAATTTTCAATTCTATGGCTAAACCGATTTCGATACCGGTTTATCGACGTCTGTGATACGCCTTCTGAAACTCGATGCACATGGCACGACGTTGATGCGATGTCTATGACACTCTTTCTGAATCCTGGCACACTTGAGACAACATTTACATATTGCACGTCTTCTGAACTACGCACGTGGCACGACGTCAGTGACACGTCTTCAGCATTTGGATGCTCCCGCACGGTGTCTATCACACACCTGAATTAGGACGCTCCTTGCAGATCCTATGCATACCCCTTCAAAAGCGTCAAAAATAGTGATCGGTTGGAAATTCTAGCAGTTGCCATGGTTAAACTCAAAAACACAACTGACTGGCGTACGACGTGGAATCACACGCTGTAGTATCCTTTGGTCCCCTATTCACTACGTGACGCGCAGATTAACCGCTTTATATAGCAGGACTCACTCCTTAGTCCTTTTTCTCTAACAAACAGTTTACCTAATAAAGAGTAGAGTTCCCTTGTTAAGAAGATACTGCTGCAGTTCCTTCACCTAGATACACTTCTTCCTAGCGATTTCTCAGCATGTAAGTATAGCCCTACCCCAAGTCAACGTAACACCGATTCCTTCTTGCACAGAAGGATGTTAAAACCACTTGGATTGATTCCATTTCAATTGTTTGAAGCGATAATACCTGCTTATTGTGAAGGATAAAAGCGACTACGGATTTTATTTATTTTATTTTATTTTATTTTATCGATACACAATAAGTGCGCTCAAACCAAGAAAAAGAACACATCAATTTCACACAAACTCAACAAACTCAACACAATAAACTCAACACTGGTGAAATAAATAAGGATATGATATCAATATGCACCGCAACTGATAAAGTATAGTGTTTTGCAGCGATTCAGATGCCTAAATATGAGGAGCTGTAGAAAGGAATCAAAGATCTAAAGAGATTGAAAAAATGTGAATTTAAATGAATAGGAATTAGAGCGCAGATAATTTCATTAAGATATTGTCGCAGAGGTCCGCTTGACGCTCAGTAAAGCTATGGTGTGATTCCGATGAAGTGGAGAAATCACTCTCGAGCAGCTTAGTCAAACAGAAGCACCTAGGAGTCCGGTCTTAGTCCGGTCATACCTAGGCCTTCATTACGCTTCCATTCGATGCTGCTTCCATAGGACTGAGCCAATCAAATCGAACTTGCAGACGTAAATTGAGTCAATGTAAAGCATGCCTCTATATATGTATGTGTATATGGATTTCATGAATAGTTCTACTCGACAGCTTGGCCCAAGTGCGACGGAAAAAGGCCAAGCAGCTTCACCGGCATGATCATCTGCACTCCTTGAATTGTGACGACAAACGCCACCTAGGGAAACGCAGGACTCAATAAAGGACAAAAAGGAAGGTCGGCTCTGGCAAATCCTTCTTCAGGAATCTCAAGGCACGATACATCGGTGGGATATCGTGGAGGCAGTTTGGATGCGAATTTATTATTTGTTTGACCTATACAAATGCTAGCAGTGACCAATTGAACCGAACCAGAACCCTCGATTCCGAGTGCGTGTCACAGTCGGCTTCTTCTCTAGTTGTAAGTGCACCACCACGCGCCAATGGCGCAGTACTCCCCAAACACATGCGTGGGCAAAAGGCTTAAAGGAGTCCGCATGTGCAATCTACGGGCCAAAATTGTCGCTCTTTTCATCGAGACGAAGCAAATGGATCCATAAATCAATATCGATCAATAATAAGAAATTTTTGACAATTAGCTATTCAAGATAAACAAGAGTCGCAACGATGGGCGAGCTTCACAGCAAATAAGAGAAATAGACAAAACTACCTATCTGTTGGGATTGATTTCTGGGGCAAAGCCTCAGCCGTTAGCTAATCCGACTGTTTGCTGGTTTTCTATCCTATACTACATACAGCCATTAATGTATACATATATGCCATTTTCATGTCGAATTGGACGCTCTTCTAAACTAGCTTGAAGACGTTTGAAATCAAAGCGAATTCTTTAAAATCGAGATGACCTTCGGGAACGTTAAACTACAGGCTCAGTAAAGTGGTTGAATAACTTTTGTTCAAGGAAATTTGATATAATTGGTTTCGAAATTGTTTAGTTTACCTGTCCAGAATAAAGCAATAATTCTGTAAAAGTTTTATTTATAGAGAAAAATAATTAGTCAATGAAAAATTGCGTTAAAAGCAAAGCAACGAAGCAAGCATATAAAGCATTAAAAGATCAGATCGTGCCGTGCACTCAAATTTCGCCGCAACTTTTATTTGGTTGATAGTGTAAATGCCACTTACATGAACCATCAAGGTGAGGCAATGTGTGTTCTTTCAGTTATTTTTGTTGTATCTTTATCCGGTGTCACACTTCATGTAAGCAGAAACTCTGCTTCCAATCTAGCAAAAATCGCGACGTCTCGAACAATGGCATGGCGCAATCTTTTTTGGCGCTGAAAAATAGCAGCCTTCCTTCTGTTTATAAAAAGCTTTAAGTCATTGATTTTCCTTACAAAAATAAAAGGTTTATAACATTTCAAACAACGTGTTCACTTATTGGGTAGGTGAACTAAAACCTCAAAGAAAGTTTCTAAAAGTTTCCAAAATTTTCCTTAAAAACGAAATTCCTCTAACCCTTTTAAGGCTCCGGTTTGATATAGAAGCCCATTTCAATTAGGAAGAGTTCGCTTTGATTTCAAAAGCCTTAGGCCAGCTAAGAAGAATGTCCAAATTGATCTGAAAAGTGTCCGATTTGAAAATTGTGCATTATATAAAGGAGCTATCTGTCCAGATGTGTGTGTTACGTACTATAAGCCTTTCAAACGTGTCGAAGTCTGTCAAAAAATTCTCGCGTGCAAAATTTGGGACTTCGCACTTTCACGTCTACAAAGGGTTCCGGTTACGAATCTGACATCTGTTTTTGAAATTTGGCCCCAATACCGCACGTATGGTGACAAAGGAGATTTTGCCATAGGGAGGGAAGAGGGAGGGGGGGGGGGGGGTTGTTTAGGGTGTCAATCACAAACATGACATCCATTCTCAATACTTCCGCCAGTTATGTTCGGTCACAGTGAATTGTGGACTACATACGTCAGGGTCACAAAATTTTCCTAGATTTCGTCCACAGCAATCAGTTCTAAAACGATAACGATTTGAGGTAGTGGGGTACCTGGTCAATGTAGGGCGGTAGACATACAGGAAAATTGAATGCAAGGAATGCCATCTGCGATGCAAAATAGCAAGAAGGTACAAAAAACAGCAGCCGGTTGTCGTACTGCACAGTTGAAAGGATATAATTTCTGTAGTAGCAGCAACTCTGGTAGTGGATTAGTAGTAAGAGTATGGCGGTAAACATAGAGGTAAACTGAATGCAAGAAACACCATCCGAGGGACGAAATAGGAAATAAGTGCAGCCGGTTTTCACTCTGCAGTGAAAAAGGATTCAATATTTGGAGTCGTAGCTTCCCAGGTAGTAGAGTAGTTTGGCAGCAAACATCAACATCGTTTGGCGGTAAATTGAAATCAAAAAACGACATATGTGAGGCAAAATAGCAAAAAGGTGCAGAAGGAAACAATCGGTTGCCATACTGCACAGTCGAAAACGATTTCACTTCTGCAGTGGTAGCCTCCCCGGTAGTGGGGTAGTGGTAAAAGTATGACGGTAAAAATAGTGCAGAGTGAACCCCAAACTTGGGTAATTAAACCGGCGAGACTAGCAGTATACGAAGTACGGGTGGCTAACATCGGACAAAAAACCCTTCCTCTTTTATATATAGGAGGATAAACGATATAACGCTGAGTCGTGAACGAGACATCAACAGTATTAAAAACCTCTTTATAAAACCTAACAATCAAAGATTAAAAGACTTAGCTCGTTACAGACGACCCTACAAGCTTGCGCAGAAAACCTTGCCAGATCTTCATACTTCCAAAGTAGCAAGTTTAAGTTCAAAATCCTGTAGGGTAGGAAGTCACACTTTATCCGCGATTTCGCAACCGAGAGCCGGAGTTTGAGCTTTCCTCATATGGATCTTGTCAGTACCCCATCGAAGAAATCAGATGGATCGATAGACAGTTTATTAGCTAGAATTCTGTGCAAGGTGTGAAATCTGAAGCCTTCCTTCTACCCTTGCGTAGGAAGGGACGGATTAGTGCTCTTTGAGGCCCCGTGATATTGCACTATAATCCATCGAAAAACCTCATCATGAGCGCCCTTGTGAAACTGTTTTTGACCTTTCCAAAAGTCGATATCTCTTCTCTAAGGCGGATTTAACACCTTACGCCGGCTAACCGCTGAACTACGTATAAAAGGAGCACTTGCCGCTAAAGTTGACGCTGCACCAACGGGTGGCTTTGATGTTTTCAGTGGTTCAAGTCGCCGCTTTGCGAGAAAAAAAAACCGTATCGCTGTGCCTGTAACCTTTCCAAAGTGCTGGAATCGAATGATCCGAAACACTATATGTGAGCGTAGAATGTTTACGCTCTGCTCTTCGTGGAAACATCAAAAGCTGTCTCTGATGCTGTCAAAAGGAGCGATATCGACCTTTTCGAAAGCACAGCGCAAAGCGGCTTCACAGCTTATTAGCGCTTTTTGATGAGCTGCAATCCGATAAGACACGGATCGCAAACGCTTTAGCCTTCTGAACTCTCCTCATTGAAGAACGAAGGAAAACAGCGTATCTTATCTCCGCAAGACAGGGGAGCATGGTTAAAACCGTAGGCCCCTGTTGCAGAAAAGAAATGTATATGCTATTTGTAACCAGTAAATCGCAAAAATCGCAATGGTGAGATGACGATGACACGCCTTACACCTCTCCTCAACACCTTAATTCAAACTCCTCTAGTACGAAGGTTGACCACTGGAGAGTTCAGATTCCAAGAATGAAACGCGACTTCGATTATTCCAGGCTCTGAAGAAGTTCGAAAAGTTGATCGACTAAATCTGCCTAATGAAATAATGTCAACTATCCTGCTAGCGCGGTGAAGCTCTACCATTAAAAACAACATCAAAGGTGGGAAGATCCGTGAAGAATCAAACATCGACTGCTTCATAGCCATTACCTCTCCTTCCTAAAGCCGTCCTTAGGCCCAAAAAGGTCTTCTACATTATAATCACTGGTTCAATTACGAACAGCGACCGACACAAGGTTTTTCGAATGCACCTTAAACATCAGGCGCGTGGCGTGAAGTTACAAATGCATGCTGTGGGCTGCTTTTAAACGCTTGTTCCTGCTTTTAACCTGGACTTCGGTAATATAGTTTAGATTTTTTGCATTTATTTGATCAATAGTTGCAGTAGGAGAAGGAAAATAGAAGACGGAGGTCGACGTTAGTCAATCCCTTTCATGGATGCGCCACGCATTCCACTTCCAAAGGATGCGCTTTGTTTGATGCCGTGATTTTCTTTCTTATTGGAAATTAAAGAGAATTTTTTTAAATTCCAACGCTTTAAAGCTCGATTCTTGCGCTAAAATAAAAAACTGGATAATAACTAGCTTTGCCAAGCAAACAACATGCCCTTAGTTGGCACTGGTCGGCACAACGAGAGGTGTGATGTCCATCTTGTCCCTCAAGGAAAGAATGTCTGCACTACTCCGGCACGCGACAGAGACCAATGGAGTCGTTGTCCTTGCCCGCTCGAGCAACGGGACGAGGGACGAAACAGGCTATACAGATCCATTACTGGCCTGGTCCATTGGGAACATGAATTATTCTTTTCAAATGCAGCAGACCACAGCGATAAAAACTTGACAAAAGATAAAACATGAACTTGGCAAATGTGATATGTGCTGGTAAAAAAAGAAGTTTCCTCACATTGAAGTGGCACTGGCAAAAAGAAATTCAAAAATTTCTTACAGAAATTGTTGTATTGTAGTACTGGGGCTTTGAAATTTTATTTCACTACGCATCATCTTATAATGTTTAGTTTGCATATTGTTATAACAGCTTTGGATTTCTGAGAAAGCGAGAAATTTAATCAAGTGCCGAAAAGGAAGAAACAGGCAAAACGTCACTCAATTTTTCAAGAGTTCTAGTAGCCCTACTGTGCACAATTCAGAATCCATTCGCAGTGATATTCCTCTGCTAAGATACGTCAAACGTAGTAGACCTCTCCGCTGTTAAAATGTTGGAGTAATGTTCATTTGAATTTCGACACGGAAAACGGCAAAAACCTTGTTCCTAATCCAACAGTGCGGCTTAGCACAAGTATTGTTAGCGACGAAGTGCAGTGACAAAAGACGGCGTGAATCAATCCCTGTTTGGCCAGAGATGGAAAAGGAAATAGAATGCGTAACGCATTCTACCTCTACAGGAGATACTGTAGATGCGATTTGAATGCGTACTTAATCTCCACAATGAGTCAGCTGATAAATAAATCAGCCAGACAATAAAAACCAGACACACCTTCGGTCGATTAACCAACCACAGAGGTATGGGAAGCTTGGTTGGGCTGAGCTTAACCCGAACCGGGAACCTCCATTCGGAGGGCACGCGACAGCCGACCCCACCTTCGACTGCGCAGCCATGCATCCTTTTTATAATTAGGTTAAAATAAAAGGACAAAGCACAACGTTACTCAATCCCTTCTGGGATGCGCCAGCGCATTCTACTCCTGCGGGATGTCATAGAAGCGATTTGATTTCGTATTTGGCCCACATAGTGACTTGCAGTCGCCAGTCGATGCAAAAACCAGTGCTTTATCCTTCCCAGACAAGTCTGTGAACCAAATCACCGAGCCCGTAGGGATGAAAGAATTGGTTGGCCTGTACAGGAAATCCCAACCAGGAGCCTGAAATCGGGTGCACGCGACAGCCAGTACCTCTAAAGACAGCGCTGCCACACGTTCCCGTTAATGATGTTCGCTTTTAGTGGACGAATAGCGAAGCACAACAGCATCAGGAATAAAGTTTCGGTCCCGACAACAAAATGCGTGAGGATACACGGAATGGTCGATTTGCGTGGCTAGGACCGTGAATTTTTTCCAATCCACAGACTAAGATCTCCAACTGCTCTGCTACTTCTCCGAATTGATGGTGGACAATTATTAGGGGGGGGGGGGCAAAAGTAATGAGACAAATTGAAAAAAAAAATCTTGATTTCTTTATAACTCAATTACAAATCAACGATGCTGAGGAATGTGTATGCCATTAAGGACTTGCTGCCATCGCTCAGCCAACTTCCTGATCCCAACCTTCCACAACTGCTTAGACCTGGTGTTCATGGTGGTAGTCGCATGGAGAGATGTCCGGCGAATGCGGTGAGTGAAGCATGTGAACGTAACCCAGCTGCGCAAACTTATCCGTGGTCACTTGTTCCCGATGGGGTGCGGCGTTGTCGAAGAGGAGGACCTTCTTGATGCGCTGAGACCGAATAAGTGCGAGTCGCCGGTCCATCTCTTCTAGTTTGGCCTTGGAGTCCATCGTCGTGCTTTTAGTAAACGGCTTCCAGTATACTGGTCCATGGGCGCAGACCCAAAAGCTCTGAAGGTGTTTCTCGCCGTGAACATTTCGCCGAACGAAGGTCGGTAACGGGTCAACAAGCCTCACCCAGACTGGCTGCTTGACAGGGTTAAGGTAGAAGACGTGCTTCTCATCCTATATTAAGATTGAGTCCAGGGTGCTCGGGGTTGGGGATCAGGAGAGATTTGCGCGACACAGGTCGACTCGTCAGGCTGGGGTTTCGGCATGAGACAGACTGCGGCTTTGGCATGCTTCTGGAAAGGGCGGAACTGGTAACTTCTCAGGTGGCCTTGATTAGGTAGCATACAAACATACAAATGCGATAAACACGAAACCAGACTGCAGTGACGAGATATATGGACACGGCATGGAGTGTCTCATTACTTTTGTCCCCCCCCCCCTAATATATACCAAAAGCAAAATGTGTTGCCGTCTGGTACGAATCTTTTCTTTGGTGGTAGAGGAAATGCAACAGCTTGATGACTTCTACTTCTCAAGTGCATCTTTTCCAACAGCGGTTTTCTAGTGAGAGGTGCAGGAGACCGACAGATCATCGCACACGAAGGGGGTTTCATTTTCCTAAAGCTCGCGAAATTTCGGAACAAAGCCTACTGACGCACATCAATTAGAGCACATCAATCTTGATTGTTCAAAGTGCGTATCAGTCCAGTACTGGGAATTCATCAGACAGCGGTGCTTCGTAATAGGTCTAAAGGAGGTTATTGCTGACGTGAAACTAACGATAAGCAAAACCTTAATTCCTCGACACACCGACGAGAAATCGCAGGGAAAAATAATTGCAGATGCCGTTGTGTTCCGAGCTTTACAGCCTAATCTGAAAGGAAAGCCGTTTTAACCAACAACAACAAAAGGAAGAAACGGCTTTCTTCAGGCAACAACTTCGGCCGAACCTGAAGGTCTCCTATAGAAGTGTTAGCAGCTTGCCTTAGAGTTGCATAGGAACAGAAGAAGTGCTTGTCCAATTAGGAAGCACATAAGACGCGGATCTATAATCGAAACGAAGAGGTAAGACTGCATCTACATCCACTGTATATAGCTACTCGCCACGACGGCCCGCCGCGTCATGCTGTGGTGACCCCCGGACCCTATTTGCGCCCATGAGCCTGGTATCGGGTGCACGCGGCACCTCCTCCGACTTCACGCACCCTGTTCAAAACGATTCTACTTGTTTATCTTCCTGATAAACAACTAAAATCGTCTTGAACAAGGCGAATCAAGGATGATGCTGTCGGTAGGACGCTACGAGCTTGTGCACACCGCAAATTGATTTTCGATTCAGAAGGTACCAAGCCAGCAAAGTTCTCTATCAGCAGGTAATTGTATTGGTTAATCCTCTTTATTAACTATAATAACTTAACTTATTAAGTCTAATACCATAATTTTGTTATGTTGAAATGTTGGTTATTGTAATCAAAACGTTAAGGGCCTTTGTGCGCCCGGAGTTGCCGATGAATCGTCATGTCAAATGGCTGAAGACCAACTCTTTGTGTTGTATGGATCTCCTATCACAAGCCAAGAACTGCACCATACCTCGCCATCACCTATGCTGCCAAATGAATGAATGAGTGAATGAATGAAATGCCAACTGTCTTGATTAGACGGGATCAGACTTGACATCGAATAATTGAAATGACGAAATGACCTATTTTTGTGAACTCGCCTCCGCAAGTTTTTTGCGTAGACCGAATTCAAATTATCCATGTTGCGCAGAAGTGGAGTCTCAAAAAGAATTGACCGACACCGCTGCCGCACATAGGCCCATTTCGAACGAGATCGAGCTTTGACACAAACAAACAACTGAATGCAAGCTGAGTGCAAATTTGGTCCTACGAAAGCCGCCAGCTGGAGTAATGCAGGTCCATAGGGTTTCGCTGCCTTAACTAAACTTTATTTTGATTTGAACAGCAACAGGGCCAGGTTAAGCAAGTCACCCATCTCCCGAAATTAGTCGAGGGATACCAGTTCTGAGGGGGAAAAATAAGCATTAACCTGTCATTCTGCCAAAGCAAGTCGTGACAACAACCAACTACAAGGGAGAACACATGGCTCCTTTTAAGGTTAATTGATTGGTATCAATAGATGAGATTCTCTTATTTTCCATGAAAACTTTATAGTCATCTCAACTTCGAGTAACGTTGTACTATATGTAGTCGTGCTCTCGAGAACTTTTCGGATATTCGAGTGGTTTCAAATGCTCACAAATTTCGAATATTATATTCGATTATATAATTTTATCCGATTATATTCGAAATTTGCAGTTTCTTGAATATTCGAATTCGAAAACATTCCAAGAACACGATTTTTCAAATTTTCAAAATCGAATGAAAACCATTCGCGTATCTATTGGAATAGGTGATTCGAGTACGTTGAACACTAGCAGGTCGTTGAACAGCGGTAGCAGTTGCCTTAAAGGTGTTGTCAAAATCGTTAACAGCACCTTCTAGATGATTTATCGACTTAAGCGCCGCTTTCAGAGCCTGGAGGAGACGTGAGGATCTCAGAAGTTACTTGTCCACTTTCACGAACCGGTTATACGACTGCGCTCAACTACTCCGGCCTTCATGGCCTGGTCGTTCTGCACTCAAAGGGAAGCGAGGCGTCAAAGGTGGTATACCTCACAGCTTCCTGCTTTGCGTGCAAGGAAGAATACACTGGTGACACGGTCAGACCGCCATGAGTGAGGCTCTCGCACCACGTCAATGAGCCTAACGAGTGCGAAATTCCCACGGTGATAGGGGAGCGCAGGGGGCGAAGTCATGGTGGTACAGTGGTGAGTGCGGCGCTTACAGCACTGGCATCCGAGATCGACGTCGCAGCGCGCAAAGTTCTTAAGGCATTACGGACTTATTACAACCACCCTTGCTGAATAAGAAGGAAGAGCGCGTGGAAGCTGAACCATTTGAATTCTGCGGGCTTGGTCCACGAGGTCGTCAGTCTGAGGTTCGTTAAGAGGTGAATTGAAGGCGAGAATCTCATCCATCCAATCTACCTCTGTCAGATGGTGAACCAGCCTCTTGAGCGCTGTCATAAGATTATTTATTTATTTATACGTGTATGACAACACGCGACGAAATAAAGACCAGCAAGACAACACATTGGTAATAAACACAAAAATACAAGAAACGGCGAATTAGCGAGTCTTAAGATAACTACCAACGAGCTTTTTATATTGGTTAAACGAAGATGGCAAAGTATGTTTTTTGATAAACATCAAGAATTCAGAACCTGCCCCTTGAGTAAAAAAGGAGGCACGAACACAACTTTTGGCCGCAGAATAATGAATTTTAGATCTACAACCCCTAGTGGTAGAATGAGGACTTGTAAAGCTCAGTAAGTGGAAGTGCAACTTTTCCAGTCATCATCTGGAAAATCATAATTAGATCGTTTCGCTTTCTACGAATAGCAAGCGATTCCAGCTCGAATATTTTATTACGATCAGGCGCTGATGGAATGGAGGTGTAGTCATAGCCATTTAAGCGTAACCATAGCTTTCTAGTGTAGCTATTCTGAACGGATTCAAGCCTCTGTATGCAGCGCTTAAGGTGAGGACTGAACACAGTGGTGCCATACTCCAATATTGGGCGAACATATGATTTGTATGCAAGAATCAAGTGAGTTTTTGAATTTGTAGACAACGCTCTAAAAATGTTGTAAGTAACTCCTTCAGCTTTTTTTTGCAATCGTCTCGCAATGCTCTGAAAAAATAAGTTTTTTGTCTAAGATGAAGCCCAGATCACGCAGACTGTATTCACTGAGTAGGTTGCAACCACCAAGGCCGTAAATATGTTTAACGGAATTTGAATTGCCTAGATGAAAAACCCGAGTTTTTTGAGCTGAGATAGGTAATTTCCACCTGTCCGACCAATCGGCAACATCTGAAACTGCACATTGGAAGGCAAAGTGATCCTCTTCACTGGTAATATTCCTGTATACTTTTATATCATCTGCAAACATTTTGCACTTAACGCCACGCCTTTCAACTAAGACAGGTAAATCGGAGGTGTAGATGATGAAAAGAGTCGGTGACAAAACACCCCCCTGGGGTACGCCACTTGTTATTGAGTACGTGCGAGAAAATTGGTCATTCACCTTTACTTGGAAGGATCTATTTGTGATGAAGTTCTTTACCCACTTAACAATTTTGGGATGAATTCCAGAAATTTGAAGCTTGAAAATAAGTTCTTTGAAGGGCACCTTATCAAAAGCCTTGCTGAAATCAAAAATGACCACATCAACATCAGTGTTATCATCCAGTGACTTGGTCCAATCATCTAAGGTAGATAGCATCAAGGTCTCAGTCGATCTTCCGACTCTAAAACCATATTGGTTCTTAGGTATAACCTCTTGTGCTTCTATATGGTTTACAAGAGCCACTTTCAGAATTTTATCAAATATTCTGGAAAACACTGATGTGATACTAATAGGACGATAATTAGATAATAAGCCGTGTGGTGGTTTTTTGGGGATAGGAGTGACAAATGCATGCTTCCATCGATTTGGAATTTCGCTATGCATGTAACTAAAATTGAAAATGTGCTCAAGAGGAGCTACTAAGGCTACAGCTACTTTTTTGATGAAGTAGGCAGGTATTTCATCAGGAGTAGTGGTATACGATAGCGGTAAGTTACTCAGATGCTTGAAAATGTCCTCTTTGTAAAAACAAACTAAGCTATCAGGTGAGGCACTTTGAGTGGAAAAGGCTAACTCAGACCAGCTTTCATTATCAGCTTTCATCATCAGAATATTTAAGCTGCCCGACTTCCGTTCCGGGTTCTATCCTATAATATAACGTCATTCCGAACCATCCGTTTTAGTGCCTTGAATATTTCCGCCATTCCACGAGTCCACACAAGGTTTTGAAGTCCTCACGTAGAGAAAACACTTACCAGGGAACTCTTAGGCGTGTGTATGAAGTGCGAAAATTAGTACCATACCTTTCACATAGTAAAAAAATTGGGTTCCATTTTTGCAGTCGTTGAACCCAAGGAGCTAGGGACCTTCAAAGTTGACTATGGGACCACGTTTACACTTGCTAAACTACCGTAATCGGCCAAAATTTCAAAAAAAATATCATATTCGTGACCAGCGCCCCAAATAACCTCCTAGGCAAAATTTGAGTGAAATTTTTTCTACCACTTCTCGAACTCGACCAAGGAGGAAGGAGTCGTGAAAGTGCAATAGTGCCGTTTCAGATTTACCCATGACAATCGCGTACTCAGGGGAGCGTACGCTCATGTCACGGCGAATCGTCGTGATCAATGTTTTAAAAGATATCTCTGCACCACATCTTCAATAAAATTTTTTCGTATATTGAACAATTTTCAAATGGTCGGTCTGGTGAGACACTTCCCTGGTTAGTTTTTCTTAGTTTTTGTGTCATGGAGCTTTATGGACTTCTCGAAAATGAGAAGTCGGAATTAAATCAAAACTGACTGCTACGTAACGAACCAATTGTCCAAAAAATCGGCAGAGTACGACAATGGGACAAAATGAAATTGAGATATGAAACCTCAAAAAACAGTCTTGACCAAAGCTGATTGTCGTACAGAGGAAAAGGTAAAGCAAAGCCTAATTGGTGTCGCTTAATTTGGCATGAGCTTTGAGATAACAGAAAGTATCCCGCAGAGATGTCTCCTTGCATGGAAAAAGGAAAAAGTTCATTTAGTCTGAATTCTACCGTCTGGAACCTCGACAAATGGGTGTGCCACAGGCAACCACTGCATGCTCTTTTCGTGAAACAAGAACGAACCTTTTTTCGAAACAGTAGCTGTTTATTATAAAGATCGCATTAAGAGTAATAGCAGAAGATGGTTTGCGAAGCATTCGTGGATGAAATAATTTTCTCCAACCATCGCGAAGTTTCTAGCTAACACTCTAAAGATCGCTTTTGGTATTTCATGATCTTCTTCTGGTTTAGTTCACAGTGGAATCTTGTGAGAATATTATTCATTTAGGACAAAACGTAGATGAGAATCTGTAAAGAAAGCAGGAAAATCTGCTAAAAACGTTACCTGCCATGATAAATAAAAAGCTACCACCCTTCCAATCGCGAACTCCAAATAACACATTGTTAAATGCATCCTCACAAAAGCTGCAACATTTGGAATTGAAAGCTGCTGTCGATTTTTTGTGATGTCCATACATGTGGCTTTACAGCGTTGTTCTGTCGTATCTCTTGTACTGCTTTTAAAGAGCCCTCACCGTGCAACAGAGCGGCGCAAAAACGCCGACAGTTCATGGGCTCTAGCTGTCCAATTGTTCACAACTTAAGAATCGCTACTAGCAGCGATACTTCAGGTGTAACAGTTTTTACCATAACTGAAATCACTGGCAATGAGCGAAGCTATCATCCTTTGAACTTAGATGTGAAAAACGGCGAGAACCTGCCTTTCCAGGATATAAAGAAGACGATTGCGGTGAAACGTCAGCCCCACAGTGTGGTTAAAAATCTTAACATCTCCGCTTGAGATCAACTGCTATTACTTCCTGTCACTCAGCGTTTTTAATTTCTATCCACTGCTTTAAAAGGGCAGATCACACTACTACTCCATCGATATGTCTGCTAACAACATGACACGACATGTAAGCTAATGCGCTTCTTCATGGGCCATTGAGCTGTACTTCAGCTGTTCTGAATCAGCACCGATTCTTAACCGACATGTTTTTCACCCGAATCACCGCTGTTATTCTTCGGTTATGGGACTGAAATGCGCAATTCTTCCGTACATTTCCTTCATTTGCATGCGCTGCATTTTTTCACCACTTTATAGGCGTTTTTCTTCTCTGGAATAGAAGGATATAGGATAGAGCAGAACGGATGTGATTCTGACGTGGAGTACACGGAGGATTAGATATGAACGTAACCTGGATCTACACCAAAAATTATGCTGTGTCGATTGCTGGAGTAAGGCCTTCGACATCGGCATTCAAACTGCCACGAAGGCACTCCAAAGAGGATGAATGAAGTTATCATTAGATCTACTTGTGCCCGATTCATCCACATCCTAGCATTTGCATACCTCAGAGTGCCACT
Organism: Heligmosomoides polygyrus bakeri; assembly: GCA_947359475.1. Lineage (NCBI taxonomy): Eukaryota > Metazoa > Nematoda > Chromadorea > Rhabditida > Heligmosomidae > Heligmosomoides > Heligmosomoides polygyrus. Next base: position 72,003,791 of record OX375868.1, on the reverse strand, counting down.
TAGAGCAGAAGTAGAAACTCTGATGCAGTATGTCAGAACTGGCACACAGCTAGGACATCTCGACGTACATGCTGAATGAACGACAAATGGAGCTTCACCTTCTCCTGGACGCGTGAGAAGGTGTCAGTGCACTTTTTTCTTAACCTACATGATCAAAGATCCAGCAGTAGGCTTAACCCCGCCTGGCACATTGGGACCCGTTTCACACCCAGGCAACCAGGCTTTCCTTATTTTAAATTGGGACAAGACCTGTCCAGGAAGGATCACCGTCGCCTCCACTTTCATAAGAGTTTGTCTAGGTGGTAGTCTTCCTCCTTCAGCGGTGTCTGGCCACCGAAAGTCACAACGCAGCATCCCGTGGACGAAGAATGCGTTTGATTAACGAATAGCTCTACCCCTTCACCCTATATACAAAATAGGAACAGCCTACCCCGATGCACCTATATCCACACTTCCTAAGCACCTTTCGCAAGGAATCATGCGAGAGCTTCAAGCGTTGCGAAGACTACGAGCTGCATCGGGAAAACAGTCGTCGTCACCTGTTTTGTGCATCCTTACTGTTGCTGCTGCAGTAAACAGGAAACCCGACAAATTCAGCCATCGATCGAGATCGGCAGCGATTAAAAAATCCGATAACACCAACTCTCGTCAGGCATTCCAGTTTCAGTAGTAGTCCACAGCCCGTAACGATGCCTCGCACGCAGCGTCCGCGGATGGGGACGGAACGAGAAGGAATCCACGCACTCACTCGGCATGGAGTGCGCGGCGCCGCGTCTGTCTCTTCGACTCCTCGCCGCACAGCGGCTATTATCGAATCAGCGATGTTTAGTAGTAAAAAGTGACCTTGCTGCGTTTTTAGGCGACACTCAACGCGAAACCGTCAAGTCTCAGATACGATCTCACGATTCAGTGCCAATATGCCGCATAGACTTGCGTCATTTCAGGCGACGAAGATGAAGACGCAAAACGCGTCCACATCTTCACGAATGAAGAACGGAACCCCGGCAAAAAACGCAAAAAAAAGAAGCAGCCATGAAATGCGCGAATGGCTGGACGAACGTCCTTTCAAGTCGGGCTTCTGGCGATAATACTGGTTGCCAAACTGTCAAAGAGCAAGAAAGCGATATGAAGAAAAGCTCACTACTATCCACAGCGGTCCCACGCGGGCTAATCTGCTCACCACCAGCATTTTCAATGTGGGCTGAAGAAAAGAGGCAGATCTAACCATGTTGTATGCCGCTGTTGCAAGGTCGCAAGTTAGGTCTGATTTCCTCACCTACAGACACCTCAGGGAGTTAAACCTTTTGATCCGTGATAACGTGATAGCAGAATTTTTCTTGATACGTTTGCCTCTCACCTCAAACAGTTCCTTGTTGGCAACGAACTCAGCATCTCTCCTCACACAAACAGATTTCAAAGATATCTTAAAATATGCTCCTCTTCTCCACTGATGAGCCAGGGGAGGAGCACAACACAAAGGTTCGTCTGAAGACAGTGGCAAAACGAACATTTTAAAGTTTTATAATTTGTAACATCATTCTTTTAATTAATTTAAAAAATTCTATTATTTTACACCTTTCTTTGCTTCTTTGAATTTTACATTTCGTTATGTTTTATATCAATTAGCCTACTCCGTTCTCATGATTGTTATAGTTCCTAGTAAGCGGTTTCGTTTGCTTATATCCTACTATATGGGCACATTACTGTTTCGATTAACACCACGAAATGAATAAATAGCACATTAAACACCTTCGAGACATGCTCTGTTCTGCACTGATGAAAGTTTAAAAATAAAAGAAAAACACTAGGGATACCTGGAAATGTTTGCTCAAATTCCGCCACTTAGGATACAGGATACAGGGCAGCTTACTCAATCGCTTTTGGAATGCGCCACGCATTCTATTTCGACGGGATGTCGTGAGGTAATTTGAATGTGGGCTTGGCCATAAGCGACTTGCAGAGGCCAGCCGATGAACACGTCTTCACTTTATCCTCACCAGGCAAGCCAGTTACCAACTCACCGACCCGGAAGGATGGAAGGCTTGGTTGGACTGTGCAGAAAGTCCGAACCAAAAACCTAGTATCGGGTGCACGCGACAGCCGGCACCTCCTCCGACTGCGCTACACGCGCCCGCGCACCTGCTACCTTACTGAACAAAAGGTACCACAACTGAATCTAGCAGGATTTAGTGAGCGCACACGAGGTTTGACAGACGTTTATATGAAAAACCTAGTGGGTAGCTCACCAACACAAGGCTACGGTATCTTCGATGCCAATCACGATCACAAGAATCCTTGTTCGAAGGTCCTCTAATAGCTGTGGAGCTTCGGTCCGTCCATGCAAAAGGAAGAGGCCTATACGGAGCAGGAGAAAAAGGATCCATTCTTCCACTTGACACCCTGTTCCCCAAAAAAACACGTTATCCGCGATGGAGAATGTCATCTGCACAAAAGTGAGAGTGAATTCAGCGGCAGTTTCGCTTTTCCAACGCTCCCCGATGTTCTCGCGTAGTGATCGGAAACTGCCTTTCTAAAAGACGCTCGCTACTTTACAGGTCCGAAATCAAGGCTTGGGCTTTGTCCAAATAGTGCTTAGAAGATCATAGTAATCGCAACTGAAGCAGAACAAGGATCATGCGGGCGTCAGCTTCTTGAAGTCGTGCTTACGATTTTGGAATGAACTGTTCTATTTAGTGAAGAGGTATCCGGTAAGTAGCTTCCCGTCGAGGTTCAACTACTGGCTATACTTTGCAATACTGAAGCTCATCCATTATGCGATCAGATCTCGGAAGAAAAGCATCCGGAAAATCAAGTTCATCATCAACGTCATCATTTGCCGAAACTTCGGACAGGGTTCCTTTCAAAGGATCCAAATCTTCGGGTATGACAGCACATCCAGTCCAGGAAACTTCACGGAAGTAAAACCTCCTTCGAAGAGTGACCATATCCTGCATAGCACGTGGCGATTGACATTCTTCCACTTGGGCGACATGAACTCATTTCGAGCCTAAGAGACAGACCGATGCGAGGTTGGTCCAGGTCGGTCGCATATCGACGTTCCATGTCCGACTCTCGATGAACCTTGGCATCTTTGACGTTGCAATAGACGAGTAGCTTCTTCAGCGCAGCCAAGATTGGTACAAGTCCTTCTTGCGACTTACGTTTCAGCGTTGTCGCCCTCTTAGGAGCCTGGAAGAGTCGATCTCATTTGAGAAACTACCCTCCCAAATGCCATTTCATTCTGCAGGAACCCATCCAAAAGGCTAAAACATGTTTTCGACTTCATATGGCATCGTTTTCGTAGTCTCTTAGCCTCTTGGATGGGTTACTGCAGAATGAAATGGCATTTGGGAGGGTAGTTTCTCAAATGAGTTCGACTTTTCCAGGCTTTGAAGAAGGCAACAACGCCCAAACGTAAGCCGCAATAAGGACTTGTACCAATCTTGGCTACGCTGAAAAACTACTCGTCCATTGCAAGGTCGCATATTGAATTATTAAGTAATTTATATAATAGGATTATTGGCAAGCCAATAATAGTAGGGGGCCCGTTTAGCTGCCAGATGAAGCGTTGACTGCGGCGTGTACTCCGGATCGCTTCAAGATTCGGGGTCCCCAAGTCAACCAATGCTGCATCCATTTGGGGTTCCCTAATTCAAATCAGGTCTGCGTGGGAAGCATAGGACACTGCATTAGACCGGGACCCCAAATGGATGCAGCGTTTGTTGACTTGGGGACCCCGAATCTTGAAGCGATTCGGAGTACGCCCTCAAACTGCCCTACACGAAATCCCCATAGAAGTAGATGCCGTAGCGCATCCAAAACAGATTAACTAATGCCGACATCTACCCCTTTATTGCCAACCAGTCGTTCGGCGGCCTAGCGGCCACCTACGACTGGTTGGGGGCTTCGCCCCGAAACCCCGAGAATAGGACGCCATGGCCGCTACGGGTTTCCTATTCTTCCCTAGGCCTTCTGACCATTATGTTAATCGAGATGGATCGGCTGATCTTCCTCAACGTGATCCTCAAAAATTGATAATATCGATCGGTATCGATTGGTCGACTTCAGATTCGTGTTTAGCGACCTCGATTATCCCCAGGCCTGAAGTTTTGTACCGCCGACGTGTTCGGAACGTCTACGGCTCGCCATGCACGGTTGCCGACGTGTTCGGCACGTCTACGGCTCGCCATGCACGGTTGCCGACGTGTTCGGCACGTCTACGGCTCGCCATGCACGGTTGCCGACGTATTCGGCACGTCTGCGGCTCGCCATGCACGGTCGCCGACGTGTTCGGCACGTCTACGGCTCGCCATGCACGGTTGCCGACGTATTCGGCACGTCTGCGGCTCGCCATGCACGGTCGCCGACGTGTTCGGCACGTCTGCGGCTCGCCATGCACGGTTGCCGACGTGCTCGGCACGTCTGCGGCTCGCCATGCACGGTTGCCGAGGTGTTCGGCTGCCGCGCCCCAACTCAGGTGTGACGGACGAACGGACAGTGTGACACACGCACACATGCACGCACACACACACGCTTGCTGCTTTATATATAGTAGGATTTCAGTTCGCTGGCAATCGCCCATTGTTAAGCTAAAAGAAAACCCGGCTGGCATACGCCGCACTGTCCTAGGCATATCTTGGCTTCAGTCCCCCCTCCCCGTGACTGACAACGTGACTGACGGATTAAGCGAATTATATATAGTAAGATAAGATATGGTGGGACGATAAGAAGTAGCATCGACCAGCACTTTGACTATCTGTAAACATCCCCTTCCTTTTCTCGCGCCTTTGAGTTCAAGGTTCAAATTAGGAGCTTTTGCGCGCCACAACATTTTAAAGAGGACGTTCCATTCCCTAGCAGCGATTCACTGAAGTCATCGGTATGAAAAGAACGGTGCAAAACTTTACTGAATTGATGAACGGAAAGCAGTGGATGGGTGCACTCAAGAAATGTCTTCAGAAGACGAGTGTACACAAACAATGACAGCAGGATTTACGAAGCACGAAGCTAAAGAGAAGCCGCGCCTGTTGTATCGCTTGGACGCGTGGTGGCGCAGGCGTAGGAGGCACAGGCTTTCGCGTGTACCCCGAATCGAGGTTCTGGTCTGAGTTTACAGCGTAGGACAATGTAGGTTCGCCATCGGATGTCCATCCATACCGAGTCGGTAAGCGGAAGCCACACTTATATGAGAACGATAAAATACCTATCTCGTTCACTGGTTCAACGGCATCAAAATCGGTAGTTTACTGATGGCGGTCATTTCCAGAAGATCTAGGAAACCGATGTTTCACTTCTGACAGACCCGCTCACTATGCGCGAAGTCCAAGACTACTCTTATGCTAACATTTCAATGGATGATGCATTGGCTGTTGATTTCCAGGATCGGCACGACCATGCGGCTTGTAACAGATTGCAACGTCCTGCGGAAATTGAAGCCTCCACCGCCAGTCGTTCATGGGCGCATATCGCAGGTTTCAAGTTAAATGAAAAGAACGCAAAGCAAGTTCCTAAGTATGGCGGAACAAAAATTTTGAATGCCAAAAGTGGAAGCTCCAGCTGTTGGGACTCCAGGGAGATTTTGCGGAATTTATTGCAGAGCTTCCTGAAGGAACCAATACCCTATTAGATTTTGAGAAGCATTTACAAATAGGAATGTGATATTTTGACATTTTCAGGATGCGTTTAGTATGATATAGACTTTCACCTATTTTCCAATTGGACACGGAGTGTCATTCGCCTCTTTGGCGCTATAGCCATTCCATGACCACTTTTTCAGGCATTGCATTCCGCTCTCTGTTATTACCCATTGAAGCTTGCCTCTATGATTAATCCCCACAGTATATTACGCAATCCATCACCTACCCGGTTTCCATAGCACAAAATGTACACACGCACCCTGAGCGGCTAGCGTTAGATTTCCCGTGAAATAAAGAGCAGGGAGGGTTCGAAACACCTTGCCCATCTTAGGATTCCTATATTTTTCATCAAATGTATGCCGATAAGCGCTTTTTGAGTGCAAGCAACTTAGCAACATTTCAAGCGACGGACTCATTCGATATTCGATTCGAGGGTCATCTTGATTTCTCATAACTCGACATCCTTGTTATGTAAGGGTAACTAGACATATTAGGTCGTTGCATATGAAATGGCCGATTTCGACTGAAAATTTTGACAGATCATAACTTTAAATCTTAACTTGCAATCAATTTTATTAATCGACATAAGCACCACTACAATTAGAACACTTTATACCAGCCATTGTCCACCTTACGGTGACAATGGTCTTCTTTGGATGGAGACTTGGTTTCGGCATCTCCTTGAGACCCTAATTCCTGTCCAGCGATTGTGCAGCGCAACGACGATTGTCATAGAGGATCCATTTTTCGTCGCCTGCCACGATCCTGCCCAAAAAAAGCTCCCTTAGATTGAGCAGCCTAAAGAACAGGTGTGGAGGCGCTGCAGCATCTGCTCGGCGGTCTGTTCGTGGGGATCCATTTGTTCAATTTCTCAACTTTTCCCGTCGCATCTAAGCGGTGACTGATAGTGCAGCCGTCAACGCCGAAACGCTGCACTAGCTCTCTCACAGTTTGAGGCGGATCCGCTTCCATCATGGCTTAGAATTGGTCGCCGTTAAGGAGCGATGGCAGCCTACCTCGGTCTTTATCTTCGAGACTTTCACCTCCAGATCGAAACCTCTCGAACCAGTGGCGAATAGGCAGGTTCCTTAAAGAACCCCCTCCCCAAATGCAGCGGCGATGATACGAGCTGCGGCCGCCCACTTTTCCATACATATAAGTAGAGCATCCGAATATCACCTTGATTCAAACTGCAAAAACGACGTCAAAAATCCGGCAAGAGGCAATTATGTCAAAGGAACTACAGATGGTAAGAAAGCAAAGATTCTGTTCTTTCAGAAGCTATATACAAAGCGTGAAGCGGGAACATTCGTAGCCACGAAAAATCGACCAGAAATCAATGCAGCAAAATCGGCCATTTCATATGCAACGATCTAATAGAATTAATAGAATGAAACAAAAAACTTTCGTTAGTTAAATATCCATAAGTTTTGCTTGCCTTAGAAATTTCAAAACCACTCTCCAAAATATCACTCTGTTCTTTAAGCGCTTCCTCTTTTCAGCGACAGTGGGAGGTGGCACGACGTTCACTCCAATTTTGCAGACTTGAGCAGATTCCTGTTCGGGTAAACTCCAAAGATTGGAGTGGAGTACACCCATCTGCTTTGGAACGACATTTAATCTGAATAACCCGCCGCTTCAATTTTGGGAAAGCCCTTCTGCGGTCATGTTCAAAACGCCTAAGTGAGCATGCAGAGGCCAATAGTAGAACGAGCTGCAAAAGTAGGTGCCTACCTTTAAGGATTTAAAGGACGGTGTTATCAATCTTCTTTAGGATGCGCCACGCATCCTACTTTTACGGGATGTCTGGAAGTAACTTGAATGCGTATTTGGCCTATGCAATGACTTGCAGTGGCAAGTCAGTGTTTTATGATCCTTTATGGCAAATTGGCACAAGACTCAGACGGGTCTTGTACCAATTTGCCGATCCAATGAAGGATGGAAGACTGGTTGGCCTGGCCGGGAAACTCGGACCGGGCTTGGTCTGGAATTCTCGCTTCTTCCCACCAATATGACGAGCGACTCCAGTTTTGCAAGCTGTTTCTGAAACTAGCGCGTATGTGGGCTAATTTTTCCAGCTGACTGTAGACACCAACAAGGGAAGGGCCCGAAGCGTATCTCTGAACGGGGGGAGCGACTCATATAGGGAGAATCCCACCCTCAATTAGTATAAAAGTGTGTTTATTTTTTGCCAAGTCGTTAAACCCATGAAGTAGGGGGTCACAATGGAATACGGCGCATCACGATTTTGGAGGTCTTGTACACCCGCGATGCCCACACCAGCAAGCGGCTCGGAGCGCAGTGGAAGTGGGGTTGCTTCATGCGAAAAAGGTCGGGGGTTTGTTTCCCCTGCGCTGCTGCATTTTTGCATTTCGACTGACTAGTTGAGATTTGGAGGATTCAGACGTCTATACCATCTTCAGACGTTTTCTGCGCATTTTCCAGCTGTACCCGTAGAGAGTACCTTTCTTGCGATTTGTTTATTACTGACCAGATTTTTAACCACAACGTCTTCGTCAACTTCAAATAAAATGTTGTACGAATGAGTCTGCAGGTTCGTTTCGCCACTACCCTCATACGAACCTTAATTTAGTTGGCGTGCTTCGGAGTCCTTTAGTGCGCTGGCCATCCGTTCGGCCAGCTTGATTTCTTCCCTTGAAGGTTCCTTGTCTAAAGGTGAGCCACACTTCAGCGTGAGCAGGTGGATCACCGCTCGAGCATCGGCAGACATTGTTGGTTTTAGAAAACCTCCAGCAGACCTCTGATTTCCAGGTGACAGGCAAAGATGGGGAAAAAGTGTGTCGATGCCGATTAGGTTAATTTACGGGATCCACAGACCTTGTTTCTTATTTGAACCACCTCTGACGTCACATCCTGGTCTCTTTTGAAAATCCGAGCAGGTTGGTTTTTTCCGAGGTCTTGGTCCTTGAATGGAAACAGACTGTGAGGAGCCTGTGGCCTTTATACGCTGCCCGTATTGTGCCCAGTGCTGCTTCATGCACTTTATACTTGTTTGTCACTGGTGTTGAACATTTCTACATCACCATGTTAAATACCACAGCCTGCAGCTAGAAAATTAGGCCTAAAAACGTCTGAAAATCGTGTAGACCTCAGAACCCTCAAATCTCAACCAGTCAGCTGAAATGCAAAAATGCAGCAGCGCAGAGGAACCAAACCCCCGACCTTCCTCGCATGAAGCAACCTTACTTCCATTGCGCTCCTAGCCACTTGCCGGTGTGGGCATCGCGAGCGTACAAGACCTCCAAACTCGTGATGCGCCGTATTCCATTGCGACCCCCTACTCCTTTGGTTTAACAACTTGGCAAAAAATAAGCACATTTTCATAGCAACTGAGTGTGGGTATTCTCTCTATATGACTTGCTCCCTCCGTTCAGACGTACGCTTCAGACCCTTCCCTTGTAATGGAAAATAACGACCTCGTGAAGTTTTGTACTATCACTGCTAAAGCGGAATATTATGTATTGCCTGACGTTTCGACGCTGTCGTCGTCTTCAGAGGCCGAGAATTCCACCGCCGTCGAGTATCGACTGCGCCACCTCACAGATTTAGTCGATGACCGGTGATCTCTGTGCTGGGAGCCAAGAAGCTCCGCTAGTCAACGCCAGCTTCACCTGTAGGTCAGCTGTCTACAGAGGTCGACAAAGAATGCCATTTCATGCATCACAGCAACGCACTCGTTCTGCAACTTGTTTTGGGGTTCCGAAGCCCCAGGATTTTCCTCGCTGATACGTCGTGCTCAAGTACAAGGATAGTGATGGCCGCCTGAACCATTGCGCCGTCATGAAAACGAACCCTATGTTCCCCTATAGGACTCGGTTCTGGGACTTTTAAGGCGATCTAGAGGATTCATCTATGATAAAAGGATGCAGATTAGAATGGAGAAATATATCCACGTGTCATCCATCATACATTTTACTCACTTATTCACGCGTAGTTGAAGGATACTCGACGATTATTGTTAGCATCTCCGCATACCCACGAGGAGATTTTTCTACATCTGTTTGAGATTGATCGATTCCGCCCCAGTGTTCCTTAACCCTGATGAATCACGGGCTTTCCATTTCCTATAACTGGGATAATACGTCTCTGCCACTCTACCTCTACCACTGCGTAATTGAGTTTGTTCGTAGGTAATGACTAAGCATTGTTAAAAAGCTCCTGTGCATACCACCCGGTAGTTCTTTTAAGAACACGGACATGATACAGACAGGCGCTACCTACGAGTGTTTTTAAGAGAATTTCTTGAAAGTACTCCTCAGCGGCTAGGTCGAAGCTCATGGTCAGGCATCAACTTGGACCTATGTGCTAACAATGAATGAAACTACAGAAGAAGTTCGCTGCCAAACAAAGGGAGAGCTCAAGCAGAATAAGTTCGGAACACCGATGGCCATGTAAGTGTTGAAAACGTGGGAAACTAACACTACCATCCAGATTCAATACAGCGGCACAGCTAGACAACGGATGACCGAACCTTTCAAGAACATGAAAAGAAACTTAACAATTCGCACATGCAGCGCGCTCTGGATCCAGAAGGTCCTCGAAATCAAGCTCACATTAGCACTGAAGAAGACATGAAGCATAGTATTCCCGAAATCCTCCAGTAAACCTTTTTGGCTTTTCCACGAATAATTTTTTGAGGTTGCACTTACCTCGCATGAAAAATAGCAACTTGAACACTTCGCAGTCACGCCAAGAAGCGGACGTGTGCAGTGCAAGACATGGCGATAGGTGTCGCAGGCACTATGACACAAGGCACTCACGAAGTCATGCAGCCACCTTGCTTTCAAAAATGAAATACCAGACATGAAAGTGTGCAGGTGCGGTCGTACTGGCTACCTGACGACTGCATCCACTGTCAGATATCCAAATCTCTTTTTTGTGATTGTTACTCCTGATTACCAGCACAAGACAATGGTGGCGATGTTCGTTCCTCCACGTGGTGCCACTGGAAACTGCTCGCTCTGCGAGCTAAGCTAATCACGGACATTCGAATGCAGGCGACAGGCCCCTTTGACAGGCGGCCTACGAAGACCCATGTCACATCACATGGTGTATGAATAGTCATGTTTTTCGAGATTGTGCTACGGCGTCCACGGGAGCCGACGCGCACTCGCAGAGCCCGGCGAGTGTGGAAAGTATGCGAGGGTCCCCGATGCGAGGACGGCATCGGGGGCAACTGAGCTAGTCCGAAAGTCCCGTAACGTAAGCAGGACCCGCGTAGCAACGCTGAATGTGGGTACGTTGACGGGCCGCTCGTGCGAGTTGGTTGAAGCACTGGAGCGAAGAAGAGTTGATTTTGGTGCGGTGCAGGAGATGAGGTGGTCCTGCAGCAAGTCAAGGGACATAGGACGTGGCTTCAAGGCCGTTCTATGTGGAAGCCCCAGGACCACCAGTGGTGTCGGAATAATCGTCCCCGAACGATTTCGTGACTCGATTGTAAGCGACGATCGATTGATGAAGATCGTTGTCACCGCTAAGGAGCGACTCTATCACTTCTTCTATGCGTATGCTCCGCAGACTGGCTGCTCCGATCAAGCCAAGGATGGGTTCTGGAGCCTGCTTGATGAGAAGACAGCAGAGGTACCGCCGAAAGATGTTATCATAGTCGCTTGCTGCGAAGGATGGGTACAGCTGTCATGGTGGTTTCGGATACGGGTCGCGTAACGCCGATGGTGAGCGTATTCTTGAGTATGCGGAATCGCATAATCTCACCATTGCGAACACCGTTTTCCGAAAACGCGACTCCCACCTCATCTCATACTATAGTGGGAGCTCCTAGTCTCAGATAGACTTTGTCCTTCTGAAGGATCGCGACCGGAGCATTGTCACAGACGCGAAGATCGTGCCGTATTAGACGGTCGCCCCACAGCATCGACCGCTGATTTGCACCCTAAAGATCGCCCCTCCGAGGCTGAAGCAGATCGAGCGATGCGGTGCTGCAAGAATCAAGTGGTGGCGAATGAAAGAGAAGGAAGCAGCTGTGGTTTCCCGCGTACGGTTGCCGACAAAACTTGGAAAAGAGCAACCGACGCGATACGCCAAGCTGCAAGATTGGAACTCGGCACTACAAAGCCTGGACGACACAAAGTCGACAAGCAGACATGGCTGTGGACAGACGACGTGAAAGCAAAAGTGCGAGAGAAGAAGGCGCTTTATCACGTGTTTCTCAGCGACAAGACAGCCGATAACTGGCGGAAGTACCAAGAAGCGAGGAAAGCTGCAAAGAAGGCCGTGGCTGTTGCGAAAGCCACTCATTACAGTGATGTCAACGAAAAGCTCGAGTCGCGCGATGGTGAGCGGTAATTGTACCGACTTGCTAAGACCCGCCATCGCCAAACCGAGGACATTGAAAAGTTTGTTGGCATCAATGATGAGAGCGGCCATCTTCTGACAGACCGCAAAAACGCGCTGAAGTGATGGCGTGACTACTTTGAGGAAATTTCCACCATGGAATTTCCTCATCCAGCCATCCCTTCTGTGGCTTCTGTTCACGGTCCCGTTCACAAGATCACCGTGGAGGAAACAGAAGCGGCTCTGAAGAAGATGAAGCCATGCAAGGCAATAGGACCGGATGATCTGGCAGCCGATGTTTGGAAGTCGAAGCTCTGGTATCCTGCTGAGTGGTTGGCTGAGTTCTTCAACCAGGTAGTAAAGGAGAAGAAAGTACCGGAGTGTTGGCACAACAGTACGACGATTCCGATTTGGAAGAAGAAGGGCAGTCCTGCAGACTGCTCTAATTACCGTCCGATTCCGCTTGCTTTCACACAGCATGAAGATCTTCGAGCGATTCCTCGACAGACGAATTCGAGAAATCGTCAAGCTCTCCGACAATCAGTGCGGTTTTGTTTCTGGTTGTGGGACCATTGATGCTATACACGCCGCCCGACTTCTGGTGGAGAAGCATCGCGAGAAACAGAAGAAGGTGCATATCGCCTTTCTCGACTTGGAGAAGGCTTTCGACCGCGTACCGCGTGAGGTTATATGGTACGCCTTACGACAACACAACGTACCTGAGAAACTCGTAGAGTGTGCGCGGATGCTGTACTCTTGCCCAAAGAGTAAAGTGCAAGCTGCAGCTGGAACCTCAATGGAGTTTCCCATCGCTGTTGGGGTGCACCAGGGTTCTGCGCTTTCTCCACTCCTCTTTGTTGTCGTCATGGATGGCATTACGAGAGACCTTCAGAAGCCTGTCCCATGGACGTTGCTTTATGCTGATGACGTGATGCTCGCTAGCTAAGATAAAAATGAACTCGAGCGGCAGGTGCAAGCTTGATGCGACCGCCTGGCCATGTTCGGACTCAAATTGAACGTCAAGAAGACCGAGTACCTAACGACTGACGTAAGCGAGTTCGGGTCCATTAAGATTGACGGCACTGAGCTTGGCCCATTAAGATTGACGCACTTCGGTGTTTAAATACCTGGAATCAGCAGTAGCGTCTGACGGCAGTCTGATGGTTGAAGTGAACTCACGCGTGAGTGCAGCTTGGTCCAAGTGGCGTTCGCTGACTGGCGTGCTCTGCGATAGGAAGATACCAGAGCACCTGAAGTCGAAGATCTACAGAGCAGTCCTCCGGCCGGTAGCAGTGTACGGCGCTGAGTGTTGGCCTGTGACTAAGGAAGTTGAAACGCGCCTCAGCGTCATGGAGACGAAGATGCTGCGCTGGACGGCTGGAGTCACGCGCATGAACCGCATCCGAAATGAAGCTATTCGGCAGAAGTTCGGTGTCGCGCCGATGGCTGACAAGATGCGAGAAGCTCGCTTGCGATGGTACGGCCACGTTTTGCGTGGGAAAGAAGACAGCGTCCGCAAGATAGGCCTTGAGCTGGAAGTGTCAGGAAAGCGGCCTAGAGGACGGCCGAAGCAGCGTTGGTCCGATACGTTACACATGGACATGAAAGTAACTGGCGTCCACCCTGACGAAGCACAGGATCGAGAAAGGTGGCGTCACGACACCAGAAGAGCAGACCCCGCTACGAAGCGGGACAAACGCTGAAGAAGTAGAAGAAGAAGAAGAAATTACCAGCACAAGACAAGCTACAGTTGACCTTCATTCATTGCATCCGTCATCTAACAGATATGTGAGGCCTGTACATACTTCAGGAGAAGCTCAGATTAACATCCTATGACTTCGCAAACATGTTTTCTGGAATGGACTAGTGCTTCATGGTCAACATAGACCTGTAGCGGTGTTGTCGTTGCACTGCATGGTATACTGATGCATGTCTGAACAACGATTTTTCACTACTAGCGCGGTGGCCGCGCGGTGAGCTGTAACTGACGCAGAACTACTGAAGGCCTGTTCATACTGACAGGAGCGATTTGCTCGGCCGAGCAAATCGCTCCTGTCAGTATGAGCCGAGCAAATCGCTCCTGTCAGTATGAGCAGGCCACGTACGTATCGACTTTATCCAAGCGATCGCTCATCAAAAATCGATACGCATGAATTGCCTGGCCGACCAATCGCTCCTGTCGCCAAGTCGAAACCATTTCGCTAGAAAAAAAGTGGGGGCTAGGATAACACCAACAGCCATATACCATGCTCCAACAATTTGGCAAAGATCTGGGCGCCGCAGCTACAGAATGCTGAAACGATAAAGAAAACTTTAAAAAATTGAACGGTCGCTATCCCCGTTAGCACGATCTGGTAGCGCCTGCGAATACGTCAAAGACCCACGATTGCAATGCGCAGAAGTGAGAGATCTAGAATATTCAGAGAAGGTTCAAAGAAGGGCATGTGAACAGATGCAAAACACCAATAAGTTATTAGTGGGATTATCTTAAAATACAAAAAGCGAAAAATTATAAAAAAGTAAATCAGTATTCGCTCTAAAACCATCACGCAAGACTAGGCGAAAGAGTATCGCAAAGACTAAGACAATCACCGGTTTGCTTTACACAAAACGAATCTAACTAGAATATGAATTGACGGCTTCCTAGGTCAAGGTTGAGGAAGATATCATTCAATCAATTCGATAACAAACGTGAAAGCAAGCCAGTACTATAAGACACGCAAAGAAGGCACTATTCTGACCTACAAGATTATAAGGCTTAACAAGCAGTGTGGAGGGCTATCCCCATGCACGCGTTAAATTCTGCTTTTTGGCTGTTCACCTCCTTGGTTAGTCACCCATTGCTCAACGACAATGCCTTCTACAACGGCACAATTTCAATGTCCTAGGCAACCTATGGGTTGTGACCCGCCTGGCGCGCTCAATATTTAGATATAAGATCTAAAAGACAACGAATAAGAAGTGAAATAAGAGAACACCAGCACATCATACGCTAGCCACGACGTGGTAGCCGCAGTTAGAAAAGCCCTGTTTGCACGCACCAAATTGAAGGTGCTCCTCTCGAAGCTTTACAGAACAGTAAGAACAGAAATCTACCTAGCACCAGAGTGGACAGCAGATAAAAGAAGGTTTTACCTTACACATCAATAGAAGGTTTGGAATCAAGACCCTGTAATTACTAACGCCCGCAGGCGCCATATTTCAATTCAACATAAACTCACCGGAGCAGTATTTCTAACACTCTGTTCAACAATCGGCTCCTCATCGTAGTCCAATTCGTATATATCTGAAAAACGTTCAGATAGAAAAAAGTGGGCGGAGGAGCTGCTCCATTCATAGGGAATAGGACTTGACAGTAAGACACGAAACTTTAAAAACAGGCGGCCTTGCATTTGGCAAAATGCGAAGCTGTGGAAGAACCTAGACTTTTAATACAATACAATAATATAAACAAAATGCTTTCAAAGGTCCAGATATGGGATTCTGAAGAAAACGGCTTTAAAGGAGTTTTTACCTCAACGCAAAAAACATAATTTTACACAGGAAATAAAAAGGCATTATAAGCTGTTACAGCATGTTTTGTTGCGATAAAAATCCTGCGCCAGGCGGGACTCCAGGGGACTTAAGGCATTATAGGCAAAGTTCGTAACAGTGGCGGAATGAGCGAAGCGCCTACACTCTGCACAGAGAAACGGAAGAAGGCTTTCTTGGAGGGCGAGCCTCGAGAGGTAAGTACGGAGACAACCTTCCTCGTAACCACCAGCCAATTAAACAGACCTGTGATTTGCAAGCGAAAGTCAGTGGAAGTGCCAAAATTAGGCCCTGGCAAAATTATACTCCACTTATACAGAAGTGCTACTGTATGCCTGTCTCGGCGCTGTGGTAGTTCGGGGAGGGGGGGGAGGTCACCACTGCATGCCGTGGCGTGCAGGCGTGACGAGTAACTGCATACAGCGAATGTCAATTCAGTCTTATTTTCTCTTTTCGATTGCAGCTCCGCGTTTTATTTGCTTCCGAATTCGGCAAAGGAGGGAACTCCAAGATGTAGGCAATTTTAATAAGGGTGCCTCACTCGAGCCGCACCCTGGAGTCCCTTCCCCTGTATCAGTGTGTCATCGTTCTCTTTTTTCGTGTTAGTGACACTTCTTACAAGATGACCCCCAACTACCATAGCGCTTCTGTGTCATTTCAGATGTGCAATTAACGCCAGTTGCATCCCATTTGTATAGGGCTCAGAAAGCTATACCGGAACATAGAGCAACACATGCTTCATTCACGACATCTTCGTGGTTGCCTTTTATCACACACTGTCCCTCATTCCAGCCTGATCGGTGATTTAACCACCCATCAAGCTGAAATCCCTCTTAAAGACAAATAGTGCCGCAACTGATACCCGGGACCGGAGAGCATTACTTGCGCCCCAGTCAACGCCTACAACGAACGTTTCGACTGTAACCAAGCGTCTTTTTATTCCATGACGCTACCTAGAAAGAATGAACATGCTGCCAGAACAGATTTAGTGCTGTTTGAGCACCACGCGGCTTTGATGTGATTGAACAATATATATCTCCCTTCGATTTCGAAAAGTGGTAGGTTTTAGATACCTGAACATGTTCAAAGACTAACCAGAGAACTCTCCCAACGGTACGCCAGAACAGCAGAAACAAAAAGCATAAGAAGAATCTCCCTCCCTCTGCTGTCAGAAAGCACGATTTGTTCTTGCCGACATTTTTTGGGCCGAATACACATTAAAACTGCCCATATAATATCCCATAGACGCAGAAATTCAAGACTGATCGATTAACACCAACCTTTGCACTATTAACCTTAACGTTGAGTCTCAATTGCTCGATGATAGTAGCATAGCCTTCGCTACGAAATGGTGAAACGACAGCGAATTCAGCTTTCCTTGGACGGGATTCGGATCTATCTAACAATTTGGGAGAGCAGACGGCACCAAAAAGGCGAGTCGAGCACGTAAAAGAGAGCCTCTCCGGATAGGAAAGTCACAATATTGCCCGCTCACAGTTGATCCTTCTGTACTGTTTACTGTAACGGCTGTCTTCAATATTAATAACGTCGGTGAAGCGACAGAGTGAAATTCTTTCATTAGGGTGGGCCAAAAGTAATGAGACAAATTCAACAAATTTCTTTATCTCTTTATAACTCAATTAACCACAACTGTGCTGAGGAATGTATTCGCCATTAAAGTCAATGACCTTGCTGTCATCGATCAGCCAACTTAGTGATCCCATCTTTCCAGAACTGTTTAGGCCTGGTGCTGATCTACTGCTCGTTGTGGCTATGAAGGTCTGCTTGGGTCCTTGTGTCCCTTCCGACCATGAAGTCCTATAGGCTTAAGAAGTAGTGGTAGTCGCATGGAGAGATGTCCGGCGAATACGGTGTGAAGGCATGTGGAAGTAGCCCTGCTGAGCAAGTTTATCCGTGGTCACTTGTTCCCGATGGGGTGCGGCGTTGTCGAAGGTGAGGACCTTCTTGAAGGGCTGCGATTGAATAAGTTCGAGACGCAGGTCCATCTCTTCTATTTCGTTCACCATGGCCTTGAAGTCCTTCGTAGTGCTTTTGGAAAACAGCTTCCAGTATACCGGTCCATGGGCGAAGACTCAAAAGCTCAGAAGGTGCTTCTCGCCGTGAACATTCCGCCGAACGAAGGTCGGTAACAGGTCATCAGGTCTCACCCAGACTCGCTACTTGGCAGGGTTAAGGTAGAAGACGTACTTCTCATCTTACGTGACTATTGAGTCCAGGCTGCTCGGGGTTGGGAATTGGGCGAGATTTGCGCGACACAGGTCGACTCGTCAGACTGGGGTCTCGGCATGAGACAGATTGGGGTTTTAGCGTGCTTATGGAAAGGGCGGCAGTGGTCACTTCTCAGGTGGCCTTCATTAAGTAGCAAACAAACATACAAATAAGAGAAGCACGAAACCGGACTCCAGTCACGACATATATAGATGGGCACGGCACGGAGAGTCTCATTACAGAGTCCGCAGACAAAATGGACCATGCGATAACAGGGTACCCTTATGTATATTTTTCATATCTGATAAAGTTTCTGCTGCGACTCAAAGGAGAATAGTTCGAGCCCAGTTGCAAAACGATGTCGTTTTAGTCAACATCCCAAACGACAGTATTAAACACCAACTGGTCAGGAATAGGCTCTACGAAAACCAGTGCTTATCAGAAAGTTGTGTTACATGTCCATATGGCAAGGTCAGAGATTGTTCCCGGGAGGGAGCAGTCCATCAGATTGAGTGTCAAACATGTAACTCCACATATATAGGGGAAACAGGGAGAAAACTAGCCATTCTAGTTAGAGAACATCTGGCTAGTAAACAACGTGGTAGTATCAGAACAGCTTTCGGAGAGCACAGAGCTGAGCAGCATAACGGTAACGACTTTGAGATAAAGTGAAACGTGTTGGCGGTAGAAACAGAAATATCGGTAAGGAAAGCATTAGAGTCGTTCTGGATTTTTGCAAGAAATCCTGGCATGAACGACCCTCAGGAACGCCCGTCAATTACGAATGATTTTCTGCCGTTTGTGCCAAAATGCGAGCTGTAGAATGGAAGGGCGCATGTGCAGGTCGTTATTTTTGTCTTACGCTATCCGGCACCGCACAGTGAGACTTATTAGCTCAGTCGTACTAACAGAGAGCCGCGAAAGCACTCCATAGGTGGATCAAACGTGAGTTTATCCCTCTTTGAATGGGTTTTCAGGGGTGATCTCTCTAAGGAAGCGAAACCGCTGGAGTGGGGATAGCGTTTGGTGGGGTGAATCGCTTATCTAATAATTGCACTACGTTCAGGCCTCTGAAGAAGACGGGAGCGTCGAAACGTTAGACCTGGCAAATAAAAATTCACCGTAACAACCTCGAGCGGCATAAGCAAAAATATTTACAACTAGTCTCATTGCTTTTGGCCCCTCCTAACAAGTATTACTACGTATCGCAGGCATTTAAAGTGCCTCCAAATACTACAACATATCCCGTGGTTGTAATCGATAATCGTGAAACAGGCCGAACTGTAAGCGGAAGGCCTCAACAGAATAAGTGCCTAATATGATGGTGCACCCGACATTCCCTTCAAGCTTCTGACAACGATTACTATGCAAAAAGGTTGAATCTAACGCCGTTTTATCATATCAAACCAAGGACCGGATTTATCAACGACTTACAGCAATTTGACACAGAAAATAAAGCCAAAATCCCTGACAGCGCGGTTTATCAAGAGATATGGTAAAAGATTTCGCCGCGCTATCAGGGATTTCGACTGTATTTTCACTGTTAAATTGCTGTGAGTCATTGATGAGTCCGGCCCAGCTGGCAGAGAAATTTAATAACTCCATGCACAAAGGACCATACTACGCCCTATCGTCATATCCGTACTGTTTGGGGCGACTTTGGAAGAAGCACATTGGGGAAGTACAGCAATTCGACTAAATAGCGCTCGCCCGAAAATACCTTGTCTCGCTGGTGCACCCTATCAGCGCAGCCAATAGAATAAAACCTTCAATGAATTAAAATATCAAATTAATTAAAAAAAAATGGAGAAATAACCCACCATCTGTAGCCATTTCGAGCTGGTCGTCAGAGATGTAGCTTAATTCTGAAAATTTGTAATACACGCAGTAACGAGAAACTCTGGAGAGAAAAATCCGAGTAGCATGGCAGTCAGTCGGGTGCGCACGAATCCGCGGTCCCAATTATTTGACAACGGCGGCTGCCGCGACGCAACCGCGCCGCGCAATGACTCAGCTGTTTCGTGCGCGCGATCCACCGACACTCGAGTACTCTGACCCGTGAATTGAACATTGGGCTAAACTTCACTCTACATTGGTGGAAATTACAATGCGTGGATTACACGAAAACATTACGCATCTCTACCAACGGTTGTCAGAACGATGGCTACCGCCCTTGCTTGCTGGCTGACTAGCTGGTCGATAACTGAAGTACGAAATTTCAGTCCATAAGAGCTCGAACCAGCAGTATATTGTATTGGGAAAATAGCTGTAGTCTAGCTCAGATAATCAGCGACTTTGGGTCCATGATCAACTAATCGCCTTTTCGAAGGGATTGTTCGTAATTGTTAAGCATGAGCAACCGTCGACTACTCGTGAAATCGTCAGCGAATACTACAACAATCACACCAGAAACCTATACCCATATTTGGACTAATGAGAGAAGGACACACCAGGTCGCAGTGACACTTGGAGGTCCGGCAGTCGCGTGTACCTCAGTTTGATCCAAGTTTCGTTACCCACCCAGGCAAACTTAGTCATCTATCGCTCTGAGGGCGGTGAATTCGTACCAGATTTCTCCGAGAAAAATAAAGCACAGATTTTTTGGTTAGCTGACCACAGCAAGTCTGTGTAGTAATCTGAATACGCATCCATTACCGCCTCACAATAGTCTGTGGAAGTACATTTCGTAATTCTTTTTCCCAAACTTTGTTTCAGGGAGGAAATAGACATCCGTAATGTTCAAAGCTGCATCCGCTGATACGCATCACCTGGGTGGATGCAAATGCGCACGATTTTGGGGGCGGGAACAACGGCAGTGGCCGCCATTTGGGACAAGTTGTCGCCTTGTCTCGCGCCCTCCGCGCCAACCATGCTCTCCTCGCTGTCTGACACATTCTTTCACCGCCAGCGTATACAACCATGCTACTCTAGTCGACAGGCCCCTCTTTCACATGTGTGCTCTCTCAAAACGGCGAATGAACGATAGCAAATGACTGAAAAACTGAGGAACTCAACCGTTTTCTGAAAAACCTGGCATTAAAACAGTTCCATATTCGATTATGAGCTTAAACATGCGTGAGACAAGCCTCGATTCTCTTGACTCAAATCAGCAAACGCGCACGTGGAATCACATGAGCATCGCCGCGACTGCTCGTCCCCAGTGCTGGAGACCCCGCCCCCAAAATCGTGCGCATTCGTGCGCACCCGCATCACCTCAAAGTGCCGTGGCCACCCGTTCTCCATTTCTTGAATGAGTGCTAGATTGTAGCCTGCTTGGAACCATTCGACTGTAATTGTTGGGTGGAGTTATCCTCATTGCGGCAGACTCAACAGTCTTGAAGCAGCAGTGCTGTGAAAAGAGCGCGCAGTGCAGCAAGCGCAACGCCGCAACGCGCCGCACGCGACGTCGCGGCGCGGCAGCCGCCGGTGCCGAATAATGGCGATCGTCGCGGCGATGCTTACGTGATTCCAGCGCGTTTGCTGATTGAGTCAAGAGGATCGAGGCTTGTCTCACGCATGAGAGGGATGATTTCAAGGTAGAAGAAGGTGCACCAGGGCTTTCGGGAGCGCTACTTATGATTCCAGTGTTGTTTTCATCGCAACTTTTGTAGATTGATGACTTTATGCGATTTGTCGGATAGGTTTCAAGACAATGCTAGTAGGTTTACGTTTCTAATATGTTGGTATTTGTAGAGGTAAGCATAATTTCGTTGCCTACCATTGCCAGCTGGTCCAAACACTTGGAGGTAGGGATGTTTCTGAGCGTTATAAAGCTCAATCACTGCCTAATTTCACCCGAAAGCGTTTGGCTAGAATAGGCTAGAATAGAACGTGGAGCTTACTAACACGTAAGAAGTTTGAATAAAAGTTTTTAAAGGTGCTGATTAGAAGAGCTTCCTCGTTTTCTCTCGACTGTAAAGGGGAAAGAAGGCTACGAACACGCGTACAATGAAACACTTATATTGCAGAGTGGTAGAGATGCTAGGTGTTAGATAAAAGAACCTTAAAAAAGCGATACCTATTTATTTGACGCTTATTCGATATTGACTCGCGCAATAACAAAACACTTGTCCGATAGTGTTCTACCTCACACGAATAATTGCAGCGACCTTGCGAAAGCGAATTTCCTTCACAGATGGAAATGCCTACTCTTAAATTTATTCAGCAGCTGATAAATTGTTACAATTGAAGTTTCATAACAACAGCTTCTTCCTTCGAATATCTTTTAACCTCCTGACGACATTTCAAGACTTCTCGTCACCTGCAATTATATGCCAACAATGGGAAATTTTAAAGAAAAGAGGGATGGGATTCCGGACTGAAAACATGGAATTCCGCAATTCTAAGGCGCTATCGGTTCTATTAGGAAGGAGTCAAAACCGGGAACCTATATTCTGTTCAATAGTTACACAGCATTGTAACAACGTCTGCGTGCCAGAAGTGTTCTCCAGCACGCAAAGTCAAAAGGACTGTGCTGAACCAAGAGCACTTGCTAGAATCATTTAAACCAGGTGTATCAGATCTAGTTTTTATTGGAATTTCTTTAAAACACAATGTAAACGTGACGTTCAAACTGCTTTGTTTGCTGTGGTGATGTTTAAGGTCATAATCGAATATGGCATTGTTTTAATACCAGGTTTTTCAGAAAACGGTTGAGTTCCTCAGTTTTTCATTCATTTGTTACCATTCAATCGCCGTTTTGAGAGAGCACACATGTGAAATAGGGGCCTGTCGACTAGAGTGGCATTGTTGTATACGTTGACGGTGATAGAGTGCGTCCGACAGCGAGGAGAGCATGGAGGCGTGGAGGGCGCGAGACAACGCGACAACTTGTCCCAAATGGCGGCCACAGCCGTTGTTCCCGCCCCCAAAACCGTGCGCATTTGCATCCACCCCAGTCAGTCTGCTAGCGGCTCCGCAAGATAAAGAAGAGAGAGTTCCAAGAACGAATGACAGTTGTGTAATGTGCCACCGTATAGTGGCCACCACCCTGTAAGCCACGCCCCTACTTGGGTTTGGAAGGTTGAGGGTCTCCCCGACTGCATACTTTGTATATGGTTGTGTACATAAATATAAATCTATAGAAATGCTTTGTCGAACTCCCATCTCAGCCAGAAGCATGACATGGAGGTCGCGGGGAGATCGTTTTTGCTCAAAAATTTCTAAAAGAAGTTAGTAGTCGGGGAGACTCTCAACCTTCCAAACCCAAGTAGGGGCGTGGCTTACAGGGTGGTAGCCACTATACCGTGACACAAGAAATTCCTACAACAGTAGCTGAAATAGAGGTTTGGGATTACAAAGAGCGTACCGTCTCGTATTTACGCCATTCTGGAGGCTTTACAATGTCCGCAGCAAAGGCGAGACTCCTACACCTGTTTCTGTTGTGACTGTGTGAATGGTTTGGCAATTGTTTAATTTTGGGGCTAATTCCCTGGATACTGCGGAAGAGGATCGCAAGGACACCCTTCTGGAGCCGTACTCATCAACGGCCTACAGAGATTTAAAGGAGAAATTACAGCCGAAACTCCTGATAACGTTAACATTTCAACTGTCGATAAGCCGCGTTAGTTCGCGTTTTTCCAGGAAGTTCCGCTGTAACTTCTCCGTTAAATCTCTTTAATTCGTTGATGAATACGGCCATGGGCTGCACTGAAACACAAAAAAACGTCTGCAATACAAGTGAGTCAGGAGGCACACGATAATTGCTTAACCATGCTGAACGCGAAACTTGCAGGAGATTGCGGCGCTCCAATGCGATTTTTCGCCAAGCTGCGGGTCGGAAGGTACGCCGCAGCTCACCGCAATTGCAGTCAGCCACCGCTGCGGACGAAATCTGTTTCCTGTGTTGGGTGCCGTTGTCAATAGGGAGCTTTGACATTTATCGATGGTCAGTTGGATGGAGCCCTAGGGAGGTGGGTGGGGGGTCCGTCCACTGGAGAGCAAATAACTTTGCCCTAGCCAGAGCAGACCTAGTGCGTGCTCTCGAGTTACAGTTGATATGTGCCCACGTTTATCGCTTTTATGTTGAAAACTTTGGACAATCTTACAGATGTTAAGGAGGAAAGCGAGAGCAGATCCGCATTTCTGGACCTGTACGAGGGTAGCTATTTGCCCAACAGTGTCAGATTTCGCCTCGATTACTTTAGTCCGTCATTTTTCTTAACTAGCTAGAATCCAACTGTTATTCTCCCTCCCCTTTTTCAAAGGAGTATCTTCGCTGAACATTCAGCTCTTCAGAAAGAGATCCCGCGTTGCCGTGTTTGCGAATCTCGCTCCGCGGCGGGCACTCGTATCTTCGACGCCATGCGCCCAAAAGCACTTAGCAAACTGCTCGATGGCTCATCGAGTTTCGCTACAGTGCCCGCACAGTATTTCCAGGAACACATGATATTTGTATTCTTCTTCTGTATCGTGAGTCTGATCCTATTCGGAGTCTTCGTGACGACCGGCTACCTCTGCTATCTTGTTCGGCATTCTCATGGAGAGAAGAAGCGAACTCCTCGAGAGAAGACGGTCTCACTGTGTTGTGTGATGGGCTCCGGCGGACATACGATGGAAATGCTGGAACTGCTGAAGAACCTGGACAACCGCTACTCTCCACGCTGCTATATAGTGGCGGACACGGATCATATGAGCAAAGACAAGGTTCGTGAGTGAATTTTGTACGACAGGGATTATTTGCCCTGAACAGCCCTGAATTTGGAACTAATTCGAGAGCGCCAGCGAGTCTCTAGATCACATTCTGGTGCCTCTAGGGACAGGTATCCCACTCGGCGCAACCCACTTCGGGGGAGGGAGGAGGAGAGGGGATAACCGCACCTTTGTGTTCTGCAGCAGCACTAAACAGTGACTGAACCATTACACGAAGACAAACCTATGAGGGGATAAAGGGCTGCTTTTTCCTATTTCTCTTAATCCAAGACAGCAACTAGTATGGTTACAGGGTACGGGTCAACCATGACTCATGTTTCGGCGGTTTCGTCGTGCCGTCGGCGCCCTTTCGATTAGAGATCCCGCTCTCCTGCCTCGCTACACCTCTCCACCGTTGCGCTAGAGTACAGACAACGGAGCGCAGGCGAGATAGGGCAGCTCGAGGACTGCGCTTCATAAACCATTATTTCGCATACGAAGAATGTCGGTTAGGCGACCTCTCTTATCAGAAACGTTGATGCGATGGGATAGCCTTTGCTTACCTTTTCGACTTTTTTAAAAGAATGTCACGCCAAGGACATTGGTAATAGTACTCGCAACCAGTGTCCCGGCTCAAAGGTGAGATTCGATTCTTCCTGCGTTGCGAGTTTGGGACGCTACTTGTCAGAACGTCACATTGGTGTGCTTGATTGGTTGCACAAAGTACACGCAAAGTACTGAATGGCTTGGAATAGGTTATATCGCTTTTCTTGTGTAGACCAATGGGATTTCAAGTCCGCTGCTTCTCAAAATCTGGCTTCAGAACGCTTCGGAGATCAGTTACTGCACTGCTGTGTGAACACTGATTTGTTTTTATCTCAAAGCGAGGGCCTTTTTCAGAAGTTCTATCCTAAGGTTCGTTGCTTCTAGCTGTGTGCAAATGAGTATATTCCATCACTACCGTCTATAAAAAGAAACAGACCTAAGGCTCCCAAAAGCTTAAGAATTAGAGAAGGCCTTAAGGATTGTCATCTGTTCATAAACACAAATGTTCTGCCCAAGGAAGGCGAATAATAGAATACCATGAGTATGATCCACTTAAGTTTGTTGCTTCCTGTCTTCCACGGTGGAAGTTGGACCTTGACGGTTGGCTGGCGTTTGAATCGGCCATTGGCGCGAAAGTCAAGCGCGCGTTGGCGCTGGAGCACGTAATCTCTTGCTGTCTGCGCCCTCCTAGCTTAGAGATTCCGCGTCGGCGTCCACTTTGACGATCGATCAATGTATTGTGCTCCCGCGATGGCACAACGTGCAAGCGGGTCGTGCTGCAGTGGAAGAAGTGGCGTCGCTTCATGCGAGGGAGATCGGGGGTTCGGTTCTACTGCGTTGTGACATACTTGCATTTCAGCTTACTTGGAGTTCGAGGGCTTCGACGCATACGCAATTTTGGGGCATTTTTTTGCGCATTCTTCCAGCCGTATGCGCTTCGCCGCTCCTAGAGCAGAAACATGCCGCGAGCTCCTGAGCGACGAAAGGAGCTTCCACACCAGCAACTTGGATCGCACACACCCTGGAGTCCCTTCCCTAGCCTGGTTCTGCGCTCGTAGAGCGCAGAACCCTGCCGCGGACCTACCGCAGCAAGGGAACATTAGTCCCATCTTTTAATGGCAACTCCTGTTACTATCATGTGAATTGCCTCTAAGTGATATTTCCCACACGAGTCAGGAAGATGTTGAAATTCCATTTATTCAATGTTGTTGACAAACCAGCTTCTCCAATAGACATTCCTCATTTTAAGTTCCCTTGATTAATTCGCTGTCCAGTTACACTTAATACCATTATTGGACGAGATTTTTCAAATCATCGCCCTTTTATCTCATCAAAAATCGCCTTCCATAGCTCTCTCTATCTGGAACTAGCGTATGCCTTCTATACGTGTTTTGCCAAATAAAAAATGGTTGTAAATGATTCCTTCCTCCTTTGAAAAATGCGTTAATGAAACGCATTCGTCAACCAACACAGCACCGGTCGCAGTAGAGGTGTCGAGTGTTCCGCTATCTGGACTCTAGGACGAGCGAGAAGAGAAGTAGGGAGCAATGCGAGGGAAATCCATAGTCAGGATGGCCTGATGGATCGACGAATAGAGGAAAGCATGTGTTATGGTCGTCGCTTACCCTATAACCATCGAAGAATCAGACCGCATTGACAAGAGCATAGTTTCCGTGCTCCAGCGCCAACGCGAAATTTTCGCGCCAATGGCCGATTCAAACGCCAGCCAACCGTCAAGGAACAACGGCCATCGTCTTCCACTGGCATGTGCTTCCATGAAAACCTTGCCATTAAGTGAGCAGGACCCAAAGGTTGTCTCCACCAATTTCTTTTTACAAGTCCAGTGTTGCCAGACCTGGTGGGGTCGCGGCTGGAGTGTCTCTTTCTCTGCGCTCTCGCCTTTCCGCTCGCCTGGTTGACCCGTGTCCTTAGACGCACTAGTATAGACAGGATCAGTCGCAATTAGGCGATGCAACCCAGGCAACCCAACATGACAATGCACCCGCCCCACACCATCTTCCCTGAATCTACAGTTGATCAACTGCAGGCAATTTTAGAAGGGAGGGGGGGGGGGGTGACGAAAGGGCAACACAGAGAAATTATATGCGCATCTCAAACAAGGATTGATTAGTGCAAGTTTTTATCTTTCCATCGGCGTACTACGAGTGGGAGGGGGTGATGTGGACGGCGCAAATAGGGTCCAGGGGGGGGGGGGTCACCATGTAGTACTGTCCTATTTGCTTTTTGGAACCGCAATTTTTTAGCAGCACTAGTGTGTTCTACCCCTGCAGTGAACTGAGGTAGGCCATTTATGATGTAACTGTACATACACATGACTTCTTACCAAGGCGCATAACCACTGAGGGCACTGAGGGCCTGTTTGTGCTTGCGACAAGAGCGACGAGAGCTCAGCGCGTGGAAGTATGAACAGGCGATAGCAGCGACAAGAGCGACAGCGCCGGCGCTCAAGTATCAACACTTTTCGGCGGCGCGCGCTCGGATTTAATCGATTTGCATGTTTCGCACGGACGACGAGTCGCTGTTGTCGCGAAGCATGAACAGGCCGTGAGTGGGGGTGACCCATCCCCGGACCCTGTTTGCGCCATGTGGACATATGACGATGAATTTTTGTTGGCTTTTCTCTTCCTAGAATTCACTATTCTAGCACAGTCCTAGTGCATGGGGTTGGGCTCCGCTAGGACCCTACGAAAGCGAAATATTCTCTCCGGCTGCAGGATGTATATTGAAATAGCCTGGCCCACTAGGGTGTCCACACCCTCCAACTCGTATAGCGCCCTTCTATTCTATTGATAAAATGGATTCCAAGGACTTAACCAGGCCTCTGTCATCTTGAACATCATAAAAGAGTTGCAATACCCAACTCAGATAGCTGTTTCCGCAGTATTTCTTGCAGATAATAGGTACTAGAGAACTAGATTCACATCTTCAGTCGCATGCCTCATCAGATTTCTGCAGTCAACCTTTTTTTTCTACCTCGCGTGGTTAATAGGTGTAGCCGACGCCAGTGTATTCGTCTTTTTTCAAGTCAAGAATGAACCTTCATTGGATGAACCGTTTTTAGTTTGTAGTAAGCGTGCACTCAAACTTTTAGAAATTTCTCAGTACCGAGTAACTCTTTAACACATTGACAACAATATGGGCCACTGGTGGCTCATACATGTCAGTCCGCGTGGAACAATATGAGCCACCGGTGGCTCATAACTTTCGAGCTATTTTTTGTTCTGCTGCCGTGGGTTTTTTATGTTTTTTCTGCTCCTTAATCACCTCTGCTAGGAGAATGTCCAACAGGAACCAGCAAGAAAAATGTCGTTGCTTTCATGACATATATCGAATTTGAAGAATTTTACAAGGAAGGAGACCAATTCCACAATTAAATCGATTCAGGTCAGTCTTTTTCGCCCAAACTTCTCTCAGGGATGGGGTATTTGGGGTGCTGATCACGAATCTAACATCGGTTTTCGTTTTTTTTGCCGAAATTTCGGAAACCGATGCCAGATCCGAGATTAGCACCCCAAATAATCCCTATAGACGAAGTTCGGGCAAAATCGTTGATCATGATTCCGACAGCCTTACTCACCCGTAACTACCCTACGTAACCTACCGCAATCGGACGAAATTTTGAAAACTGATGTTGGTTTCCTGATCAGCACCCCAAACCTTCTTGGGCAAAATTTGGGCGAAATTGGGCGATTTGGGCTGACTTGAATTAGTTGAATTGAATTGGTCCTCTTCCTAGTAAATTTTTTTAATTCGATATATGCAGTGAAAGCAACGACATTTTTCGCAAGTAAAAGCAGCGACATGCCTGTCGGACATTCTCCTACCACCACAGGTGATTAGGGAACAGAACAAACATCTATAAAAAAGCGCACGAAACAAAAGAGTGGTCCTCGAGGGACATTATGAGCCACCGGTGGCTAGCGCGTGCGTGAGTCCCACACGGCTGTCTGCCGCAAAACGCGATTGTCGTCAATGTGTTAATGGACGTAATGATGTGAAGGAGCAGTATTTCGTCGAAATGAAACGAAAATGTCGATCAAAATGCCGTGAATATCCATCGCCTTTCGCTGTAATCGGCCCAGACTTATCGGATACAAGTGCTACGACACGCCTAACGGCGTGCCTCGCACTTACCCGCTTCGCGCAACTTTGCAACATCACTGACCTAGGGAAAGTAGTTTTTATGAAACACAAAATTCGCTAACACCTAGGACCTGGCGCGTATTTATCGGCATCAAGCCGTTCACCACTTTGGTACTTTCATCACAGACATTCTCTCCGGGCCGGCCATTAACGTCATTGGTTTGTGCAGCGCAGTGCTTCTGTCCCTCAGGTTGCTCCTCCGCAACCGCTCTCATGCTCAGCAGCTAGCGTTGACATGTGTTCCGAAGCGGGTTCCCCCTTAATCGTTTCTTCTTACTGGATCTAATTACTGGTGCGCCTTTACTGGTCTTCCCTCCCCTTCTATAGTCCCCCACTTTCCTGCTCCCAACTCCTCGCCCACTTCTTTGTTTCCACTAATGACCCCCTACTGGTCTCTTCTTGCTGGTTTCCTCGTCCTTACCTCTCCTCCAGGTTGTTCCTTTCCTTCCTGGTCGCTCTCCTGGTCCACCCTAGAGGTCCCCTTATCGCCCTCCTCCACCGCCCCCTTAGTGGTCCTCCCATGCCCACGGCAGACTTCGGTGACACGTATTCAGAATCAGGACGCTTGTTCCGCGTAGGGGGCCCGTCTTCTGGATCCAGAAGCTCAGAAGGGCGCGCAGTCACCGCTGTGTCGAGCATTAAGAAGCTATGCATATGGCAGATTCCTTGCTCTCCGTATGAATTCTCTTACGGCTCCTTTCTTGTTGGTTCCCCGTCCTGGTCCCGCCTCCAGATCCCTTCTTCCATGTAGATTCCTCTCCCCTCGGTTTCCTCCTTACTATTCTACCCCAATTA
Source organism: Heligmosomoides polygyrus bakeri (assembly GCA_947359475.1). NCBI lineage: Eukaryota > Metazoa > Nematoda > Chromadorea > Rhabditida > Heligmosomidae > Heligmosomoides > Heligmosomoides polygyrus. The sequence continues at coordinate 71,973,948 of OX375868.1, read as the reverse complement.
AGTAGCCCTCCCAAGCTCACGACACGACGACAGCGAGCGAACGCCCATTGTGCGACATCGGTGTCACATCTTCTAAATCCGGTCTCCCTTATTGGTAATGGATCCGTTTGCTGATCATACCTACTGCCCCTCCCCTCCTTATTAGTAACTCCCTACTGGTCCCTCCATTTGCCTAAACCCTTCTTGGTGCCACCTCCTGGCCTGCTTCATTGTTTCCCCTATCGACCGCCCTCGCTGTGGATAATGCGGCGATTGCGCTTTGGGAATATCGTCCGCTAGCGTATGCGTGATGTAGAAAGGGGAGAGTCGATGGATCTACGCCAAATCTCGATAGTGAACCTGTACCCTTCGGGTGTTGTTGCTACTCGAATGTCATCCGTTATCGAAGTTTGGTCATAACCAGCGTCCCATATCTGTTTTTTATTACGTTGTCAGCTGATGGGTGCGAGCTGTAGGAAGAGGGAGATTTCAAAATTGCTGTTATTGCTTTAGATTTAACATTCCGCCGTGGTCGTCTGATGTTGCTCCAGTTAGCTAGGCGGTGGTACATGCATGCGCGAACCCAATTTGCTTCAGTAGAAGATTTCAGTATAAGGTTAGGCTATGCAATTCTGTCATTCCCAAATTAAACTGCTTTTGTTTTCCTGAATGTGTTGCGGACGGCAGGGGCGGAGGGATTCTGTGACTCCTGGTGGAACTCATCACGCAACCTCTGCTTTCAACCAGTGATGCGAGTTCGGCTGTCGCCATCAAAACGGAATTGGCTCAGTTTCTTCGTCATTTTAGTAGTGTCCTCTACTGTAGTGTCAGCACCTGAAACATAGGAGATCGAACGAGGCTTGGGAAGCTTAACATACGAGGATGAACGAGAAGGATAATCTCCTGGCGATTAATATGAAAAGAATTCGCCGATCTTACCGCTGTAGTTGTTTGTCTGCTCATCCCTTACGATTGCTCTTCATTCCTATTCGTGATTCAGCGGGAGCGGAAAGCTTAGCACCGCTCGTGCGGCTAGAGCGAAGCGTCCCGCAGCCACAAGGGGCCCTCCCGTTGCTTTGCAAGGGTTCCATGAATGTCAGCGAATGTCCAGCTCGCTTACCTATAACACAACGAACGCTCCTGGAAGCGTTCATGAATGCAGTGTCTGGTACCGATTATCTCAGGATTTCATCAGGTTGCTACTATCGAAAAAAACATTTGTGCTAGTTCCATTTCCTGCAGGCCGATATCTGATAGTATAATAGGTAACGAAGGGTGCGTGAGGAGACCAGATAATCTTTAGTTGTTCGATTTGGAAGGCGTCATGGCTTGTGTTTCTACGTGGTTTCGCAGAGGTGTGTTGAGTAATGAATTGATGTCGTACTCAACGCACGGTCAGCCTCATACCACTTTCTTTGTTCTTAGAGCGCAACTTAGGAGAGTGGATTAATTCTGAAGCCATTCTTTCAGCCCTACTTTTTCTGCTGTACATTTATGAGGTTCCAGAATCAATCTCGAGGTTGGGGGTGACGTGCAAAGTGTACGCTGATGATGTAAAAATATACAAAACAATAAAGGAAGACCAGGACACCCACCCCGTTCAAGCTGCTCTTGACTACTTAAGCAGTTGGGCTAACAAGTGGGATCTCCCACTTGCACCATAGAAATCCTCTTTCTTACCTTTAGGAGCGAATAAGACGGCAACGATACCTGTTTATAAGTTACAAAATGTTGATCTAAAGGTTATTGATGATGTCCGAGATTTAGGTTTCTTAATAACTAAGAAGCTCAATTTTGACGTGCATTATAAGGCCGTATTCAAAATGGCCAACTGTCGTAAATATAATCTCTTGAAGGTTTTAAAAAGCAAAAATCCTGAAACGCTTTTACTTGCTTACTTAACATACGAACGACCCGTAGTAGAGTTTGGTACTACGGTTTTCAACCCGGTCAAGAAAAAAGACATTGATATGTTGAAGAGCGTTCAAAATAATTTCATTCGAAAACTATTAGTGAGATGCTTTGGCATAGATTATTCGCAAATCCCAAACGGCAGAGAAAGAAATAGGATACTTGGACTAAAATCTTTGGTGTGTAGAAGGAAGATTACTGATCTCAAAATGCTGTTCAAGATTCTCACGGGCAAACTCCACATAAGCCCTTCACACTTCTTCGGTGGTCAAGTAGTAGGAACAAGAAGAAGTAGGCTCCGTCTGCAGGTTCCTATTGCAAAAACCAGGATCAGATCTTCATTTTTGACATATAGAAGGCTGCGGGAGCTCAACTCTCAGCTTGCGGAAAACGAAAATCTCCTATCCTTATCTATGCATGTCTTCAAGAAACTGCTGCTGACTAAATTCTGCTGTTGACTAAATTCTGTTCATAGCTGCCTTCAGAATTACAGGTGCCTCTGTCTACGTCTGATTGTTGTCTTGTGACTTTTTTGGTGGAACTTGTTGCTTTTTCTCATTTGTTTTGCGCGTGAGTGTCATGCTTACGCTCTGAATAAATAAATAAATAAGTAAATTATTCGCCGTCCTAACAAATCCGGTTCCAAATCTTCACGAACAATGATTATAGGTTTCGGTAGCTCTGGGTGACAAACCGAACCCATGGTCCATTGCGTGTGGCATTAGTGCACTGCCTCCACTGGTTTTGTTATTTAACACGTGGTCTCTGTTTTAATGAATTAACACAAAATTCGCTTTTCTGAGAGCTGAACACCGACTTTCAGGTCACAGAATTCGAAGACCGTCGCAACAAAGCTGACTACGAGATATGCGTTATCCCGCGGAGTCGTGAGGTCGGGCAGAGCTTCGTTACGGCGGTGCCAACGACTCTGTATTCGTTCATTTTTGCCATAGCAACTGTTTGGAAAGCAAAGTACGGATGAACAGTTCATAATCCATTCTGCATGGTTGTTTATGTTTATTTTTTCTGTCAATCTAGGCTTGTTCGAAATTGTTTGCTGTTCGTTCAGACCGGACCTCCTCCTTGTAAATGGTCCTGGAAGCTGCATTCCCGTAGTCTTTGCTGCGGCACTCTTCGATATGATTCGACTTCGGGATACCATTATAATCTACGAGGAATCTATTTGTCGCGTTGAAAGCTTGTCCCTGTCCGGTGAGTCGCCCAGATTGCTCCTTTATACTACTGTTGGTTCTAGGATTGCTAACTTGTTTTTCCTTTCTAAACATGGAAAGTGGTGTAACGGACTTTTTTCCCGTATCGTTGATGATGATTCGAAAGGGGTAGATGAGACTTCGCATTCCTTCTGAACTAAAAGAAAACATATCCAAAAGCGTAGTCTCTTCGCCGCTTAATCTCTATAGTCTAGCTCTCGTGGTCCCTTAGATTTTTTCCAGTTTTCATAGCCAGCAGTATTCTGTGCTACGCCACAGCTCACTGTGGCGTAGCAGAGACCAGCAAACCTTTATAGGAACAAATTGCGGTAATATTCGTTGTTTAATTTCAAGAGTGGTTCCAGCAAATTTCTATTTTCTGATTCACAGACGGTCGATGAACATTTCAAGTTCGGAATCCTCGGCCAACATTAATAGCATGTCGTTTTTTGTAGGGATGTAGCGCATACTCTACTGGCGTGTGATATTTGGAAGATCTAAAAGCTCCTTCAGACTTCTGCGACGTTGCCGCTGCCCTATCCTTGATCATAGGGCAGAGACGCAGAGCTCGCCGCCAGCGGCGTCCCTGCCCTATCCTTAACCACAGCGGCGAGCGGCGTTGCCGCAGAAGTCTGTGGGGGCCTTGAGTGAAAAAGAGAAACTAAATGTGCAAAACCTTTCGTCATTTCTTTCATTCTATGCTTTCTTGAGAATGGTATCAATAAATGTTCCTGATTTCGATTCCTTGGGGAAATGGAAGTTGTGCCTTCAGTTCTTAGGAGCGCTAACGGTAGGCGGCGATGATGCCGAGCATACATAATGTTTAAACGCTTCAACTCAGTACAATGCTTCCTGTCTTGTATTCTGTATGCGCAAATCTGTAACGGTAACAGGTTTGTAGTTAGGTGCACATGGCGCAATCTTTCTGGGTGCGCCCTTCATACACGCAGCAGAACAATCTCTTCAATTTCCGTAAGCTCCACTCACTAATCTTCCGCTCCACGATCGGTTGTCGGATAATCTTGCTATGAGTTGCTGTCAATTCTCGTTAAACTGGCAAACAAGAATTGTGGTTCACCCTGTGTAGCTGGATTTCGGGTTCAGCCGCCTTCTTCCGGGTGTGGAAAAAAGCGAGAGAAGTTGGGGAAAAGAGAAATCGTCCATGGATAAATTAGGTTAAAGCACTTTCACCATTTAGTGGGAGAGTGAGAGGAATGAGGGAGTGAGACAGTGGATTTATGGAAAAGGTTGGCAAGGCTTACCCCATTTTCCTCGCTCTCCCACCACCTTTTGTAACAGATTTAACTTGAAAAATTGCTCGAACGATACTATTTCCACACCACTGGTGTTTTCCAGCTATAAAAAGGCGGTTTCGCCAGAATATCAGCCGGAGAAAGTGCGCTCTTAACATTCATTGTAGAGAGCAGGACGGGAATCGACGTGAGTCGCGGTCCAGTGGGACGCTGAACTAGTGGAGGATCTCCTGAAGGTGGACGGAATGTCTTGTCTATAGGCCACTCTCCCTAGTCATCGAACTGTGCCCGTTGAAGTGCTTCTGCGTTTTCCAAGGAAGTGGGGCGTACTTGTCACAGTCGGTGTGAGGCCTGATCTGTTGTGACTTGGCACTGTGAGTCGAGAGTTGGTTTGGTTCGTGTTCAGGCTCACCCAAGGCCTTTGTCACTCGGAGGTTTGTGAACTCCCGATCGGAACTCCCAAATCTGTCTGTCAAAGAAGGATACTATGTGACCATGACACATTGAGATGGGATATATTTTACGGTATGCTGCTTCGAACGCTGATCCCAAATTTGGTTTCAATTTTTGCTAAACGCATCGGTGAACGACCATTTTTATCTTTTGCCCTCTGAGCGGGTCAATCACAAGAGAGCGAGCTCAAATATGATGGAAACTGCACTAGTTGCCGAGCAGTGATGGCGCAGGGGTTAGAGGAGCGGCGTGGTGAGACGGGGTGATTTGTAGTTCCTCCTCTTCCGATTCCACGCTGGTACCTTCCTCATCCTCTATCTTGTTGGTGCTCCCGCATTGGGTATCGCAAGGCGGATCCGGAACTGCTGACCATCTTCTTTCGCCTCACAGGAACGCGTGAAGCATCGGAAGGACTGAACCGCTCCAAAAGGCTCGCCAACGAGAACATAGTTTGGAGGGTAAGTCGGCAGTATTGTCTTTACCGACCCCGGGTGTAGCAAAATCCCCCGAATTGGGTTATTTAAGGCACCGATTACCCAAATGTAAGTATGGGTGGTGTGATCATGTAACCGATTTCGCCCAAACATCGACAGGAGACAGCTTTAAGGAGCACTGGTCACTAATATACGGCTCGTTTTTCAAATTGCGGTTGGTTACGGTATGCCTGGGTAAGGGCGGTCACCTATACCCCTAACCATTGCTCGCCTATTTCTGTAGTAACCTACCGTAATCGACCGAAATTTTAAAAGCGCACCTCTTTAGGCGATGAGCGCCCTAAATAACCCCTTTAGAACATGTTTAGGTGAGAAAACTATAATAACTCCGAGCGCCCACTGTGTTCGACAGTGTAGCGGTTGAACGCCCGGTGTTATTACTCATTATTCCACTTTATTTTGCGCAGTATAAGTTCACGCACAGAACGCTCAGTCCTCGCATTAGTTTATTATAATTTCAGACATATATATTATGTGCAACGACACCAAAAATAAAGAGGGCAGGTGTCAGCCTGACGGCCGAGCACCACCGAGCCCACACACCACTGTTTTCTCGAGAGGGCGTTCTCTGTACTCCCTGGGTTGCGGGGGCTCTAAGTGGTGGCTTAATGGGGGTCCCGATAGCCAGTGGGCAAACTCCCGCACGGGTATTTTTAATGGGGCCCAATGGCGTCGGGCAAGACAGGGCTAGGCGTTACTGTGTGGCCTAATCAATCTCCCGTGGATTGGCTATCCTTCTCTTCTACCGTAGCCTACGTCCCATCTCCCTACAGGATTTCATCCCCATACAATTTCCTTACAAAACGTTCCTATCTCTGAAGTCGTGAAGGTGCAACAGTACCAAAAACTGGTCTCCTTCTGGTGGGCTTTTCCGTTGCGATTTGACATAGAGAGCTTTGGTTGATCGTGGCAGATCTTTTTTAGGAAGAACAAAGATTCTGTATCACAGGGAAGTGGAATCGCAAACCACCCGCCTCACCACATCGCTCCTCTACCCCCTGCGCCATCATTGACCGGTGGCCAGCGCAGTTACCATCCTGCTTGAGCTCGCTCTCTTGTGATTGAACCGCTCAGAGGGGAAAAGAGCCGAGCGAAAAATGGTCCAAAACTCTGGGCAGAGATGCTTTTAGCAGAATTTGAACACATACTTGGAATCAGGGTTCGATCCCGCATCCCTTGACATATATCTCATCTTAAAGTGCCATGGTGACCCACTATCCTTCCCCTGTGAGAAGGGCGAAACGCATAAAACTGTTCGTGGCCTTGGCCACCGTAAGTCGTTGTTTAGCTCAAATACGCATTCGAATACCACGTTTCTCTGTAGAGCTGCGTGGCCTAGCCAAGTGGGAATGGTTAAGCTACCTGGCACTTACTTCCCTTCATGTTGAGCTATCCCCGTATTTACAGTCATCCGCAATGTGTGTCTTTCGTAAATTAATCCACAGGGCATATATTGGCTCTTTGAAATGTCTGGAAGTTCATGTTCTTTGTTCGTTATTCGCTCTCCGTTTAGCGTCCATCCTTTACTTCCTCGGGCTGGCCGACGACATAATCGTACAGTGGAAACAGCTAAAAGAGAAGTACCCGAGGACGACGTTGATCAGCGATCTCAAATCATGTGATTAGGCTGTGCTTCTTCGCAGACGTGCTTATAGCTTTGTACTTGCCTACACGTGGCTTGCTGAATTGCCTTCGATTTCGCGTGATGCTTGTTCATGCTTTTATCAGCCGAGTTCCATTCTCTAGTCTTGAACTGTCAGTTGACTCCAGGACCATTCCAGCCCGTTTTTTGTCTTACATGATCACTCTCTTCCTCGCCTCTCGTCCTGAGCAAGCAACGCCCTCTGCTACGATCTTGATAGTGTTTTGCTTTCAATTTTTCTTTCTCATAGACCTAGTACTTTGTGAATCTTGTAAATTTGCCTTCTCCAATACGGTTTCTCTTAATCCCGTGTGTTCAGCCAACGGTTGCCTAACATTCTGCATGCTTTTACGTCTCCTGTGCTGGTAGGCAGATAATCATGTAAAGTTTATTGGCTTAATCTGTGCAAATGCCCTCATTTCATATTAGTTATGGATCCGTACAAAGTAAAGATTTTTCTTGTAAATCGTCGGCGAGTGTGTGCAGTATCAGGAGTCATAAGGCTGGAGTTGCTTTAATGTATTCCTGAAAGAATGCGTTGGTAACATTCAATGCTAATTTCATAGTGAGGGATAGCCTACCATAATTTGTAAGTTCTATAGGAGAAATTGTGTTCCATGCAAGGTGTCTCAAAAAATGACTGCGTTGTTGAACTGTTTAGCTCCCTTCTACTCTAGAACTCGACGGCGCATAGTCTACTCTGTTCACTCGCTACGGCCCCCACACCTTCTGAGGCAACGCCGCGGCCCTATGCTTAACCGTAGGGCAGGGATGCAGGGCTCACCGCCGGCGGCGAGCCTGCCCTACCCTTAACCACAGCGGCGTTGCCTCAGAAGTGTGTGGGGCCTTTATGCGCCTTTTATGCTCTCGCCGCGGCGCTGAGCGTCAATTCTAGACGCGTCGCACTACGAATTTGACGCGCCGCTGCGCGATTGCAGTTAAGGCCTGCGCACACTGCCACGGCAATCGTGGTGCCACGCGGCGCGGCACCACGATTGCCATAGATATCGATTTGCTTCGCGAGGCGATTCTGCGTCTCTGCCCTATGCTAAAGATAGGGTTGCCGCGTGGCGGCGAAAGTGTGTGAAGGCCTTTAGGAAGGGGAGCGTCACCGGCGCGCAGCTGACGGATGACGGAGGAGGCGGTCTATGAGTCATTGGAGAACCAGAACAGAAAGAATTCGTCTGGCTGATCAGCGGGTGCATCTTGCCAATGTTAGTGATATTCCTGTGGGGAGCGACGAGCCCTCTCTTATGGCTGGTGATGAAGTAGTCCGCTCAAACTAGGGTAGAAATTGGTGAGTGTGGTATAGAGTTGAATTCCTTGCAATGCAAGTGGCACTAAGGGACCCTTATTTCGCAACATGTGCGGGTCAAAAATAAAATTGCTGGATGGTACTCGTCGTCGAACTCCGGAAATGTCTACAAATCTCCATTCCCTCTCTAGGTTAGGGAGGGTACGGGTGACTAAGGTCACGGTCACCGATTTCACCCATACTCCAGCCTAATGCGAAAAACGGATGTTAGATTCGTGATCAGCACCCCAAATAACCCTCTAGTATACGAATCTCGCAAAAAGTTCGAATATTCGAATGCTTTCGAATACCGTAAATTTTCAAGCATTCGAAATCGAATATATTCGAAAAAGGGGTTTTTCTGAATAATCGAATTCGAATACATTCGAAAAACGCGATTTTTTGAACCTTCGAATTCGAATACATTCGAAAAATGCTATTTTTCGAATATTCGAATTCGAATGAAAAATCAGGCTGCCTGATAGGCGTGATAGACGACAGCCCGGAAGAAAAGTGGAAGCAATACATGACGGAATTCTTCCTATTTAAGCACGAGGTTTTTATCGACAGGCCTCTCATAAACCCCTTGTACATTGTAGAAATGAGGTGGAAAACTTTCACATAGCGGGATCAATGGGCTCATGGAAGGGTCTAATTCCGTTGTTTACTGAAACACGAATTTTTTTCAAAGCAGTACGTGCGTGTTGTAAAGTGCAACTCATGATAAACAAACGAAAGGTTTTCAAGGCATTTGAAGGGGAAACAATCTGCTTGCGCCACTGCAAGCTTCTAGGTCAATTCAAAACGATCATTTTTGGAACTGGTGGCTGACTGACTGTTAAGAGCTTTCATGAAATAATGCTTCCGCATAGCGGCAGCTAATGGCGGACTGACTACAAAGTTATATGTAAATCTGTAGCAAATCTGTCCTGCTCATCTAAAAACGTGGAATATCACGCTGTCAATTTTGCGTCCACAAAGTGTATTACAGGTAGGCCGCTCAGCAAAAAACAAGTCTGAAGAAGTGTCGTCGATCACAGCATTCCATTCACGGCTCTACGAAATGAAGACGGCATCGTCACCATATCCTGCTTTGAAATGGAATCAATAACAAAGCGGTTCTATACCAATTTGTTCCGCTCTAAAACTCCCGTACCAAACCCAGTTATCTCCACTGGTGGAACAGCTCCAAGGATCATTTCCTCGGAATTACGAGCTGGGATACAGAAAGGAACGGCTCCCAGAAAAGACAACATCATGGCCGACTTTCTTCGAGCAGGACAACATCACCTGCACTCAATTCTCGCAGCACAGATGACGTCCTATTTTCAGAGGGAAAGAATTCCAGACCAGAGGAGGAACTGGCGCACCGTCATTCTTCACAAGAGGGGCGACAGAGAAATCTGAAGAACTGTTGACCAATATCTAGATTTTCTTGATATCAATAGCGGCTTGGCTTACAGAACGCTGGTGAGATTGCCGGAGCGAAACTCCACATCACCTGACAAAATTCCTTACGTTTTTCTAAAAAAGGCAGCAATGGGGCTTGCTCCAGTATTAACTCTTTTGTTCAACAGGTGCCTACTTCACGGAGAGGTTCCGTCAGTATGGAAGACTAGCTTCGTTAAGCCGATATTTAAGAAAGGAAATAAAACAGATTTTAAAAACTACAGACCTGTCTGCCTAACATCCTCAACTAGCAAAGTATTGGAGAGGATAGTACGCAGTCAGATCTGTAATTATCTACGAGAAATAAGTCTCATCACAAAGTCATAACATAGTTTCCTTGAAAGAAAATCTACGGCAAAAGGTGCTAGATTCAAATGGATACGTCACTGCTTTCTCAATTATACTAAATCTTTCGACTCCCTCAATCTAGATTTTCTTATAACAAAACTGCGTGCTCACGGTTTAGAGGGATATCTTTTGAAGTTCCTGATATCCCTTCTAACCGGGCGCACCCAGACAGTGGTAGTTAATGGTGCTGTTTCCGCTACGTATGAAACACCTAGTGGTGTTCCTCAGTGTGCATGTTTAGGGCCACATATGTTTCTACGTTACATCAACGATCTCCCGAAGTGTCTTCCTGATGGGGTGCTTTGCTCAATTTACGCAGATGACTCCAAGATATTTTCTTACAACAACGCGGAAGTCCTTCAACACGGCCTATATGCTATTCACTCGTGGTCAACGAAATGGATGTTGAATATTTCTTACGAAAAAACGGTGATTATGTGCATGGTAAAACACACCCACATGGTTTATCATTTTGTCTGGGACAAAAAAAGTTGAATACTACAAATTCTGTGCGTGACCTTGGCGTTGTATACTCTGATTCGCTCACATTTGATAAATATATCGATGACATAACAATGGCGGCAAATAGGAAGTGCAGTTTTATCCTACGTGCCTTCCAGACACGTAAGATACCTATTCTGTTCCGACTTTTCACGACATATGCTAGACCTCTACTAGAATACTGTACACCGGTTTGGTCGCCTTCTAAGGTGATGTATATTGAAAGAGTCGAAAAGGCTCAAAGGAGGTTTTCGAATCAAATCTTCGGTAGGAATGGTATGTTCAATGTCAGTTATCGAAATAGACTCGCCTTCCTTGGAACCAGATCCTTGCGATTAAGGAGAACCACATATGATCAAAGCCTGCTATTCAAAATAGTTTTCGATCTTATAGAAATTGAAAAAATGAACTTTTTAATTTTTATGAATTTAGCAATAGAAAAAGACGTCATGCCTTGCGGATCTGCATTGGAAGAATACGATCTCAACAGTTCTTTGAATTATTTCTAGTGCGTGCAATGAAAACGTGGAATGAATTGCCAAGCAACCTAGTCTTATCACCAACTCCAGCCAGCTTCAGCCGCAGGCTGGAGTCATATCTCAAAGAAAAGGGGTTGTTTTGAATTTCTTAATGGTTACAATTTTTGATCAATACTCAAGGATTACAGATACGGCTAAAGCATTATATCGCCTCCACACAGCAGCATCGACTTGTAGAATGATTTCAGAAGCACTTCGAGAACCGCGTAGATCATGCTAGCTATATTATAATGTATTACGGCACCTGTCTTTATACACTATGTTATGTATTTTTGTTTTTTGTTTTTTGGGTTTTCACATTTGGTTTCAGGAATCTGGTTAGTCTGATAAAAGCCCATTCCCCCTCCTTTCTGCTATTCAGTATTTCGAGCGAAAGTTATCCAGTTTTGTTCCTTAATTACTTTTGATACACCAAGACATCTACTCTTCTCAGTCGTATGATGCAATTTGCTGTATACTGGATATCAAGTTAGACAGCAAAAACGATAAAGCAAAAAGACATTCTGAAAGCCTTCGTCACTCTACAAATTCCTGCGGTGTTATCGTCGATCAGTCTGTAGTTATAGAAGCAACAAAGGCGGTTACTGAAAGAAGGAATACCTCGCCGAAGTTCGAAAGGCTACTTCCTTACGCTTAGGTGTGACCTGCCACGAATGTTGCTCGAGAGTGGTGCGAAATTAATTAATTTCTTACAAACCATGCAATAACTCGGCTGGTTTTTGCAAAACCGCTCCATTTTGTGCAACGCTTTTATGAAATGCTCTCCTTTGCCCTCTAACAACTCTAGATACAGTCAAATTGTGGTTAGACTGAGTATGAATTAGAAAAAATAATACTTTTACTTTCTCAGAAATTTTAAATCGAAATGACCTTAATGGAATTAATGTCTAGAGAGATGAGGAGTTTGCAATGTGTACGCAGTGAGCAATATTAATCAAATGAATTTAGTTGGTAGTGTACATGAATCTAAATCATGGGCTCTTCTCAGCTAGCAGATCTATTTCGGATATAACCTGCCTTCCTTCTCCTTGTTATATAGCCAATCGAAGAATTGTTATGGTTTCGCTTGCTGATTTTGCCGTTTTGTTATTGGCTTAAATAAAATAGTAACAGTAATATTAATATGCTTGTTGAGCGTGCTCTACAATCTATTCACGAAGATCATTCTTGAGCGCATATCGCGAACATTGGATGAAGCGCAACCAACAGGAAAAGCTGGATTTCGTCGAAGATTCAGCTGCGTGGACCACATCCAAACCGTCGCGAGGGTGATCGAAGTATGTAGGGAGTACCACCTGCTCCTCCTTTGTCGGCTAGGAGAAGGCCTTTGACAGCGTGGAAACGAATGCAATTCTGTCAGCGCTTGTCGACCAGGGAGTGGACCCGCCCTACCTAAGAACCCTGGCTGACTGCTCAACGACAATACAACTGTTTCAACGCCCCATCAACTCTCCATCGAAAAGGGCGTTCGACAAGGCGACACCATCTCGCCAAAGTTGTTCACTGCCGCCTTGCAGTGGGTGATGAAGTCGCTCGACTGGGACGAGAAGGGCACTTGTGTGGAAAGTTCCTTTCGAATCTTCGTTTTGCCGACGACATCGTCATCGGTATATGTCGCGTAGGTGAGCAGCATTGGTAGATGGAAACGCCAAAACCAATCAGACCGCATGGAATGAGCGTGGCGTTCAGAGAGGGCATGTACAGTTGGTTCCCTGATGGGCTGGCAAGCGTTCGGCCTGTGCTCTGTTTAGTTACTATTGGCTGGCGCGCTCCTACCTACCAATGCTGCTCACCTACGCGACATGTACCTCGTCATCTTCTCAACGGCTACCGCTGAGGCGGAGACGATTCTGAAAGAGCTCAACGAAGCAAGGATGGAGATCGGACTGCGAATAAACCGGAAGAAGACACAGTTCATGAAGAACGCTGGTACGAAGGAGACCAGGGGCCGGATTCATCAACGACTAACCCGCGGGTATAAGGGGTAGAGATACCCACAATGAAGCCTGCGTTTCTGATTCTTGCGTTATCTCTGCCTGACTCTTATCTTATCTCTACCCCTTATCACCCGCATACCCACGGGTTAATTGTTGATGAATTCGGCCTCAGATCAATATTGATGAATCTCCTTTGACGGAAACAACATCATATGTGTACCTAGGCCGTTCCATTAACATGGACAACGATATGAAGGAAGAACTATTAAGAAGGAGGAAGGCTGCGTGGTCGGCCTAAGGGTCTCTTAAAGAGGCCACCGACCAACTCTCGGATTCCGATCTACGCGCCCACCTGTTCGATTCGACAGTTCTTCCAGCGCTCTGCTGCGCCGCCAAAACGTGGACTGACACTGCGTCCACGTCGAGGTCCTTGCGTTCTAATCACAGAGCGCTCGAAAGATGTCTTCTCAAGCTCAGCCGGTTATCGCAACACCGAGCTGGCCTTCACAGTTCCGATTTACGCACGATGTCACGACTAAGGGAACCGGCGGAATACGCATCGAAGATTACGCATCGAAGATGAGGCATCGATGGGCCGGTCATATCATGCAAAGTACGGACGACCGCTGGACAAGAAGAACAGCGGAGTGGATTCTAAGAGGATGCAAGCGTCCTCGAAGAAGACCTCCAATAGATGGTCAGATGTGTTCGTCGAAAACATCGAAAGGCAGCGTTTGTTGCCAAATTCTAATTCAGAATCGGCTGACGGTCGTAGTAGTCGTTCCAGTCGAGCTACACGAAATTCATGGATGACGATTGTGAGAGAAAGAAACGAATGGCGGTTGCGTTGGTGACCGCACGACCAGTGAGGACGAGCCATCCTCACTGGTCGTGCGGTCCCCAACGCATAAGAATCTAAGTAAGTATTATAGAATTTTTCGCTCTATCTGACTAAATAATTTATGTTTCAAAATAGTTCTATATTTCTGTCCTTGAAGAGCTTATTGAAGTATGTCGAAGGAGCAATTACGAACGATATTTTATATTAAATTCAATTTCGGAAAATCCCCTAGGTATTTTTCAAATGCAAACTTCCACCAAAGAAAGGTAATGGTCACTGTGTGTTGGTCGGCGGCCGGTGTGATCCACTAAAACTTTTTGGCACCAGGCCAAACGATCACAGCAGAGTTCTACTGTAAGAAAATCGACGAAATGCACCGAAAATTGTGTCCACTTCAACCAGATTCTTCGAAGTCACCACAGGAGTCAAGCAGGGATGTGTTCTCTCACCGTTGCTCTTCAACATCGCACTCGACTACGTGCTGAGAAGAACGACAGCCGAAGTACAAGGGGGGTATCCCTTGGTCTAGCGGTCGCCTTATGGACCTGGACTTTGCCGACGACATTGCCATATTCGCTGAGGACAACGATACTCTTCAAAGAAGCACGGAATGCCTTAGCCAGGAAGCAAGCAAAATCGGCCTCCGAATTAGTCCGGAAAAGTCAAAGGTCATGCGCGCAGGAAATATGACCTCGGGAGACGGCATCTACGTAGGACCGGATCGCTTGGATAACTGGATAGATAACTTCACCTACTTGGGAAGCATGATCACCAGTAACGGAGATGCTGAAGCTGACGTTCGGTGCAGGATTGCGAAGGCAACGGCAGTGTCCCGGAGGCTTAAGCCACTGTGGACGTCGTCTTCAATTTCAAATAGCGTCAAGCTGCGTTTGTATTCTTCGATAGTCGTCCCCACTGCAGTGTACGCTAGCGAAACATGGAAGATGTCAGCTAGCATCATCAGACGGATCAACGCGTTTCACTGCAAATGTCTACGACAAATAATGAGGATACGCTATACGGACCGCTCGACGAACGAAGAAGTACTACAACGCTGTCGCTCGAGCAACCTCTACGAAACCGTTGTGCAACGCCTACTCCGCCTGGCCGGACACATTCTTCGAATGCCGGCGCACCGCCTGCCAAGATCAGCCATGCAATGGACACCGCCAGGAAAGCGAACCAGAGGCCGCCCAAAAAACACGTGGCGTCGCACGTTTTTGAATGACTGGAAGTTATGAATATTTCTAGGCAGGAGTGTGAAGAAATAGCCCAAGACAGGCAGCGGTGGAAAGAGTTCGTCGCCCTATGCGCTCAACAGCACGGGAGGAACTAAGTACTAAGTAAGTTCAACCAGTTTTGGTTAACAGAAGAGGTCCGATTCTTTTGCACGATAACGCCCGCCCACACGTTTCACAAATCACTATTCGAAAATTGAACGAATTAAGGGTTGAAGTTCTGCCTCACCCGCCATACTCTCCAGACCTCTCACCAACCGACTGCCGCCTTTTCAAACACTTTCAGAGCTTTCTCGCTGGTAAAACCTTCAGCAATTAGAACCAAGCCAAAACAGCTTTCGTGGATTTTGTCGAATCTCAACCACCAAATTTTTTCGCTGGTGGAACAAGTCGTCTAGCGGCCCATTGGCAAAAGTGTGCTGATTCGAACCGTGATTATTTAGACTAAATACGATAAAATTTGCTAAAGTTATGGCAGTTCAAAGTGAAGCGCTCAAAATGCTCAGAACTTTCCGTACAACCTAATAATATTGCTTTTGCGAACCGTAATTGTAGAAACGCAAACTAGAAGAAGAGCATTCAGCGACCACGGAGGAGCAGAAGAGCATAACGAGCAATGAGAAGAAAATCACAAGGCTGACTCCATAAGGCCCATAAGGCACTTCTCTCCACAAGGAGACATCGGACGCGGTGCAAGACCGAAGCTCCCCTGTTGACCCTCACTCCCATCCTGCAGACATTCAATGACTTGTGGTCTCAGACTGAAGCGTGAAGGAGTAGCATCTGTTTGAAACACCGTTAGAAGTTTTATAATTTTCAATTTTTTTTTGCAGTTAAGAATTCCTACTCTTCCTCCGCCGCTTCGCACATGCGCAGTAATGAGCAGAATTGACGAGGCGCTATCGTAACAGAGATTTGATTCACAGAAAGAACCGTTTTGGAGATCCTAATTACTCGAAAAACCTAACAGGCTTTTTCAGAATACACCGTTACACAAATTTTTGGTGGGCATTCGAATGACACTTTTCGCGTTCTCGAATAATTTTGCTTTCCTGGGAAATTTTAAATATTCCAACGGTTTCGAATTCCGGAAACTATCGAGCATTCGAAACCGAACATATTCGAAAACGCGATTTTTGAATATTCGAATTCGAAGACATTCGAGAAACGCGATTTTTGAATATTCGAATTTGAATACATCCGAAAAACGTGACATTTTGAAGATTCGAATTCGAATATATTCAAAAAACGTGATTTTTCAAATATTCGAATTCGAATATTCAAATTGGAATGAAAATCATTCAAATACCTATTCGAATGGGTCGAACATAAGTATACCCCTAAGCGAAGTTGGGGCAAGAGGATTCATCCTCTTGCCCCAACTTCGCTGA
This sequence comes from Heligmosomoides polygyrus bakeri, assembly GCA_947359475.1. Taxonomy (NCBI): domain Eukaryota; kingdom Metazoa; phylum Nematoda; class Chromadorea; order Rhabditida; family Heligmosomidae; genus Heligmosomoides; species Heligmosomoides polygyrus. Next base: position 71,957,467 of record OX375868.1, on the reverse strand, counting down.
CTTCGGTGATGAAATCTCCCACTCCCCACCATGTGTGCCGCAGCTGATCGCGCCGCGCCGTGCCCTTTCCTCCAGCGGCGCGAATCGCCGAATACCGTAACCCGAAGTTCCGTCAATTGTGGTGTTTTGAGGCTTCGGAACAAGAAAGCGATGCGGCGCTGCTGGGCGGCGCCAAATATCAATAGCTATGTCAAACATCAAGCAGCTCCGCGCGGCTGGATTTTCAAACCAAATTCAACTTTTTTCAAACTAAATTCAACGTTTTCAAATCAAATTCAACGTTATTCAGATCAAATTCAACGTTTTCTAAAATCAATTTCAACGAGCTTCGCGTCAAATTTCACTTCTTCTTTGCAAGTTGTACGCTTCAATGATTACTTCTCAAAAAATTCCGGCATATCAAAAAAGGATATCCAACGAAAATGTGAACTATTTCGCCTTCTCTACTACTAGAATTGTTAGAAAATTAGAACAACTTTTTAAAGGAGGAAAACTAGAACTGAGGTCTCTCCAACATACAAAGGAAGGAAATTAGTATAGAGATTCTAGTAGAATTAATTCTTAAGGAAGAAAATTATACCTGAAGGCTATCCAACGAAAATTAAAGCTATTTGGTCTTTTCTACTATTAGAGCTGTTAGAAAATTAGAGCGATTTTTTAAAGGAAGAAAATTAGAAATATTTCGCCTTGTCTTCTACTTCGCCCTCTCAAGTATTTCGCCTTTTCATTTGTACAAGTTGATAATGCTTCGTGCAGTGTTCTCATTGACACCAGCGATCTGAGCAGCTTCATGTGTGGTCCTTCCATTGACGAACACCAACTTGACCAAGATCTCCTTCTGACTTCGAGACACTTGACTGTATCGGCTGTATCGCTAACTTTGTTACAGGTTTTTTTGTCGTTGTTATGTTGCGTGCAAACTAGGCAAATCGCCCAATGACAAGAAAGAGTGGAGGGACCGCATATATTAGGGGGGGGGGGGGAGGCAAAAGTAATGAGACAAAATGAAAAAAATCTTTATCTCTTTATAACTCAATTACAACTCAACGATGCTGAGGAGTGTATTTGCCATTAAGGGCAAGGACCTTGCTGCCATCGCTCAGCCCACTTCCTGATCCCATCCTTCCAGAATTGCTTGAGCCTGGTGTTGATCAACTGCTCGATATGGTTGTCAAGGACTGCTTGGGTTCTTGTGTCCCTTCCGACTAGGAAGTCCTGTAGGCTCAAGTAGTAGTGGTAGTTGCATGGAGAGATGTCCAGCGAATACAGTGGGTGAGGCATGTGAACGTAGCCCAGCTGGCCAAGCTTATCCGTGCTTACTTGTTCCCGATGGGGTGCGGCGTTGTCGAAGAGGAGAACCTTCTTGAAGCGCTGCGAATGAATAAGAGCGAGTCGCCGGCCCATCTCCTCTATTTCGTTCACCATGGCCTTGGAGTTCATCGCGATGCTCTTGGAAAACAGTCTCCGGTAAACCGATCCATGGGCGCAGACCCAAAAGCTCCAAAGATGCTTCTCGCCGTGAACATCTCGCCGAACGAAGGTCGGTAACAGGTCACCAGGCCTCACCCAGACTCGCTGCTTGGCAGGGTTAAGGTAGAAGACGTACTTCTCATCTTGCGTGAATATTGAGCCCAGGCTGCTCGGGGTTGGGAATTGGGGGAGATTTGAGCGACACAGGTCGACTCGTCAGACTGGGGTTTCGGCATGAGACAGGCTGGGGTTTTTGGCATGCTTCTGGAAAGGGCGGAAGTGGTAACTTTTCAGATGGGCTTCAGTAAGTAGCATACAAACATACAAATACAACAAGCAGGAAACCAGACTCCAGCCACGAGATATATGGACACGGCATGGGGTGTCTCATTACTTTTGGCCCCCCCCCCTAATATGATACGGGAAAGATTCCAGAAGAACGTTGAATTTGATTTGAAAAACGTTGAATTTGGTTTGAAAAACGTTGCAGTTCAACTGAAAATGGTATAGTGAAGGACTCCACTTCGCATATACGAACCCCTTCATGGAGTGTGTGCACAAGTTTGTTTTATTATCTCGTAGAAATAACTAGAAAAGCAATAGCAATATGTCCTGTACTGCATTTTCGCTAAGACAGTTGCTTAAATGATAAATCGTAAGATACAGCTTCTCAAATGACTCCATCAGCTAGCCAGATGCAGTATTTCTGCTGGCCTTTATATACCCACCTGAGCGGTTCTGCATATTTTATTAATTACAGGTCCAGATACGGGACGTGAGTACTCTTGTGATTTCAGACCTTGAAGACCTACTCATCATTGGGTTTACCCAGGGTAAAAGTATTCTGGGAATAATGTAAAAGTTGAGTTGAAAGCGTGATACTTTCGCCTCCAATATTTTGTGGAGTCGGAGCAGTTTAACAAAGAGGACAGTGATTTTAAAAAACGTTAGACAACACAGTTTTAGAGGCTCCGGTGGAGCTTGTGACAGAGTGATTAGAGGCCAGATTTTTGAGTGAGAGTTTGAATGACATCAACAATCTTATTTATTATTATTTATTTATCAGACATAAGCATAGTCATGCATTACATAAATAATGACAGATAAACAAATACTAGGTCACACAAAGTAGAACAAACATAAAATTAAATACAGCACATTTAACAAAACTTTCTACGTACCATTAAGGACTTGAACGAACCCACAGACATGTTTATGATATTCTCATACTCACTTAATAATAAGTTCAAGTCCTTAAGATTTCTGGAAGCGAGTAAGTATGATCTCGACTGCGATTTTGGAACAGGAAGGTAAAGCCTTAGGTTCCCTCTCCTATTCGTAGTCAGAGGTGCACCATAAAATATCGTGGGATTTATTGAAATTCTATTTGTAAGAATTTTGAAAATCATGGTCATGTTAAGGCTCTTCTTAAGGTCTCTTAAGGTTAATCCTAGGGCAAAATACTGACTCGTGCATCGGCTGGTCAAAAATAGTCGTTGAATATGTTCCCCACATACGCATTTAAATCGACAACACGATATTCCGTAGGAGTATAATGCATGACGCATCCCATGCAAGGATTGATGAAAGTAGTGCTTTATCCTTTTTTCCTTTAGATTGGATGTAATGATGAGTTCAATGGAAGGAGGGTAAAGGAAATTTTGTCCTGCACTGCATACACCTTCGAGCAGCAGTTCGTGATTCTGTAAGGTCGTCAACATTGGCCTAAGCCTAAGCCTAAGCCTAAGCCTAAGCCTAAGCCTAAGCCTAAGCCTAAGCCTAAGCCATGCGGCAGACACGCGATTTCTCGCGCGGTCGTCAATGGGAACTTTAAATTCAAATTTAACTTAATTTAAATTTAAATTTAAATTAGTTTATATAAATATAATTTAAATGAATTCATTCAAATTTTTAATTTAAATTAATTTAAAATTAAATAAAAATTTAATAAATTTAAATTTTAAATGCAACTCAAACTTTACTACGTCGAGCCTTATAAGTTCAGGCACTTTTTGCGGGCAGAGTTGTCCTGATGTTATGAAGTCTCACAAGCGTAAAACGAGTCAGCAGTGGCATTTTGACTTTTCCACGGAGTTGTAGAATATGAGCATAAGTGAGCAAATCACCCAGAGTAGGGATGATAGGATGAAACCCCATTTTCAAGTCAATATTATGTCAAGGGGCTGAATCGCTTATCATAGTGCATGCAACTTGATATCTGTAGTCGGCTTATATGTATGGTTAAAGAAAAATATGTCGCGAAGGACTATTGAAATCCTATCAACCCTACTGCTTAGGTTTTTTGTTTTGTTTTTCCTCAACATCTGTCCACCGATATCGCCCCTGCTGTATTGGTAACGTGGTATCTTAGTGACATAGACTTCGCATGTCCCGCTTTGGCATACATAACGCGCTCCGACACTTACCGATCTAACTTTTGTTTCAGCACATTCCTGGAATGGCACTCCCACTGCTTCGCCCTTACTCTGGCTCTGTAACACATAGCACTCTCAGCAGACGCGGCAGAAATATAGCAGTTTCGGAAGTGCTTTCTCCTTTAACTAGAACATCAATAAAATTGCTCTCGAGTCATACTTGAACAGCACAACACAACAATCGAATGAACCTTTGACTAAAGAAAATTTCCAATGCCCTAGACCTCTCATTTCAACCAAGTTTGTCTGTTTAAAATTACACAACGGAAGCAACCACTAAAATACATGATAACTAGATAATTTACTTAGGGTATTCGCGATATCTAGGTAATACGGTGTCTCAAAAAATGTGTGCTCTGTTTGAGCGGGCAATGCACTGTTGAAGTAAATACTTGTTGGGATTTGGCTATAAGCTGACCATATCACTTCACTCTGATTTTCTTAAATTCGGGAACAAAGTTACAATGCACTGCAATTTATCCTAACGGATTTACTCTTAAATGTGCAACCACTGATCGAGGGAATATTAGGTTGTAACGAAATAAATGGCACTGAACCGCTGTAAATTTAAACAGTTAATGTCTCGGCTTGTAGGCAAGTTTATTAATCGAAATAAAAACCTTCTGATTCTACACATCTTTGCCAACGTGACACAAGCTTTTTTATCCCAGTAGCATAAAAATCAAAAGTTCTGGAATTGACGAAATCTTCGAAGGCACTTTCGGCATCCTGTTGGTATTTGATGAAGTTGCCAAGAAGCTTGAAGAAATGGTAGTCTGTTGGGGAGAGGTCGGGGGAAAACGGAGGATGTGGTAGAGTTTCAATGCTCAGCTCAATTTCTGCAACGTCATTCGTGCTACATGGGGGCGAGCATTGTCGTGCAGAAGGAGAACTCGCCTTCGGTTTACCAAGGCCGGCAGGATATTTTTCAACTTTTTCATCATTTCTTCAATTTCAATGCAGTACTTCTCTGCCGTGATGGATTCACCGGGAGGGAGGAAGCTGTGGTGAATAATTCCCAGCGAACACCACCATGCTGTCACCATTACTTTCTTTTGGTGCAATTCCGGCTTCGCAAAAACCTTGGGGCTCTCATCGCTGTCCACCCACTGTGCCGATCGTCGCCTGTTGTCGTACATTATCCATTTCTCGTCACAGGTTACGATGCAATCAAGGAATGGGTCCGTTTCGTTGTTCCGTAGAAGCAGTGCGGACGAGATCTCATATCGTCGGTTTCTTTGCTCCTCAGACAGCTCGTGAGGCACCCATGTTTCCAGCTTTTTGGTCTTTCCAATTTCCTTCAGATGCCGGGCAGCTGTGTTGTGACTGACGCCAAGAACCTTCGCTATCTCCCTGATACCTTTGTGTGGTCCTCCTCTACCACATCTCTCAGCTTGTCCTCATCAACATCACTATGCCTCCCACGACTTTCATGTTCTTCCAAGCTCTCATCTCCATTCCGGAACTTCTGATACCAACGATACGCCGTCCGAATTGTGGAACATCCTTGACCGAATGCGGCGTTGATCTTCTCGTCCGCTTCCTTAGCTGTAGTGCCCAGCTTGAATTCATACAACTAAATGCCTCGGATTGCCCTTTTGTCCATCTGCAAAAAAGTCAATAAAACTCTAAAGTTTTCCCACTTTTACATAGAAAATTTGGTACTCGCCGGTAGAGCAAAGTTTGCGCTTCTAAATGATATGCCACCTGTTACGGTTTGTTCTTGATCAAACGCGTAAAGACGCGCCAAAAATGGCGCGACCCAATGCCATTTAATTCGTTACAACCTTACAGAATTTTTTGCACGTAAAGGCTACCAGCACGAACGGGGTTTTAATGAGAAAGGAAAATTTTTTAGGTTGAGTCATA